>QEPC01013962.1:257018-353302 GCA_003113815.1 Sphenodon punctatus
AGCCCCAGGAGAGTCGTGGTGTCCTCAAGCGATGACAGCCGAGGATGCTGGGAGCGTATGCAGACAAGCTGCAACCTCACCAGTTCTTGGCCCGCTGGCACTTCAAGTCAGGACTGAGGAAGTTAAATAACTAGATTTCATTCAGCACAGGGAGGAAATTTCCGTTTGTATTTCTCAGCAACAGTCTTCCAATGAATGGGATTTTTTCTTTCTTTCTAACAGTCTGCACAGTTATTGCATGGCCCAAAGACACTCAGACTACTTGTTCCCATGAAATAGTCTTTATCTGAAATCTACACTGCTTTCCCATTGCCTACTCCAAAAAGATTTCAGTTACTCCCCTGTTTAGGAGATACTGGGGAAGAAATGATGATATTACTGGAGAAGAAACAGAAAAAGTCAAAATAAATTAACAAATCCTTCAGAGGCTCATTTTGATTATCACTTTCATCCTTCTTTGTGCCTTTTATTTATCAAACAGATCGACCCTATGTACATTACAGTGAAATAATATCTTACACTTACACAGCACCTTTCATCCAACAAAGCACTATAGTATCTCTTTGGATGGAAAATAGCAACTACTTTCAAACACTGCACTTTTACACTACGCAAGAGTTTGAGCTATGTCCATGCACAACTAAAACTGTTGGCAGAATTTAGGGAACCAGCTTCTAATAATCAAAACTGAAACTTGAACAGCTCATTCCTTATCAGGCTACAAAAAGTGAATGATGTGTAGCAGATGGCTTGGCTTTTTTTTCCTTTCTGAAAGGCAGCAAAACCAACAGCCCCTCTACCCTTGTGCAGATTCACTGGTTCAGTTCTCAGTTGGAGGGATCCACTTAGTGAGACACTGCAACCAGTTTCTTGGATAGACAGGGACCATCATGCGCAATCCACTTACTCCAGCATAAAGCCCTGAAGACTTCAGTAGGGCTTCTCCAGAGCAAGCGGTTTGTGGGCTATGTTCTTAGAAACTGGTAGAGCTGACTCTGCTTAGCTTGAGAGAATTGAGGCGCTCACAGCCTGGGGGTGAGATGGCTAAAAGCAGCCTATAAAAATGTGGCTTAGGCATCCATAACTGTTGCTTATATTTCTATTGTCCTCTTTGTAGCCAAGTTCAAGAGCTTGGAACACCTATTATGTCAAACTCAGCAGACAAAAACTTGACTTCTACATTGATGAAAAGGAAGCCTATAAGGTAATTTCGTGTCTTGAGTCCTTTGAGTAATCATCTCAAAAGTAGCATTCAAATTTGTTTCCCCTTTCCCCTTTCCTTTAAAAAAAAACAAAAACCCACTATTACCTTCAACACAGAGACACATAAAGTAGTGCCATACTGGGTCAGACCAATAGTCCATCGAGCCCAGTATCCTGTCTCTGACAGTGGCCAATCGCCAATCTCGGTCGCTTGGAAGAAGTATCCAACAGGGGTGATCTGTTCCCTGTTGTTCACTCCCAGCTCCCGACAGTAAGAGGTTATGTTTCCTGGGGTGTCCCCTGGTTCTAGTACTATTTGATAACCCCTAGTTCTAGTACTACTTGATAAATAACCGCTCCCTATTTACCTGTTCCACACCACTTATGATTTTATAAACTTCTATCATATCCCCTCTCAGTCATTTCTTCTCCAAGCTGAAGCCCTAACCTATCCAGCCTCTCTTCACAGGGGAGCTGTTCCAGACCCTTTATTGTTTTTGTCACCCTTCTGTACCTTTTCTGTTTCTACTATATCTTTTTTGAGATGGGGCGACCAGAACTGCACGCAATACTCAAGATGTGATTGCACCATAGATGTATATAGATAGAGGCATTATGATATTTTCAGTTTTATTCTCTATCCCTTTATGAATAATTCCTAACAGTCTGTTTGCTTTTTTGACCGCCACCACACACTGAGCTGAATTTCAGTGTATTGACCACAATGACTCCAAGGTCTTTTACCTGAGTAGTACCCCCTAATTTAGAACCCAGCATTGTGTGTGTATAGTTTGGATTATTTTTCCCTATGTGCATCGCTTTTCACCTGTCTACATTAAATTTCATCTGCCATTTAGATGCCCAGTCACCCAGTCTCACAAGATCCTCCTGAAATTCTGCACAGTCTGATCAGGTTTTAACTACCTTGAATAACTTTGTGCCATCTACAAACTTTAGGGGAAATGCTGTTTGTCCAGATTAGAGATCTGCCTGAGCATGGGAGGCTCAAAAAGCGTGTCCAGAATAAAGAAGGATCTGGATATGGGAGATCCAGATATAGGAGTTGGGCTGTATTGGAAACCAGACCCTTATTTAATTGTCCTAGAATAGTGTGCAAAAAATACTACCAGCATTTGCTGTGGAGGTTCGAGTGTGTGTGTGAGGTTAAACGTGAACCCCAAAACCAAGGGCCTCTTATGGCATTCTACCATAATCTCTTTGTTCTTCAGAATACAACTACCATCATGTCGATCAACATTACTCGTGCCAAGTGTGAGAGGCTGTCTAACTATTCCAGGAAAGAAAACGCCTTCAGCTTACGGTAAATCATCTTGCCAGTGATGCTACCAAATATTTATGCTTAGGCCACTGTGCAGTGTTGCATCTGCTCATTGCCATGCCTGTCCTAGCCCATGAAACATTCCTGTATGAGTGTATGGCATGAGTGTGTATGGCATGGTAGAGTGTATGTCATGGTATGTGTACACCATACCATGCCTATGAAACTAGCCTATCCTAGCCTATGAAACATTCCTGCATGAGTGTATGGCATGAGTGTGTATGGCATGGTAGAGTGTATGTCATGGTATGAGTGTACCATACCATGCCTATGAAACTAGCCTATCCTAGCCTATGAAACATTCCTGCATGAGTGTATGGCATGGTAGAGCGGTGCTTGGCATGTGAGAGCAGACCTGGCCTCTCTGAACATGACAATGATATAGAAATCAGGCTTAACATCCATCCGTCTGTTCCTGATCTTTATAGGCTGAGTGATGGGACAGAGTATTACTTTGCAGCACCTTCTCTGAAACTGATGGAAGATTGGCTGCAGACACTGAGGAATACCATAGGTAGGCCTTTTCCATTCACTTTTAAATACAACGTTGTTTAGTTTAATAAACTGTGATGGCTAGGGTGGGGAAGGAGCAGAAGAAAAACCTATAACAAAGCCACAGATTTGAAGTTGCAGTCCCGAACTATTCTAGCTTGCAACATTTGTTGTGTGTGCGCGCGCACGCACATATGTGTGTGTATGTATGTGTACTCATGCTAGTCCTTGCTGTATCTCCATTAGGCAGCAGCACAGACCGAAGCACTGGACACAGTACAGCCCAATACAGTCCGGAGTGACCTTACAATAGAATACCCAGAGGGAGCAGGAAGGCTGTGTCTCAGTAGCAGTGTAGCAACTTGCAAGGGTTGTGTTACTGCCAGATGAGACTTGAAGAATGACTATTTGTATCCTGTCTGGCCTCTGTATAGCGACATAGGCCTCAGCTTTCCTCATCTGCTTCTCCTGTGGCCTACTTGTAAACCCCTCACTAAGCAGTGATGGTTCCTGTGGCATAAAGCAAAGGGGGTGGGGATGCAATGATAATTGCACCTGAAATTAGATTGGCTTCAATTATCTAAATTAGCTGAAGATAGAAGTGACTAAATTTGCCTTTATCACTATGTTTTCTTTGACCCTATAGGCCACAGTGACAGCCCAGATTATAACCCGAGGAAGCCTCCAGACATTCCAAGCAGAGTACGGCCTCAGCCAAGACCTCAGAGTGTCCCAGATGTAGGATCTGCGGAAAGACAAACCAGCAAAGTTTTACTGCCTAGGTTGGGGCTGCTCAGATTTCATTAGAATCTATGATGAGGCAGTGCTTGCCTGCTGGATAATGCCATATACACTGGCCTAAGTGTCCAAAGACCAGTTCCATTTTTAGCAAAAACAAGACCATCCAGGAATTTACCATGCAGTGATTTCTCCATTCAAGCCCGTTTTGGCAGCTAGGATATGCTGAACCTAGTTTTCAAGCACAGATACCCAAACTGGATATCCATAGCCTGTATCCTGTGGGTGGGTGGGTGCATACATAGCACTAAAACACAAAAGGGTCCTTTTATATGCTCAGGTATGAATTTGGGAATTAGAATAAAAGATCTAGTGATACAATTTATATGACTTAGAAAATCAGGCCCCTGTATTTATCCATTCCCCTGCCTAGGCCCAAGTGTGGCAAGTTTGTGATGAAAATTTAGCCTCTGTTGTATATGCTGTCATGCTGAAAGGGTTAACTAAACTCCATGCCAGTGAGCAATTGTATAGCCATGAACTGTAAAAATCCACCGCTTCCTTGAATTACATGGGCTCACAGTGGATCATAATGAGGAAGTTCAGAAAAGGGCATCAGGTTTTTTGCTTTTGACGCCTTTTGTTTTACAAGAGTAGTCAGTATCATATGCCCTTTGCAGCATAAGGTACCCTGACTATAATCTCTCATAGCTGCATCCATGTCAGTGTAGTAACTGAGCAACTCCCAGGATAAGAGGTTTTATTCTCATGTTTAAGGATCTAAGACATAGGCTGTTTTTACACCATCATAAATCTGGAGTAAACGCCTGTAAGGGTGTTTTTAGATGAGAGAACTTTCTTCCGTATTTTAAGAGACTAGTTTGGGGAAACTCCCATGGGTGGGATTTAGACACTCCTCCCTGTACCGGAAGTCGCCTGGGCACCATTGGAAACAGCGGCACCAGGCATCTCCCAGATGTTTTGAGATGCAGACTTGGTGAAACCCCAATAGCCAAGATCTTAAATTCCACGTCTCAAAACATCCAGGAGTCCCCCAGCGCCACTGTTTTCAGTGGTGCCCAGGCAACTTCTCATCCAGGGAGGAATGTCTAAATCTCCCCTGTGGGGGTTTCTCCAACCCGGACTTTTAAAATACGGGAGAAAGCTCTCTCGTTTAAAAATGCTCTTCTAAATCCAGAATTAAGTGTTTGTGAAGCAGTTATTCCAGAGTAAACAAATCCAGATTCTGGTTTTAATCCAGAGTTATACATCCTCTTTTTCGAGGATTTATTTACTCCAGACTATGGCCACTTTCAGACCTCCTCCTCCTGCACATATTCTGGCTGCGGGGGGGAATGCGCAGCCAGGATATGTGCAGGGAATGGCTGGTCTGAAAGTCCCCGCAGCCATAATATATGCCGAGGGGCGGGGGAGGGAGGAGTGGCCTATACATTCAGAAAAGTGAATGTGTAAACGCTTATCCTGGACTGGAGCCCACCCCCACCATAGAGAACTGCTTAATGCTTAATGTGGATTAGTGCTTATTCTGGAATATGAATATTAATGATGTAAACAGTTATCCCTAAACGATAACTCTGGAATGACTTACAGCTACTTCAGAATAATTATGCACATGTAAAAACAGCCATAGACTGCAGCTTGCTCAGTGTCACTAGGCAGTTTGTTGGCAAGCCCAGTCTCCTCAGTTCCTGTCCAGTGCCTTAAGTGCAATACTGTCTTTCCTCCCTATCATAGATAAGTAGCAATGTCAGTCTAAGCAGAGCTGTATCGACACTATTCCAGAACTCTAGCAGACATTTGATCCCCTTGATTAAAGCAGAAACTCACTGACTGTTATCAGCCTTCCAAAATTTCCAGAAATGTTTCCAGGGAGGGTACAGAGTCTGCTCCCCCACCTTTTAGTAGAGGTGTGGGACCCGACTGGTCCTGTTGGGCCTAGGCCAGGTCGGGCACAGCTCTCTGTCCAAGCCCCTCAGGCTCAGGCCAAGCTAGTCTTCCTAGATGTAGGTGGCTCTGCCCCCTCCAAACTCTGTGACAACAAAACACTGTGTAGGCTGTGGGTCCATGTTGGGAAGGGCAGGAAAATGCCTTCGCCCCACACCTTTTCTGATTTAGCCCCACTCCATACAGGGCACTGTGGGGGAATTCGAAAGAAACAATAGCCCGCTGGAGTCCGTATTCAGTTTGTGCAGCCCCCAAATACGTTTGGCATGACCAGACTAATAAACAGGCAGGCCCCTATTCATATTCCATGTGCTTCCACCAGTGGCGCTAGCACTCTCCCTCCCTGCGTCCGCCTCTCACCTGAGAGGCCTGCTAGAGATCTCCCTCCCCATGCAGTCTCAGCTGAGAGGCTATGTGGGAGGGAGACTGGGGAGGGAGATCTCTAGCGAGCCTCTCAGCTGAGAAGTGGGAAGGGAAGCTGCTGGCAGGAGGGAGATCTCTAGCGAGCCTCTCACTTGAGAAGTGGCTGTGAGGTAAGGAGATTGCTAATGTTCCTGCCTCTCAACTGGCCAGGCTTGCTAGGCAGGACTTTATGTGCTGGCAGACCTAGATGCCACCAAGACTCTGGGCAAACCTAACTGATGAGATGTGGACACATGGGCACTTATTAGCCCTGAGTAGCCCAGGCCCGGCCGCGATGTCCCTGGACTCCACTGTGAGTGGTGGACGCCTAATAGATGGACACACAGGAACATGCCTGGTGAGGCTAATGTGGACTATCGTCTCGTTTTATTCCACCCAATAATGTCACAGCACTCTGTGAATGGGGCGGGGCCATCCAAGACACATTGGGCCTGGACTTCGAAAAGCCTGGCTGCCTCAGGCCTAGCCTCAATTTCAGCCCAATGCTATTGGGCTGAGACCTAAATTTCTTGCCTGAGCATGTTACCTTTTAACATGATGATTGCTGAGCATGAAATAACTGCAGTTAACAATTTGCTCTTCAAATAAAGCTATCAACCTGAGGGAGTGCGTAGCTGAACTGCATGTACTATAAATTCCAAACTGCATCTACTAATGCACCCATGTATTCAGCATTTCCTCTCTTCTATGTGGTGACTGATACATGGCTGCTTATTGAGGGTAATTCTTGTCTGAATTCCCACTGTAGGAAATCTGATTACTTTTGATGATATTTGTTGACAGGAGAACGCCTTCCTTCAAAGTCATGCAAGAAAAAAGGACTGTGGATGGTCCCAGAGAATTGGAGAGCGAGACAGAGGGTATTAGACAAGTCCCAGCTTCAATCTGGGACTCTGCAGACACTGGTAATAAGCAAACATTGCCTCCATCTGTGAGGGAAGCAGCGTAAAAATACTGGGGGGGGGGGGAATAATGGGCTCCAGAGGGGGGAAAAAATACTAATGCACACCACACCCTACTTCAGAATAGCTTAACCCAGCTTTCTGCTTTTCCACTTACTCCAAAAATGTGGTGATCCATCATGCAGCTTCCCCAGCCAGAAATTAACGTTACTAGTTATATCCTACCTTCTCTGCTTCGCATACACATGAAGGGCCTTTGACAACTTTCCCCGCTTTATTAAGTGGGTGATTGCTTGTGGAATCTGGATTTTTTACTTGGGTAGACATGGAGTAGCCTTGTATATTCCCTTCAGCAAATACTAATTAAAAACGTCTAGCTCTAGAATTAAGACTGAAAGAGAAGTAGGGGTGCAGGGCACATGCTACCTCCTCTCCATCACATGGCCCACTAATGGATGTCTCATTACAGATGCCTGTTCTGTGTCCTCCCTGGAGTCCGACTCAGTGACTGCACCATCTAACCTCCCCCAGCTCAACTACAAAAGTCGCCCATATCCAAATGGAGGCAATATGGGGAGTCTGGGCCAGGCAGCACAAGGTAATTTTTAAAGGTGCAGGAGGGAACAAAGTTTGCTAAGAGAATGGGGCAAATAATGGAAGGAAGAGGGAGGCAATTGTGGATGACTAACATCAGCTTGTAAACACTCTTAAGGTGTGAAACAAGGAGGGTCTGCAACACATACAGTCTTCTTAAAATGAGTCAATAACAAAAAAAATAGGAGGGAACGAGAAATTTCTTAGTTAAAATTTGCCATATGATATAATCCCTCCTGAGAGATCCATCCATGAGCCAACAGCAAGAAGAATTGCACGAGTCCACACATCCCTTAATTCTTACCACACTTTTAATCCACAGTTGATTTCCTTGTTCTTTCTTTCAAGTAGAGAATCCCAGCTACACAGAACACAAGACAGAGCAAATGTTCCCCTAAGCTAATTTTTGTGACTGCTAAAAGCGGCTCTCACTAATCACAGACCATCAGTCTATCATTGCGAAGGTGGAGAAATAGCAGGCTATAATGAATGAAATCGGGAGCTTTTAGTCTCCCATGGAAAGGTTTGGAGAAGAGGAGAAATTTTACATTAAAATAAATCCAGCAAGAAACTGGATTGCCTAGGAAATATGCTGAGTTCATAGGGGGAAATGAGAGAAGTAAAAAGGTATTCTCAGTCATACAGTTATCCACAAAGTCCTTTCTTTGTCTCATGATCCATTTGGCTTTTCCCCCAGTTCTTGCATTTCTTCAGTTGAAAAATGTGTTGAATGTAGATTATGAGACAATCTAGCATGTATGGCTCCTCAATGCATTCAGCAAAGCCGCTCTACCTAATGCACACCACTGAGAAATCTTTGTGCTTTACATCCCTCTGAATAGAAGTAAAAAGCTGCCACTTCTTGACTCGTTGTGCAATCTATTGTCAAGCAAGAGATCTTCTTGATTTTGCCTAGAATATTTTGCACTGTGTTAGCTGACCAGTAGAAGCATGATAAGAGGAGAGAGACACTCAGATTTTAGGAGGGTGATTTTAGGAGGATAATATGTATCTTAAGAATGTGACAGTCAGGGTTGGGAGAAAATAGAAAGAAATGGGTCACTCCATTGTGACTTGTGCACTTCTCTGAAGCAAGTGAAGTTGGCCTCTGTTGGAGACCGAATGCTGGGCTAGATGGACCATTGTTCTGACCCAGTACAGCACTGCTTACATTTGCTGAGTGAAATGAATATTTAAACAAACCAAACAATTTGCAGTATCAACCTATTTAAAATTGTTGGTGTGAAGCAAATTCGGAAGTAGAACTCTTCATTTGTGAAATTTGCATTGATTTTTGCTTTGTGTCCCCATTTATTTGCTATTCAGTATTTTGATCTCTTTGGTAATCCAGTTATTTGGTATTTCAATCACTGTCTCTTACTTCACTTCAGTCACGAGTGAACTTCAGGTCAGGGGTTCACAAAGCTAGGGGTTGGGGCGAAGTTTTTACAAAACTGTTGCTGCCTCATTACACAGGCAGATTTCCAGAGTTTGAAGATGTGAGGATTTCTTTTGCAAAATCCTGAAGTGGGCCCCTCCTAACATGGGAATGTTTGACAGACAGATACGTACTGACTCAGCCTTAAAAAAAAAAGGAAAATGTGACTGCAAGTGATGTTCAATGAAACATAACACTTGCCTTCAGAGGCTGTGGCTTCCTGCGTTGCAGGCCCCGTGGGCCCATATGATCTAGTTTACCCACTCATAGTCTCTATATGTTGGGGAGCCCCTTCTGGAATTGCCATGGGCCCCTCCATAGGCTGGAGCTCCCCACAACTGAGACCCCAGCTGGGGGCCCATATTTTACACCAGTGCTCCTCAGACCCATTTTATCACTTCAAGCTTATCCATGGACTCCATGTATTGGGGGACCCTTATGGGAGCCCCCCAAATGAATTTTATGACCCTTCCCATCATCTGTCCTGGTCCACCACACTTCCTGTCTCCCCACACTTTTATAAGGGTCCTGGCTGGAAATAGATATATTAGAAATACACAAACCTGTTTAGTTCAAGTGAGATTTCATTTTTATTTAGGCTTGTGAAGCTGCGGGAGTGGGGGGAGGTTTCTTTATTTTTTTACATTTAAAACCATAGGGTGTTAACAAACGCGACACTGGCCCAGTTTGCCTGCTCTGGCCCACCTAGGCCAACGCTGAAACCCATGTATCTGTTCTGGACCCATGAGATGTTCAGACCCCAGCAGGGTTGGCAGCCAAGCCAGAAACATGGGCTTGGAATTAACTGGGCCCGTGGGCCAGAGCAGGCTAAACAGGGCAAGCACGTCTGTTTTCACGCCTGCCTGGCCCAGGGTTGGGGGTTGCCATGGCAGCCAGCTATGGTTTCCTGTTATTGGCAGCCATGACTGCCCATGATGGTGGGGGTGGGGTGCTTGTCGCAACGCAGGGGCAGAGCCATCCAGCCGCGTGTCTCTCCGCTCCTCCCCATCCCTGGCCGTCAGGCTCGGGGAATATTTGGTGCGGCTGCACATATGTTTTAACTTTTCACAAACAGGGTTGACTATCTGGGGCCTTTCCCTTTTTTCCACTTCTTCTTCCTCAGGATCCAAGACTGAGTATCCGAGTGAGAAGACAAGAAGTTTAGAGAACATGCTTGATCCAACAAGAGAAGAGCCAGAGACTAGGGGCAAGAAGGAGAAACATAAGAAAGAAAAGAATGTCTTTAAAAAGCTTTTCACTAAAAAGTAAGAGCAGCAAAGGAAAGACAAGGCTGTGACTCTCAGTGTCACTGTCTACTCTTCACTACACCCTGTTGCATTGAAATCAAAATGGACCAGGAGAAAGAGAAATTTGTATATTGGGTGAAAGAAGTAATCATCACTCAGAACAAAACCACAGCTCACAGCGGGAAGAATGGACCTATCAAAAGTTTAACCAAATGAACTTGAGACCTAGCTGTCTGGCTGTGTAATGTCAGGAAAATTTTTTCCCTCTTAGACACTGAATTTGATTCCCATAAATGTGGAAAAAATGACAGCCATATTCTCCACCTACCACTACCTTGCTACTTCCTGGCACTTGTCACTGAAGTCTAAAAGGAGACTATAGTAGCGGCCATATCATATTGGTGGATGATAATGTTCTGCAACAATTACAGTAATAAAAATGAGACGCCTTCTAATTGATCACTCAGCAACTTAGCAATAAAACACCCAGGGTTAAACTGGTCTATACCAAAGGAATTTGATGGAAGTACCAACTACCTTTTTAATTACTTGAGATTGTTTAAATGCAATCATTTAAAACTCTTTGTTCAGGCTCTTGTATAGACATTTTTCATACTTATATTTAAATAAAATCACCTATGATGGGTAAGATCATGGCATCTCTCAGTAGAGTGAATTTTTAATCGCCCTGCACCAGAACAAGGATGGCACTTTAAAAGTGAAAAACCTACTTGATTTTCACAGTACATTCTCCCAAGTCACCTTTCTGATCCTGAAATTTATTTCTTCCCCATGATACTCCCTGAAGCCTTAAAACTATGTTTGGACAAAAGGGTGGGTAGTGGATATTTTATAATGGATTCAAGAAATCTACTTTAATGCTCTAAAACAGCGACTCTCAGATGGGAGGAGGGGGGATGTATCCTGTGTGGAAGAGCTGCAGCTGCCACATCCCTAGTTTGGTCCTGGCTGGGTTAGGGACAATTATCAAAATGGTTGCAGCCTCTTGATTGGTGCCATAGCAGCCACCAATTGAAATTCACGTTCAGAGGGGTCAAACTGGCACCAGAATGTCTATAAAAAATGTCTTTAAAAAGCTTTTCACCAAAAAGTAACAGCGGAAAAGAAAAGAGAAGGCTGTGATTCTCCGTTCCTTCACCATACCCTGTTGCCTTGAAATCAAGATGAACCAGGAGAAAAAGAAATTTGTATTGGATGAAAGGAATGATCACTCAGAACAAAACCACAACTCACAGAGAAGAATGGACCGATCAGAAGATCAACCAAATGAAATGGAGACCTAGCTGATCTTCTCAATACCACTCTGCAGAGTATTAGCAGCAGCAGCAAAAGAGATGAGGGGAAGCAGAGGAGTGATCAAGATGGGGTGTGAGGCTAAGGGTGAAGAGAGTGAGGAGATAGTAAGAAGGGGGGAGGACCAAAGCATGTATGTGTATGACAGGATGAGTAGACAAAAATGGGGCGGTCCAAAGATTTTGAGACCCACTGCCTTAAATTACTACTCCTGGCACACTAGCTCAGCAGCAGTTCCAACTCTTCCACTGGCTGAAGTGTGTGTGTGTGTGTGTGCGCGTGCGCGCGCGCGCAAGAGAGAGAGAGATGCTTTGTTTGGCCTGTCAAACTTGCAAAGCCATCCTGCACCCCAATTAAAATTAAATCAAATAAATAAAAAGACAAAAATACTATCCCCCATGAACAGTCCTATTCATGAAACAATTTACTTACAAGTTGTTCCACTGAATTCAGAAGTAGTTTCAGGATTCTGGCCTAAGTACATAATCTTAAACTGGACTCCAAACAGCTGGGCATATTTCTGAATACTACATATCATACATATTTACAAAAAAGAAATAAGGATTTTTAAATATATATATATTATTTTTTTTGTTTAAGCTCCCAATGGAATGTATATGCACTGGAAAACAAAACGACATGCAGATACTTTGGAGTAGGTCCTAAAATGCCCGTGTAAATTAACTTAGCTTTCTGCACCAATCATTGCACTGCAAATCATCAGCTACAATGATTTGTACCAGCTGAAGATCTGGTTTTTAATGCTTGAAGTTCAGCTCGGTAAAATCTTTTTCATATATATAAAGCTTGTCTCCTGCTTCACAGCAACATCTTTTAGTGCATTTGTCTGTAAATGAAAACCAGATCTCATGCTCTGTGTGTGTTTTTCTAGGTGTGAAGAAGAATTTTCCGTTTTGTATTTTTGCTCCAGCAAACATTTCTCCATGACACCTATTAAAAATACTTTGCATATGATGTTATAGTCAGAGGTTGTGTAAAGGGAACGCCAAGGCTACTCTCTGTGTGCCACATTACAGCCCAATTCCAAGCCCATTAAATGTCACTCCTTGGGAGTCTTTTCCTCAGCATCAATTGGCTTTGGATCAGCCCCTCTATGAATTGCTTTGCTCAAAGTTCAGCCTTGCAGAGAGAGGAAAAGAACACATATTAACTCACATCTGAGTCACTTTTATTAGGCCCAAATTCAGCTGCGCCATAAAAATCTATGACTTCATTTACAGCAGCAGAGTTTTGCCTGATTACTCCAGGGCAGAGTTTGACCAATTAACTCGTGTCTACATAAAAGGCATCATCCATCAGTGGACATTATAGGCAAACAACATAGATGATACATACACAACACAGCATAACATTTTAATCCAGTAGGATCCCAGTATAATTTTACTACTTCTACAATGGCTCGTTGTCATTTCACTTACTGCTGAAATGTGTCTTTTTGTGGCATAATCTCCCTCACAGAGTGGGAGGAAAAACTTAATTCTTTACTAAGCCACAGAGAGAATGCATACACGTAACTTGAAATTCGTCATGTTGGAATTTGGCCAGACTCCACCACTCTCACATGGCTTATTTTCCAGAACTACTGAGCTCCCACAATTCCTGTTAGCATCAATGGCAGCTGCAAAAGACTTGACTCTTCTGAAAATCAGACCATTAACAACTACAAGAGGTCAGGGGTTTTGTTTGCAATGTATCAAAGAGGTATACATTGCAGCACAGTGCCAACACGATGCTGGGACATTAGTTCAATATGGACCTAGACAAAAAGGTGCCACACATTGAATAATCCACACCACTTCCTACAGCACATCGGCTTTTCTTGGCAGTCTCTGGCAAGCTACAAATGAGGCCCAATCGGAGGTGATATTGCCTCAAACAGGTTATTTCATGAATAAAACGTTTTAAAGCTGATCATTTAAAATACGTGAGATGGGAAATGTACAGGTGCCATTTCCCTTCACACCGTGTAATAAGTACAGCCGGTGGTCTTCAAAGCTATTGCGGCATCCTGCATGATGCAGGGTTACTGTGCCTGGGCAGTAGCAGCCTCAGAAGTGTTGTGTAGATGTCAGTGCTTGCACTTCTTCTTCTTTTCCACAGCATTTTGGAGGGATTGCAGAAGCAAGTCTTCGTTATTGAGGATGTTGTAGGTGCTCAGCACTAGTAGTTTCTCAAAGTCTTCCTCAGAGTAAGTTAGACGTATTGTTTTATATGGTGACTTGGATTTGTCCAGTTCCACCTCACCAGCCGCAATGTCTGAAGGACTGCGCCTCACCCCTGCAAATGGAGAGGAAAGTCACGGTAAGCTGAGTTCTGAGAGACTAAAAGGCTAGTGGGTGCAGGACGATGAGCGCTCAGTGGGACCAGCAGTTAGCATTTTCTAATAAATGGCTCTACCAGATGTTAGATGAGTTTCCTGCAGGCCTATGAGGCTTCGAAGCTTTTAAATTAATCATTAAGTTGAACACTTCTCCATTCCCAACATCGAACTGCCACAACAAACAGAAATCACAAAGTAGAGAATGCGTAAAAAAGATTGTAAGCCAACTTAGGCCATTTTAAAATTGGCACAGCTGGGGGCCAGGTCCATGTGCACTGGGTGGAGCAACCATGGACTACCCACCCACATCCGGTGCATGGGGAGGGGTTCAAATAGGCAGCTCCCTGGGTGGGTGCCCCTGCAGCCTCCACGCACTCCCCCTACCACAGACCATGGGAGAGGGGGAAGTGCGCCGGGCTGACCTCAGAGATCAACATGTTCTGGCCAAATGCTGGGGGACCCAGGCTCTCCAGCATTCCCGGACGGTTCCCTGTGCCATGCAAAGGCTGTTTCCCCATCCACGGTGCTTCTGATTGACGGGCCACTCAGCCAACATGACTGGCTGACACCATTCATACAGGGTGGGGATACGTGGCCACTTATCCCCACACACCACTCTGCCTGCCCCTGCACAAAGCATCCCATCTTTTTCCCTGATGCTGCATGAATGGGCATGAGTGGATCACGGGCGCACCTCACACACACACACCATTCAGATGGGCTCTTGGGGGGGATGGGTGGACCTGCATGGTAGCATCTCATCTAAGACATGCAAAATGAAACTTCATGGGGATAACACCCATGCTGACAGGATGGGCAGTAATCCCATTCACTTCAATGAGACTTAGCATAGATGCTATTATGTTGATTTCAGTAGAGGTACTCCAGAATTCTTTCCTAAACTCCAGTAGCCTGATTTTTAAAGGTGCTAAGCTGAAGCCAATGACAAACTCCGGAGAATCCCAATTCAGAGACTGGGGTCTGAGACATCAGGAATCCATGATCCTACATTCTACCTACACACACACACCTACCTACCTTCCGTTCACTGACTGAACTGTGCAGTCCCATGTTTGGCCCATTATGCTTTGTTCAGTAGATGTGCCTAAAATATCTTGTTTTGTGCAGTCACCCCTGTCTCTGATGCTCTCCTTTCACTCAGCATTCCTTCTCCCCGTGACTAAACTAAGCACATGCACCTGTGACTTCTCAGCTTCATGAATGTATCCTTTAGGGGAGTGCACCAGGGACCCATGTCATTTTTGTTTATATTTTCATTTTTTGTTATTCAAAACTCGTTTTTGTTATCATTAATGAAATTTTGTTCATTATTGGTTTTAGTATCGGTATTGATTTTGAGCGATAACGAAGATTTTGTTTTCAGTATTGTTTCCATTGCAAGCTGCCATCGGTGGCAGAAGTGCCAACAGAGACCTGCCCCAGACTTCTCAGAAATTGAACTCCTTCCTCCCTTTCTCATTATGATGCAGTAGTAATAAGTGCACGACAATATGAAAAATTACTAATATGTATGCCTAACCTAAACCTACACCTAGTAACCTATACTATATGCACGCAATATATTCCTAAGTATCTATATAAACTTCTATCTGCTATGTGTTCTAAGTATCTATCCTATTCCTATCCTATGATGCTAATATATATAATAAAAAGCCTAGTATCTACTAATATCTATATAGTATCTAATCTATCAGATAGATAGATAATCTGGACAGGGGGACACAGATGGGAAGGGGAAAGGAAAAAAGTATAGGGTATACGTATCTGAAATCTATATCTGTCTATCTAATCTATATATCTAAACCTATATCTATCTATCTATATATATACAGGGGGAGACAGAAAGGGGAAGGGAAAAGGTAAAATAAAGAGTATAAAGAGAGGTAAGGTATAATACTGAGGGTTGGGGAAGATTTTTAGTGCAAGCACCAGAGTTCTGTAAATGCACCCTGACACAGCAAGAGCTAACATAGAACAAGAGTCAAACAGCCTGGCTCTGAACATAAAGAGTTTCAGTACCTTCCCCAAACCCCCCATGATTGGTTCTGGGAGGCAGGAAGCATTAAGCAATCACAGGGTGCCATGTAGGGATGTGCGAACAGAACCAAGTTCGGAAATTCGGTTCGGTTCAAAAATCAAGTTTGGTTCGAAAGTTCGATTCGGTTGACCAAACTATTCAAGTTCGGTCAAATTCCGAACAACCGAACCGAGTTCATACATTCAAATCCAAGTTTTTCTGGGGTTTTTGGCCTTATGAACTGGTTCGGTTCAAAAGTTCGGTTCGGTCCTGGAGACAGGAGATCTCCTGTCGAATCTTCAGTTCCCTCTCGTTGGAGAGAAAAAGTCTGTCCTGCACCGTATCCAGGAGAACTCCCAGGTGGAGGAAGCGTTTTCCAGCACCAACGAACTCTTTCTCCAGTTTACCACGAACCCGTGGTTGTGCAGACAGTTCGCCATCTCCCTGACTGCTTGTTCGCATCCGGTTCTTGATGGCGCCCTGACCAGAATGTCATCTAGGTATGAGAATACATGTATTCCCCTCTTCCTTAGGTCCACCACCAGAAGCTTGGTGAATACTCTAGGAGAGGACCCCAGGCCGAAGGGAAGTGCTTGGTATTGAAAGTGTTTGTTTCCGTAAGCAAATCTCAGGAACTTCCTGTGGGATCTCCTTATGGAGACATGCAGATAGGTCTCTTTTAGGTCTATAGAGGCTAGATAGTCTTGCGGGTGAATCACTTGGATAATTGAGGCCAAAGTCTCCATTCTGAACTTCCTGTATCTCAGGTGGGTGTTGACAAACTGGAGGTGCAGAATGACTCTTGTATCTCCGTTCTTCTTTGGGACGGTGAAGAAGATGGAATACACGCCAGAGAACTGCTCTAGCAAAGGAACTTCCTCTATTGCCCCTATGCTTAGGAGATGATGGATGGCTCCCTTGGTCTGAGCCTTTTTGTCGGGCAATCTGGGTGTAGGTGCTTGCCTGAATAGGTTTCTTGACCAGGATTCCAATTCGAGAGCGTAGCACTTCCTGATGGTTTCCCTGACCCAGCCATTTGACGTCGTCCCATCCCACTGGTGGGCAAAAGCTTACAGGCGGCCCCCAGGAGCGATGGAGAGAGTACGGTCTGAAAAGAGTCAGGAGAATGGGGCATTCGGTTTGTCTGTTTGTCCCTGGCATCGAGGACCTTGGAACTGACGACTCCCCCTTCCCCCTCTGGGCCTAAACAATGAAAAACCTCCCCTCCAGGGGGGGGGTGGTTATTGCCAAAATGGTTGGTGAAAAGGCTGCCTTCTATGTGGTTCCTTCTTTCCTGGGTTTACCAGCAGACCCTTCTTTTTTTCAGGCTTGTCTGTCATGACCTTATCCATTGGTTCTCCAAACAGCTTCCCCTAAGTGAGGGGTTCCAACTGGAGCACCATTTTGGAATGCAGTTCCGCTCTCCAGGGCTGCAACCGCACAGCGCTTCACGCCGCTATGTTGTTAGCCACGGAGCACGAAAACTGAGCCAAATCCAGTGCTGCATATTATTATTATTATTATTAGCATTTGTATAGTGCCAGCAGTGTACCTGGCACTTTACATAGCAATGAGATAGACACTGTCCCTGCCTACGGTTTAAAATATAATAGATTAGGATGGGGGAGAGACAGGGATAGGGGACATATGGAAAGACAAGGGATAAAAACATTCAAGTGGATTCGGAGTCTCGGGTGCACGTGCTTGACTTGGTTGCAGTTAGGCGGACAGTGAATGTTGAGAAGGGAGTACTAGCGGGCAGCGAGGAAGAGTCAGGTTTTGAGGAAGGATTTGAAGGAAGGGAGGGGGTGAGGCAGATGTGGGCTGGGAGGGAGTTCCAGGCATGCGGGGCAGCAAGGGAGAAGGGACGAAGGCGGTTAGGGGAGATGAGGGAGAGGGAGGGAGGTGACCGAGGAGGAACGGAGAGTGTGTTCAAGAGTGTGTAAGGAGATAAGGGCTGAGAGGTGGGGGGGTAGGTTGTGGAGGGTTTTGTAGGTAAATACCAGGAGTTTGTGAAGGATGCGTTGGGGGAGGGGGAGCCAGTGAAGCGAGGAGAGGAGAGGCTGCACGTGGTCGAAGTGATGGGCCGAGTGGGTGACCCTAGCAGTGGAGTTTGGGATGGAAATAAGGGGGGACAGATGAGAGTGGGGAAGGCCAGTAAGGAGGAGGTTACAGTAGTCAAGGCGGGAGATGACCATGGCGTGAACAAGGGTTTTGGCTGAGGTGACAAAGAGAAAGGGGCGAATCCGAGCAATGTTGTGGAGGGCAAAGCGACAGGACTTGGCGATGGAGTCGATGTAAGGTTTAAAGGAAAGGTGAGTATCGAAGACGAAGCCCAGGCTACGGGCGTGGGGAACAGGATAGATGGTGACTCCATCAATGAGGATGGACAGAGAAGAGGGGGAGGAAGGGAATGGAGGAAAGATAAGGAGTTCAGTCTTAGCCATGTTGAGCTTGAGCTGACGTTGGGACATCCAGGCAGAGATATTAGAGAGACAGTTGATGAGGTGAGCTTGGACAGAAGGGGAAAGAGAGGGGGTGGAGAGATAGAGTTGAGTATCATCAGTGTAGAGGTGGTATTGGAAGCCGTGGGAGACAATGAGTTTGCCAAGGGACAGAGTGTAGATAGAGAAAAGGAGAGGGCCCAGGACAGAGTCTTGGGGAACCTCTACTGAGAGGGGGAGGGGGAAAGAGGTGGAATTGGGAAGAGACACATTGAAGGAGCGGTCAGAGAGGTAGGAGGGGAACCAGTCAAGGACAGAGCCACAAAAGCCCAGGGGGCAAAGAGAATCCAGTACGAGCGAGTGATTGACAGTGTCAAAGGCAGTGGAGAGGTCAAGGAAGACAAGAATGGAGTAGAGAGACTTAGATTTAGCAACAAGTAGATCATTGGTGATCTTGGCAAGGGCCATCTCAATGGAGTTAAGGGGGCGGCAGCCGGACTGGAGAGGGTCCAGGGAGGAGTTGGCAGAGAGGAGTTCAAGGTAGCGGGAGTAGTCAACACGTTCCAGAAGCTTAGAGGTGAAGGGAAGGAGGGAGTCCGGTCAGTAGCTAGAGGTGTCTGAGAGGTCAAGGGTGGACTTTTTGAGGATGGGAGCAGAAGCCAACCTTCTCAAGCTCTCTTTTAGCTCTGGTGAAGTAGCAAGCAGGCGCAGGTCCTTGATCCATAGGACCGTTGCATGGGCCAAGGTAGACCCAGAAGCTGTGGCCCTGCCTACGGTAGATGCAGCCTGAAAGTCTCTCCACAGAAAAGTTTCTATTTTTCTGTCCAGTGGGTCTTTTGGGGTCCCCTCCCCATCCGCGGGAAGAACCGAGGCCTTTGATCGGTCAGCTGTGCCAGCATCCACCTTGGGGAGGACGAAGGAGGCCACTTGATCCTCAGGGAGAGCATAAAAATGCCTCACCTCACCACCAAATGGGTTCCTTTGGCCTTTGTTGGCTGCGTCCACTCACCCTGAAGAATCTTCATATAAAGCAATGGGAGGGGGAGCCTGGAGGTGTCCACCTCTTCTGGGAGGACAGCTTTTGCCCACCAGTGGGACAGGATGATGTCAGATGGCTGGGTCAGGGAAACCATCAGGAAGTGCTACGCTCTCGAATAGGGCTGTAGCGGAATATCGCAGCGGTAGCTATTTCCGGCGGAAACAGTGTTTCCGCAATTAGTGGAATGGCATGGCAGAGGCTTTCATTCCGCGGTTTCATTCCGCGGTTCCGCGTATTTAATTCCGCAACTTAGTGGAATCGTGGAAACATGACATTTNATTCCGCAAATTAGTGGAATCGTGGAAACATGACATTTTTGCTATTTCCGCCAGTGCCAAAAAATCGCGGAATAGTGGTTTTCCGTGATTTCCGCGATTTTTCCGCAATTCCGCGATTTGCAGAATTCCGGCGGAATTTGCGGAATATCCGCAGAAATGTCGCGGTGTGGCGCGGGCAATTCCGAAATAGCGGAACGGAATCGCGGCGCGGTAAAAGCTGCTGCCGCATCAGCCCTACTCTCGAATTGGAATCCTGGTCAAGAAATCTATTCAGGCAAGCACCTACACCCAGATTGCCTGACAAAAAGGCTCAGATCAAGGAAGCCATCCATCATCTCCTAAGCATAGCGGCAATAGAGGAGGTTCCTTTGCTGGAGCAGTTCTCTGGCGTGTATTCCATCTTCTTCACCGTCCCAAAGAAGAACGGAGATACAAGAGTCATTCTGCACCTCCAGTTTGTCAACACCCACCTGAGATACAGGAAGTTCAGAATGGAGACTTTGGCCTCAATTATCCAAGTGATTCACCCGCAAGACTATCTAGCCTCTATAGACCTAAAAGAGGCCTATCTGCATGTCTCCATAAGGAGATCCCACAGGAAGTTCCTGAGATTTGCTTATGGAAACAAACACTTCCAATACCAAGCACTTCCCTTCGGCCTGGGGTCCTCTCCTAGAGTATTCACCAAGCTTCTGGTGGTGGACCTAAGGAAGAGGGGAATACATATATTCTCATACCTAGATGACATTCTGGTCAGGGCACCATCAAGAACCGGATGCGAACAAGCAGTCAGGGAGATGGCGAACTGTCTGCATAAGGGAGGCATCCTCAGCTAAATTCGCCTCTGTGGGGGCTGGTGGTGGAGGTTCCGGGAGGGATAGGCCAATCCTGGCTGCTACGCTGGCTATTAATTTGAGGAACAGGTCAGGCTGGAAAATATGTGCCCCCACTTTTGACACTGGATCCTGGGGCTCATCAACGAACTCTCCCTCTTCAGTCTCTGGGGGCAACGAGGGAGGTGTCGAAGTCGCTGGTTCGGGGGAGTTAGATCTATGAGACTAAGGGGAGACTCCCCCCTGGCCACCCCCCCAGGATTTGCCCCCCGACACAGAGGAGGCAGGGGCCGATGGGGTTACCCCCCCAAAAGGTGTGCAACTCCTCCTACCCCCTTAGAGACCAGCTGCTTCCCCAGTCACTGCAATACTGCAGGGGGAACGTCTCCCTCTTCCCCCTGCTGCCTGCCCAGGCGGGGCTGTTTTCAAGGAGGGGGGGGCAGCCTGGGGGCTCCTCCTGCGGTGCCTACTGCCCAGAGAAGAGCCAGAGGAGGGCAAGATTGGGCAGTGGGTCCTGCACCTGGAGTGGCTCTGCCCCTCGTTCCCCTTTGCTGCGTTCCTACACCTTTCTGTAGTGCGAGGTGAACGGGGCCATGTTGCCCTGGAGTTACTGCGCCCCCTAGAGTGGCGCTGGAGGGAGCCCTGACCAGACGAACGTCTCCGGGAGCTGCACCCATGAGGGCTATCTAACCTGGGGCTAGAGGCCCAGCACGAGCTTTGCCAGGATGGCAACCTACCTTCATCTGGGCCTGCCCCATGGTTGGGCCTGTTCTTGCCTCTGTGAGAGGCATGTCCCGCTGCCACTTGAAGGCTGAGCGTGGGAAATTTTGGGAGCCGCCTCAGTCTCCGGAGGCCCTCCCGCGCTTTTAGACCTGACGGCCTGACTTTGAGAAGGCCCACTTTCCCTTCTAGGCTCCTGCCCCACTGACGGGGGGCCTCTTGGGGTCTCTGTGGGGGCCCTCGGGTTTGCACTCACCCTACCAGCTTCTGCAGCAGCTGGTGGTGGGCGGGTAGCTCCTGGGCTTCCACCCGGTGTCCATGGCGCTGGTGTGCCCGCGCGCACCACTGAGGTGCCACGGGCAGGTTCCAAGGTCCTTGAGTCGGGGCTGCAGGCTCCCTCATGCGATCACCCCTTCTTGGTAGGAGGAGGGGAGGAACCCTTGGGGTGGGCTGCCCCACTTGTCCTTTTTGCGGAGGACATTCCAGTGCCGAAGGGACTCCCTCGAGCCCCGTGCCACCCTCCCTGAAAAGGGGGGGGGGAATCTGGGATGAGTGTCCTGCTCCTCTGGGCCCACAGCCAACACTAGCTGACTAAAGCTTTCTTATTGTTTTTTTTTGGGGGGGAGGGGGGTTGGTGATTATTTTTTTTTAGCTAGTGACCTGGCTTTCCCCTGAAGAGAAAGCACCCTGCTGTTTCTCCTGGAGGCAGGAACAGATCTGGGCTGGCAGGGCTAGGGTTGCTCCTCCCCTAGGTACTGGTGGCCAATCACAGACCTGATCCTGCCTAATTCTGGAGATCGAGGAACAAAACCCAGCATGGACTGCCTGCCTCCACAGGAGAGAGAGAAAATCTGGAAGCCCTCAGTCATGCTGGCTAAATTGATTAAATTAAGCCCCACAACCACACATGCTGATAAAATAATAACCCAAGAGCCCTGCAGCTGCACTGGCTAAATTGATGGGTAAGAACCGAGAGTTCTGAAGCTGTGTTAGTGAAATTAAGCCCTTCTCATGAGAGGAGTGACATCTGGTGGCGTAGATGGCCAATGTCAAATAAAATTGACCAAGTTTTGATTGTCTATTATGTTTTTGGCTGCTCTGTGGGTCTGCTGAGGAGTTCCCCAGATATGTGCTAGGGAACAAAGCTTGGCAAGCCTGTGTTCCTCCCACTGACTAGACGTCACCCTCCCTCCCCACCCCTGCCCGACCCATGTTAGGAAGCTGGAATGGTCACAAGTGGAAAGGTATTGTTCTGACATCACTATCTGTGTCACCAAGCTCTGCGTGCCTCTTGATGCCTCTGCCTTTATGCCTCTGTGCGCCTCTTTAACTTGGCTCAGGCTGTTTGCCCATGCTACACAATTTCATGTTACTTTGTACCTTCTGTGATATTCTGTAACTTGTGCATGCGCCTTTGCTCATTTGGCAGGGAAATGAACTTGAGTTTTATCAGGGATGTCAGGGCAGGGAAATCCAGCTCTGACACTTACGTGAGTTCTGTATTTTGTGAGATTTGAATGTATGCACAGGGTGAATTAAACATGAATTTAACTTACCTGAAAATTACAAGTGTGCATGCATCTTCTAACGGATCCCTTAAGGTCACGTGACTTTGTGAGGGGGGAACCAGAAAGAAACTAAGGGTGAAACAGACATGACGCTAACCGCCCTTTAACCACCCCTGGTGGTTATTTATGCATGTTGCAGGGCTGCATAGGGCACCAATACAGCCCTGCAACATGCATAAATAACCACCAAGGGTACATCTAGATGTGTATAAGAGACAGCGTCATGTCTGTTTTCACCCTAATGCGGGCATGTAGTCCAGCAGGAATCCTCCATTATTGCTGATTTTGTGTGGGATAGAATCCCACATGAAAATCAGCACACGCACAAACACCCTCAGTCTAGGATTTCTTGTACAGCAGTTCACTAGAAAATTCCATCAAAAAACAATACAACCAATGGGAATGTAGCTGTGAGGTCATAATGAACGCAGTAAATTATTTTTCCCTGTTTACATTGTGCTTACCTGGTGCTTTGTACTGCCTGTACGTGTCATTCACCAGAGGAAAATGGATCACTACAGGGGCATCGGGGTTCTCTTCATCTGAAAACACATAGCACTCTTTGGCAGATGTCCTCTCTTCTTTACTCAATTTAACTTGTGGAAATGGGATACCTTGCACTTTGCAATACTGAGACGCCATCTCTAACTGCTGAAAAAACAGGACAATTCAGTCATGGTGAGGTGGCAGCCACAGCACGGGGGCAGGGGTCAGCCAGCTTCACGTCTCTTCCGCTCCCCCTTCTTCCCAGCCCAGGCAATTGGCAGGAAAAATTGTTCAGTTTCCCACCTGACCTGACCCCCCCTCTGGATGTGTAGCTGGAGCACTGGCTGCACATTTATTAATACCCACTGTTAAAACATGAGGTTATGGAAGAATTCAGTTACACCATAAAAAGACTTAGTAGATTTAAAGAAGAAAACGTCTTTTGTTGTACTCAGATGTCAACCGAAAGCCAGCACAGTCTATGAAGTAAATATTTACAGATGAAACAAATATGCCATTTTGCATTTGTGAATATAATTTGCTTAGCCAGATGCACCCAAAATATATTTAATATACAAAAACAGAATTTGCATATTGGTTACTTCAGCTATTTCATTCTGGTTATTTTGTTGTTCTAATATTTTGTTTCAGTTATTTGGTTATTCGTTTTACCTAAGTGAACAGAATACCAAATAACTCACCTAATTAACTGAAATAACCAAATAATGAAATCCCAAAGTAAACAAAATAATGGAACCAAAATATCCAAAACAGTCATTTTGGTGAACAAAGCAGGAACCAAATACCAGTTCATAGCCTCTCCCTTCATGAATGAAATACCATGGAGTATCTGAGTTGTCATATTCACTACTAGTTGAATTATCCACATGCTTCCATGGTAACTCGAAGCACAATGCCATGCATTATTCTCCTGGCCAAGGTTACAAGGAGGTTGGACCTACATGACTTCTGAAGTCCCTTCTGACCTTACAATTATATGATTATGCAGCACAAAGAATAGGTTGTCCTCTTTTTCATGCATAGAAATTGTGGTGAAAATCGTGGAACATTATTTGTTGGAATACAATAGCTCTTATATGCATTTGGCCAGTCTGAATAGGTTTCCAACACATGACTATTGGGAAAATACAGGAATCACCCATGGCTAAAATAAAATCTATATGTCCATGGGAATTACTATTTAGTTTGGTGGAAGAGGTCATTGGACCCGATTCTGTTCTCACATTAGTTTTATACTTGCATTAACTCCACTGACTTCAAGAGTAACTCCTGAATTAAACCACTGGAAAAGCAGAATTTGAGACAAGGAGTTTGAATCCTATTGAGTGTGGGGGTGGGTGGGGGTGAGAGAGAGATTGGCAAAAAAAATATTGGAACCGCGAAGGGGGACAGTTGGTATTTTTTTATCTTGGGGGTATCTGCTATTGCTTAGACAGGATGTCAGATATTAGGCCATTTAACATGGTAAGATCATAGAAAAACTGTTGCTAATACAGAAAATAATAGAGAAATGTGCTCGTCACCTTGAGACAATAATTTCCCAAGTTGTAATCCAGCGAGATAATAAGGTCCACATTCCTCTCTGGCTTCACAAGTGGGGGGAAACTAGAGTTAATGAAATAGCCAATATCTATTAGGCAGAGTGACTTGTCCATTGGTGTTAGCTTATATGGGGATGCATCCAGCGCAGTATCTGAAAGGCAATTTTAAATCATCAGTATGAATGATACTGGTAGTTATTTGCTTTTAAAAATATGAATGGTTGGGAGGTTATGACATTAAATTCTGGTTGCAGTAAGAAGTTGACAATATTCTACTATTGTTCTCCTGACCCTTAACTCTCATTCCGTTCCTTATAAAGCCCCTTGGTTTGCAATGCTCATCTCTACATCTAGAACCCTTTTCAAACAGGCCAGTAGTGCAGGGGGGATGGATAGAGGTCGCAGTGGGTGGGCGGTGCAATGGGCGGCCCGTTACACAGACACCCACCCACCTCCACGCATGGAGCATCTGCCATTGGCGCCTGTTGCTCTATGCATGGGTGACGAGTGGAGCTGGGTGGAGCGTGGGAGTCCACCCCCCCCCCACCTAACCACTGCAGCAATCGCATGAATGCCCCTCCCCTCACCGTCCACCCACCCGCACATGTGGGCGAGGGGGGGGGCGGCATCTGTGTAAAAACGGACCTAAATGTTCCCGATGAGATTTTGTTCCACCTCCTGCTCCCACAGGGAAAAGAGTTTGTAATATTAGAATCAGAGGATCCTTCTCCCTGTCTGAAATTCAGATGGTGTCAGTCTAGCAGAGCATTTTGACTTGATGGCATCTTGAACTGATAATTCATCACACCTGGGATCCACATACTACTAATTCCAAAAACGTCTGGGTTTCAATGGGACTACTCCAGACTAATTGATTTGTGGCTCATGGCCCATGTTTCCACACCTTCTTCTCTGATATTTTTACAGAACTATTAATTTAGTTTGATATTCTGGGTGGCAAGAAATTCACAGATGGTGATGTAGTCCTAATGAGGGACAATCATTTACAGATGATCACAAAAGAAACAGGAAATGTAGAAGAGTCTGGGTGGGTGGGGAGGCACTCGTCTAAAAACACCCTTGGAATCCACCCACTCACATATCTGCCTATCAGTCTTTGGGGAATGTACTGTTCCACATTTTGACCCAAAACATTTTTTAAAAAAATTAAATGCACATGTTTTCAAACCAATGGTCATTTTCGCATGGACACACACACACACACACCCCTATGCTTGGAGGGTGGACAGTGGGGGGGGGGGCATCCATGCGAACAGCGCAGCATTGGGGGGATGGGTGTCTGCCCGTGGAAACACCACAGGCAATGGGTGGAGGTGGATGTGCTCTCTTGGCACACCCCCATCTCCACCCATCACCCACCCCCAGAGCCATCCAAGAAAACGGAGGAGGCTCCATGGGTGGAGATGGGTGTGTGCCCATGCAAAAAGGCCCACACCCACCTCCCGCCAGCGCACACCCATCCCTCCACCCACTGCGTCCATGCAAAAAGGACCAATTCAAAAAATTTTAAACTGCAAAATGAAAATTTGAAAATGTCAAACTTGAACAGAATATTTTGAAAATGTTGACACCAAACCTTAAGAAAATAGTTTCAAAAGTGTGGACACAATAAAAACCTCAAAAACATTTATTTGTGTGTCAATATTTTTGACAGATTCTGTTTCTATCTATCCCCCTTCTCCTTGAAGACTCCAGATTTCATCCCCCACATGCCATGCAACATTACCTGGAGTTTGGAAATGCCCACACTTTCAGTTTCAGTATTCCAAATGTTTGTTGTTTTTGTGAAAAATTATCTATCACAATGCCAAAATTGCTTTTTTAATGGAAAAAAGTTTCAGCAAAAAATTCCAACTCAAATCTAGAAACAAGAGAACTAGATTGTGGAGTGACAATGTAGGGCAACCCACGGAGCTCAGCCTCCTCTTCCTATGTGAACTTCAGCAGCTGAATGAGCAAGATGCAAGTTCAACATATCTGAGCAGATTGTATATTTGCAGCAATTATATTAATTCATCCTGACACATGATGCTCAGTTGCAATTGATGTTGTTGCCAGTCTTGTTTGACTGCTCCTTCCTGGACCCATACAGTCTCCCAATAGACCCATACAAAATTGCAAATAACTTAAAAGTATTGTAGAGTGGGTTGTGGTACTGTAAAGTGGGTTGTAACTCAAAATATTGGCTCAGTCCCTATGACTGGCTTACTTCAAGGCTGATTGCAAACCACTGTCCACAAGAAAAAATGCTTTGAACACCCTGGAGAAAATACTTGCAACTTGCTAGATTTCCAACCTTGAAATCCATGAGGAAATGCCTTTCAAAGAACTCAGTTACCGAGTCTTAAAAGGTCTTGGGCAATGTTACAGCCGTGCAACCTATTGTCTAGTAACAATTACCTTTCCATTCAGCAAAATCCTTGTTTTGCTCATAATCCTTATGAAATTCTAGGCCTCTCAGGAAGTTATGAGTCTCCCCCTGTAGTGGGCGATCAGTTAAAATGTCATTGAAGATTTCACAAAGCTTCCCAGAAGAGACAGATGGAGGCTTGAAGACACTGGTATATCCATCAGAGGAAGCTTCTTCTTTGCCTACAATATAGAAAAGGGAAGCAAAGAGAGAGAACTTTGGCAATAACTGCTGAGGGAGCAAGCCTCCATCCATTACAGTCAATGGGTATTTTTAGACGTTACAAGATCACAGTCAACCACAGTGAATCTGCACATGGTGAAAGTGATCCCGTAACGTCTGATGGGGGGAATGGAAGTTCCCCCCCAGATGTTCATCACGGTCAATCGCGGCGGGGAACCACATTCACCACGTGATTGGCTGAACCCGTGGGGCCGGGGCCGGTCACATGGCTAATGTGATTCCCCGCCATGATGAACCAAGCCATCTCAACTGGATGGCAGTCACGGCCCAGAATCCCCGCAGGGATTCCAGGCTGTGGTCAATTCGGGCGGGCGCTGTGGCTGCATTGGCCGCGGCGCCCACACGTCTACCCAGAGGGCGGGTGGCAGAGGAGCATGAGGGGGTGGGGCCGTGCAGCCCCACGTTGCGCCGCACGGCCCCGCCCTGCCCCACCCTGCCCCCTCCCCGATTCCCCGCCAGGAGCCGCCACCGCATCTGTTCGCCCATGACATGGTGGGCCCGGCGGGGAATCAAAGGTTTGTTTCCGTGACGGGGCCAATCGGCCCCGTCACATCTGAAAATACCCAATGACTTGGTCCCCATTAACTCTAATGGTGGAGGATTTGCACCCTGTGTGTTCCTATTCTAGATATGCCTTATGTTCCCTGCAATGTTGAAACACACGCTATTAATACTGCAGTACCACCTCACTTACTTAGACACATGTCTAATAAGGACAAAACCCAGACTTCCCCAAAGTCTCCAGAAAAGGACTCCCACTCCTGCGAGAGATATCCCCTGTAAGAGGACAGGTGGTGTTACTATCAAGCATGAGACAATATCAACGTAATGATGGTCAACTGAAAGGTTGGTAGGGTAACTGTGATCACACTGGGAGTCTTTAGATGGATGCGGGGATGCTCAACCCTGGAGCAAGTCCAGAGGTGCACCCCCGTGTCTGCCTGCTCGCAGCAGCACCTGGGTCAATTTTAAATGGACTTGGCACTGCCCATGGTCCACCCATACAGCACCCCTTCTTCCCCACATCATAGAGCTGCAAGTGAATTGGCCGCTACTCTAGGCTGCTGCCAGCAGCTCTATGGCATTGCTTGGGGCAAACTGAGGCTGGGAGGGGAGCTGCAGCAGTCATCCGCTGAGTAGATGGACTGCTGGTCTGCCTCTGACCCGTGTCCCACATTTGGATGGCCCGCTCCACTCATGGTAGTTCAGGATGTCCCGGAGCACCACTAGCGGGGCTGGAGCAGAGCAGGCAGTGCCTGCTCCACGTCTGCTCTGCCTGCACATCTGGCGGGCTGCCTTTAAACCGATGTCCCACCCAGATGTGAGGTGGATCAGACGCATGGGTGCAATCCATCTAAAAGCACCCACTGTTGTATAATGGTTTCAAAATCGCAACTATTAATGCAGAATCAAATCCATTACTATTACTCTTGTAGAAGAACTACTGTACAATCACAATGAAACTGGAATAAATCCAATGTGAAAATCATACTGGGGATTCACTAGAAACCACAACGGTGTGATAGATCACTAAAATGCAACCATACTCAGATGGATTGTGTGATTAGCAGCAGCAGTTTATGTTCTTTTCAAACTATTTTTGGTATGGAGGAATTATGACATTAATCGAGAATAATAAATGATAAATCATGATAAAACTCTTACTGCTATCTTCCATGTTTTTGGCCCATCGTATCCAGAATTCTTCTGTATTGGAGGACCAGTACAAGCCATCCAACAGATTCCGAGAGAAGAGATTAGTCCAGATACCTGCAAGTCCAACCACGTGGGGAGAGATGGTGGATCAAATCTAGTTAACTGATAGTTTACCTCACCTGAATCAAGTTACCACTATCTTCTCAAAACAAGAGATGATCTTAGGTATTATCTGTTCAGAGCTGACTAACTTATTCTGTACATTAAAGTGCAAATTTGTGACATAAGCTATCAGAACTGGCGAAATTAGAGAAAGAATGGTTTCAGACTGGTGCCTCTCTCAACGTTATTCCAAAAGAGCTTTCTTAAATTCATGGGCATAACAACATAGGGGTGGTGAGTAGAGCTGAGAGAGGGTACATGCAAAATCTGGTAACCCATCAAATTTCAATACCCGATTTGACCCGGTAACAATTGAGTACCATTCAGTATCTGAATACAACCTGATTGGGTAGCTGATGTCCTGAAATGTCGACTTCTAGTACCACTTTTTGACATTGTTGATATTCCAATTCCCAACATCTATTTATCGGGTTTCTGTCAAGTTCCAACATTTTTTTGGCAACTTCCAGTCCTGAAAAACTACTTCCA
This sequence comes from Sphenodon punctatus, assembly GCA_003113815.1. Classification (NCBI taxonomy): domain Eukaryota; kingdom Metazoa; phylum Chordata; class Lepidosauria; order Sphenodontia; family Sphenodontidae; genus Sphenodon; species Sphenodon punctatus. The sequence continues at coordinate 286,964 of QEPC01013962.1, forward strand.
GGAGTAGTTTGGGTTTTGTTTTGTTTTTCAAGTTTTCTTCCTAAAACACTTATTTATGGGTTTTCCATCCATAAATAGAATGGGGATTTTTTGTTCCTTTTTTTTATTATTATTCAATTTTTCTTCCTAAAACGCTTATTTATGGGTTTTCTATTCCAGAAAATGAACTTTCCTGTCCCAGAAAGTCAACGTCCAGTCCCAGGAAACTACTTCCAGCCACTTAAAAAATAATAATTTCATGCCAATGTGTCAGTTTTCCAACTCAATATACCAATTGGGAATCGGCAAATCCAAAAATCGGTACTGGAAGTACCCAATTTTTTGTGTATTCAGGTAGCTAATCAGTGCCCGGGTAACCCACTGGGTACCCAAAATGTGAGTAATACCCACAGGTACTGAATTTAGTACCCCTTACAGCTGTAGGTGACAAATCTCTGCCTGCTTCCCCATTCCCGACTTTCCTCTGAGGAGAGAAAATCTCTCTCAGATTTGATGGGGTGTCAGCCACCAACCTCCCCCACCCCCACCTCTGCTCAAGCAGTGTGATTGCAGTGAGGTGGAGGCTGAGGTGGGGGCAGCAAGGCTTGGCAGGAAGATAAATTTAAGGGAGAGCTGGAGATTTCCTATCCAGGCATCAGACCTAGTGTAGGGGATGGCTGAGCAGAGGAAACTGGCCAGGACAGGTGACAGAACCAAGGTGCTAGGTACAAGGGCAGAGGAAGGCATGAAAAGAGAGAACAATGAACAGGCAAACAGAGAAGAGAATGCCTTTGGACTGAAGAGATTGGCTGGGCAGAGAACTGCCAGATGAAGGCTACTGGTTAGCCATTGCCAGTCTTAGCTTCACTGAAAACATGGCAGAGGACATAAGTATATTTAATGAGTAATAGGTCACCTTCCAGATAGCAGATCCGGGACTCTGGGAGCTTCTTCACTAATCGTCCCATGTAGAACTCGCTGTCAAAGTCTTCTGGGCGAATGAAGGCTCCATATTTCTGGAACCCCACCTCATAAGGAGAGAATTCCACCCACTCTACAAACAGAAAGACAGAGTAGGATTAATTGCCCAGTGCTTGGATACAGAAAATAGCACTTACACAAGTGGATAAAGACTCCCATGAATTAAAGTGAGTGTGGGCATCAGCTGTAGTTTATATTGCAAGCCATACCACCAGCTTCTAGAAAAACTCTAATCTGGTGAATGTAAAGACCGAATGAGCTTCTCAACTCAACGGAAGATAGCTCTTCCAGGCCAGAATTAAGATATGTTGGAAACGTCCTATCGGTAGGGGCCTGTGTACACTACATTTTCCCCCATGCTAAGGAAGTCTAGGATTGATATAGATACTAGTAAGGACAGCATTTTGTCCTTCTTATTGTTAAGACCTGTCACGTCTCCCTCCACAACATCACTAAAATTGGACTCTTTCTTACTGTTCCCACTGTCAAAATTCTAGAAATATTTTATCTCAACTACTGCAACCTCCTTCTTACTGGCTTTCCCCACTCTCACCTTGGCTTGCTTCTGTTCAACACTCATGTTCATCAACCCCTCTTCCCATTCCTCCACTAGCTTTCTCTCCCCCTTTGCATCCAGGACAAACATCTTAACCTCACCTTCAAGGGTCTTTATGGCTTTGCTTCTCCCTATCTTTTTGACCTCATCTTCCACAATGTCCCTGTAGAGGAACTTCCCTCCTCCTCTTCCACCACCCTAGAGCCTCCTGCTTTATAACCCATCTTCACCCCTTCTCCCATGCTGACCCCTAAACCTGGTAGAGGTGTGCACCAGGGACCCATGTTGTTAGTTTTTTGTTTTTGTTATTTAAATCTTTCATTTTCAGAAATATAAAAAATTCATTTTTGTTTTTGCTTTTGTTTTCTATTTCCATTGGTTTCAGTGGAAAACACATATTTGGATGTAACATTTTTGTTATTCATTATATTTGGATGAAACCTTTGAGAGATTGTACTTCCAATGGAAGGCATTATGTGTACCAAATTTCAAAAAGATTGGGTAAAGAAATCTGATTTTATAAACATCTATATATACATTACTGGCTGTAACTACTTTGTCTCCCATCTAATGTGAATGAAAGATGACATTTTTATACCCCTTCCCAATTTTACTATCCGTGCCAACTTTCAGAAGGATTGGGTAAAGGGTCCTGGTGGTATAAGCCATTAACTTATAAATGTATGTCTGACTACTTTGTAGTCCAACCAGTGTACATGAAGTTTGGAAGGACTTCAGGATCATCTCTGACAAATATTGGAAAGATGTGATAAAGGGTTGCAATTTTATAAGCCTGCACAGCATATGCAGAGAATGAACCTATACCAGGGATTCTCTTATGTGTCACTGTGGTATAAGATTGGTTTGTGATGCCAATTGGCCATCAGAAATGTCAACCAAATATCCTCATTTTATGCTGTGACCATCCCAATATCTCTCCCCCACTTGTTACTGGGAAATCAGAAGCATCTGTTCAGGAAAGAGCCAATAGAGATTCTCTTATGTCCTCTGTCACAGTGCTGCAGGATGCGATTGTGATGATAATTGGCCAGCCTGGATGTGTAAACCATGTCTCCTGATTTCTGGGATGCTACCCCCAAAGTCCCAGTTAAGTCCCTTCTATGCCCACCTCAAAGTCACCACCAATTGGTCCTGTAAAGCTGGAAGCATGAAGTAATTGGCCAGTGAATGTGTCTTTCAGTCTCTGCATCCTCCCTCCTACAGCCTCCTTCCCCCTGCCATCCCAAGTGCCTGCCTCTGATTGGCACTGCATGTGCTGTTATTTATCTGAATAATGGTCTTCGAGGGAAAAACTTCAATTGCTTATAAAATTGGGTCTCTTTATCAAATTGTCCTTCAGTTTGGCAGAGATGACAGGGATGGTGTGAGATATATTCCTGCCAAATCTTGTAAAGAGGATGGAATATAAAAATGTTACAGCTGGAAATCAATTTTTCTTTCTGAAATTTGGCAAGATTGGTAATCTTGTGGAGCATCATAATTTTCCCAGGTGTCTGCAAATTCTATAGAAGATTTAAAAAAAGATGTAGCCAGGAATGTGGATGGAGCTTTTCTTAAAATCACAACATTCAGTTGCTTCTAGAATCGGTCCCCTTTATCCAATCTTTCCAAAATTTGGTACACTTAGTTCCCTCTGTTGGGGGTACAACTTCTCTAAGTTTCATCAGAACTGAATAAGGAACAAAAATGTTATAGCCAGAAATATGCTTTTCAGTGTTTTCCCATTATTTAAAAAATGAAAATTTATTTTTGTTTTTGTTTTAATTTTTACATTAATGAAAATGAAAACAAAAATTTGAATTTATGTTATCATAATAGCAAAAACAAATTGCACACCCCTAATGCCTGGAATTCTCTCTCCAAACACACATGCTCTGTTCCCTCACAAATTTCAAATCCATCCTAAAAACCTACCACATCCATCAGGCTTTCCCTAGCTCCTCAGTCCCATGGAATACTCACTGATGTGTCTCCTTATATTGTGTTATCCTTCAGTGTCCCCCTTCTCCCCTTGTAACTAAACTAAGCACTTACACCTACGACCTTTCAACTTTATGAAGATATTCTTGTCTCTCCCTATGTCTCTGCTCCTCCTTATCTTCCCTCTCTTATTCATCCTAGATTGTAAGCCCCTTGGGGCAGGGAACTGTCGGTAATCATGATCGTTCAGTGCCAGTCACATTGCCAGCTTAAATCTTATTAATAGACAAGAAGCACAAACTCCTTGTCTTCGCCTTCGAGGATCTTCATGACCATGCTCCTTCCTATCTTTCTACCTTCATTTTCCAGTACATTCCCACCTGGGTCCTTCCATGACCCTCTGTCACCATCTTCATCTGCTGCAGAGTCTCCTGTTCTCTGAACCATGTTTGCCCCTCCTCCCATGCCCTGAACACAAATGCTCTGCTTCCTCCCTCACAACCGTCAAATCCCATCTTAAAAACCCACCTCTTCCATCAGGCCTTTCCTAGATCCTTGCTCTCATTGATTGGTCCTTTATTCTTCTCATACTCTCTCATCCTTCAGGATCCCCCTCTTCCCTTGCAAGTGCACATGTTTAGCTTAGTTACAACTTCACCAATGTCTCCCTGTGCCATCCATGTGCCTCTCCCTTTCTCTGCCCCCCACTCCTTTGTCCATTCTAGATTTTAAGTCCCTTGGCACACTGCTGGCACTCCATAAAGAACTGATACATTATTTATTATTATTGTTGTTGTTTGTTATTATTATTTTATTTATTTAAAACATCATCATAAACAAAAGCACATTCAGTTAGTATGGCTGGAAAATTCATGACTGGAAGATTAAAGTCTTGCACATTACTGATAACAAGGACGAAAGGACTTGATTCTGTCTACAAGACAAAGTCTGTGCCCAGCACATTGCTGGTGCAATGCTGTTGTGATTGTTACTACTATTATAAAATATGGGTTCCTGATGACAGGCTCCTGATGCAGTGCGGTTGGGTTGCAGTGCTGATCGATGAGGAGCAGTTGCACTCTACTCCTCACCCATTGCAGCCCCAGTGCTGGGACTTGCAATGCAACACTGGGGAGGGAACCACTACTCCCCACCAATCAGCTGAGCAGAATGCCGAGGGAGGACAGGGAGCTACAATATTTTTGTCCAGGCTGGTCAATTCCCCAGGGCCATCCCTGACTCTTAGGTCTTTTGACTCACTACAAACCAAACTTCCCTTTTAACCAGACAGGAGGTATATTTTGAAAAACTTACCTCTTAAGTCAAAAGTGCTGATGTGTTTATTTTTGACATTGATGACTGCATAGAAGGGCAGGGGATTCTGGCCCTCATTCACAGACTGGCGCTCTTCGGTGAGTCTACAGTCATTTGACTAATTAGAGAAACGAATCATTGCAATAAAAATGGAAAAATTTAAACTGCTTGAAATGCTGTAAGGAGCAACTGACTGTCCAGATGGGCAGTTCTACAAAGTATATGGATTAGTACCGAATACATCAATCTACAGTCCACCTTATCAGATGTGTCCTTATTTATGTGTGCCAGACTGCCAGTGTTTTCTGAGAGCTTTTTTTTTTTTTTTTTTTTAAAACCCTTTTAGATTTCCGGGCACCTGTATTTTGTGTGTCTAGTCCCCCAACCCCACTTCCACATAAATTAAAAGAACCCTGTTTTCCAAAAGACAGAAGACCCTCACGCACATGGTATAGTATAGTAAGATCATCCTTGTGAAGCACTGTACATACCTTAGCATGTAAGAACGCTTCCTGGACAAGTGACCACAGGGCTGTAAAAGAAGCAAGGTGTCCCTCCTTCACCCGCTTTTTAAGCTCCTCATGATAATACTTCAAACGTTCAATGGATATAATATTTAACTTGCTCTTCAACATCTCTTCCTTTGCTACATTAATTGGCTGCTTCAGAGACTGATGTGACCAATCAGGATTTTGGTAGAGATCTGTCAAAGTCCTGAAGAAAATAAATTCAACATTTAACAAGTCAATATGCCACTACTGAAAGCTGAAATGAATCAGACTTTTTTCATTCATTACAAAAATATTGTTTCTACGAGAGAATCGTCAAACTTGATTTAACAGTTTGAGAATGTTTACATTAATTTTCTCTCTGTTCAGTGTGACAGCTAGCACACACAGACACTGATCCAATAAAAGGTATCATCTTAACTACTTAAACTTGTCTCTCTGGACTTGATCTGTTGAGCTACCAGTTAGCAATACAAAACAATGAGCTATGGGTAAATATGAATAGTGTCTCATTAACAGCAAGCTGAGTTTCCACTTAAATTAATGAGTGTAAGAGGGAAGAGGTGGAGAATGTATTTTTACCACAATAAAAAGACCTCATTTGTGCAATATTGTAATGGGCAAAGTTGCAGATGGTTACCAGTACTAGCTGAAATGATCTGAGATGGCCAACTTTGTTTAACTAATAAGTTGAGACTCATTCATAAGCAATGAAGGAGTTAAACAAGCTACCTTCGTGTATCCTGCCACGAAATATCAAAGTGTCTGGACCTGCAATAAAAAAAAAACCCCACAACTGCTGTCCTCCTCACCATGTTGAGCCGGAAGAAGAAGCGATATACGTAACACAGTCCAAAACATTCAGCTCCTGGAGCGCTAAGAGATGTCCATACAATGCTGACATTGCCCTGAGACCACCACCTGTTGCCATGATACCTATCACAGGAACCTGTTAAAAATATAAGCAAGACCTCTGGTTACCCAGAGAGGTACAGCCCCAGCTGTTCATCTGCATCAGTAGAAAATACTCTCAAAGGCAAGCACCCAGAGTGCTTTGGTGAGCGCTTTGAATTATTCGCTTATAATTGTATATTGGTGAGCTTAATTAGGGGTCCTTTCACCCTGAGCAGTGATTATTTTATTTGTTTAGTGGGCACTGGTCTAACAAGACAAGCCACAGCCTTTAAAGCAACTGGCACACCAGTTGCTTTTGGCCATCCAGGTTGCAGTGACTGGTGACCCTGGAAGGGCCCCCGAAAGGGCCCAGCCTGGAAGGAAATCCCTATAGGGCCTCCTTCAGCATTCACAGCACAGGTTTTACCATTCACAGCACTGGTCTGAGATTTATTTTTCCATCCTAGCTTTATTTCAGACTTGTGGCCACTTTGTTTTTAATAGTCTGTTGAAGCATATTAAAAATGAAATATGGATAAAATCCATCATAGATTTAAGTGCCCATTTTCTGTCCAGAATGGGTAGAATCCATTTTTCCTTCTGATCTCTCTCAATGGCCCTTTTCACACAGACACTCTAACACTGATAAAATGGGAGTTACCTTTTAATATACATGTTGCAGGGCACACATAGCACACCCGCAGCCCTGCAACATGTATAATAAAATGTAACACCCATTTTAGCAGTGTTAAGAGTGTCTGTGTGAAAAGGGCCAATGACCTGTCACATGCTGCAAGATTCCTTTAGCAATAAAAATGCTGCACTTGCCCTAGAATATTAACTTGTTTTGATTTTACTGGAGTGAAAGTGCAGAAATTAGCAGTAAACATGATGTCCTTGCCCTGACTATTATCTAAAAATAAACAATATCTTGTTTTGACTTTACTGGCTTGGATGTGTAGAAACTAGGCAGTAAATATGTTTAGAAGAAAGTAAAAGTTAAACAAGTAGTTAATGGTTCTGGTAGCAAATGAAACACACACCCCGACCCCACCCCCAGTGGCATTTTACATCATGTGCACTGATTCTTGAAATGACATTTCATGGATCTCTATATTTTATTCATACCGTTAAACTCTGTAAAAAATTGACGGCTTTATTCTGGAATTGAATAGTGGATTTTAAATATATTCTATAGTACTATTGAATGTTTTCTGCAGGAGAGAAATGGGAAGGACAGCAGGAAACTCCATTATTTTATTTTATTTATTTATTTATTTATTTATTTAATACCCTGCCCCTCCCACACAGCAGCTCGGGGCAGCTTAAAACCATAAATAAAATGTCTAAAACATACAGCATAAAAACAACAAGGTAAGAGAACTAAAATCAAACCCCAAACCAAACCCTGTCCCTAAACCAAAACTCCACATCTATCCTCCCCACCAAACACCAGGCGGAACAGCCAGGTTTTACAACTACGTCAGAAGGAGGGGAGATCTGGGACCAAACGGGCTTCTAACAGCGGAGAGCAGCCACCAAGAAAGTCCTCCCCATCGTGGCCCCCCAGAAGACTCATGGGACCTCGAGGAGAGCACCCCCTGATGACCGCAGGGGTCAATCCAGGACTAGAGGGGTGAGGCGATCCTGCAGGTAGGTCAGGCCAAGGCCGTTTAGGACTTTATAGGTAAGCACCAACACCTTGAAGTGGGTCTGGAAAACTATAGGCAGCCAGTGCAGAGACCAAAGAACTGGTGTAATATGTTCCTGAAGGCCCAATCCCACCAGGAGATGGGCCACCGTATTCTGCACCAGCTGCAGTCTCCAAACCATCACCATGGGTAGTTCCACGTAGAGCACATTACAGTAGTCTAGCCTAGAGGTGATGAAAGCATGGATGACAGTGGCCAGGTCAGAGTCTGAAACATACGGCTGAAGCCAACACACCTGATGTAATTGGCGGAAGGCACTCCCCTCCACAGCCGCCACCTGAGCATCCAAGCAGAGCTTCAAATCAAGGAGAAACCCCCAGTCTCTGTACTTGGGGGACCAGTGGAGGACAGACCCCATCAATGATGGAGGCCATCATCCCCACTGCCTTACCCACCAGCATCACCTCCATCTTGTCAGGATTTAACCTAAGTCAATTTGTCCTCATCCAATTTCCCATAGCCGCCAGACACCTGGTAAGCACCGGGACTTCCGGGACTGGGTCTGATGAAAGAGAAAGGTAAAGCTAGGTGTCATCAGCATATTGATGACACCACACACCAAACCCCCTGACCACCTCGCCAAGCAACTGCATATACATGCTGAACAGGAAAGGGAACAAAACAGAACCCTGCGGGACTCCACACAAGAGGTCTTGGTATGATGAAAAATAATCCCCAAGCACCACTTGTTGAGTTCTTCCAGCCAGGAAAGAGTGGAACCAGTCAACAACCATACCGCCCACTCCTGCATGGTCCCACAGGTGCGTCACCAACATCTCATGGTCAACAGTATGAAAGGCAGCCAACAGATCTAATAAAATCAGTAGGGTTGAACGACCCTGATCTAATTTCCGGTGCAGGTCATCAACCAATGTCACAAGCACAGTCTCGGTGCCATAGCCTGGGCGAAAACCAGACTGTGAGGGATCAAGAAAACCGACACAATCCAGATGCTCCTGCAGCTGCCAGGCCACCACCTGTTCAATAACCTTCCCTAAAAAGGGAAGGTTAGAGACTGGCTAATAGCTGGCAAGGGAGTCAATGTCAAGCAATGGTTTTTGAGCAGGGGCTGCACTACAGCCTCCTTGAAGTAAGTCAGCACCCTTCCCTCCAAAAGGGAGGCATTGACCACCTCAGTCAGCAATGGCTCCATCATCTCCCAGCAGGCCTTCATCAGCCACGACAGGCATGGATCTAATTCACAACGGGTAGCCCTGACAGCCCCAAGAACACCCTCTGCATCATTAGGGGTCACCGACTTAAATTAATCCCACAAACTAGGACAAAGCGGGGCTTCCATAACCTCTGGCTTCCAACTGCGAAAGGTGTGGTGCTGAAACTGAGATGAATCCGTGCAATCTTATTTGTTAAATAAACCACAAACATGTCACAGCGGGCGCAAGATGACTCCACTTCCAAGTGGAGGGAGGCCAGACTGACTAGCCCCCTCACTACTTGGAACAGCTCCATAGGACAGGATTTTGCGGATGTTATGAGGGCAGCAAAGAACTCCTTCTTTTCTGCCCGCACAGTCATAGCATAGGCTTGTAAACTAGCTCTATGTCGCAATCTCTCGGCTTCAGTACGTGAACGATGCCACCATCGCTCCAATCACCACCCCGTCCACTTTAGCACCCACAGACCCTCCGAAAACCAGGGAGGCCTACAGTGCTGCTGCCTGGGAAGCACGCTTGGAAATGTCCGATCAATGGTCTCTGTCAACAAGGTGTTCCACAGTATAAGACAGTTGTCCAGATCAGAAGGTATCTCCCCCAAAGCATCCTGGAACTGATCCGGTTCCATCAACCTCTGAGGGCAATGCATCATTCGAATTGGTTCCACACCCTTCCAAGGACAGACATGCACCAGGAGAGGGGCCTGCAGGAGGTAATGGTCCATCTAATATGTAGTGTAATGGAGAGTTATAGTCTCCTTCTGTCCTATAGAATTGTTTACATTTCATTCCAGTCCTAGCTTTATGTTTGGATAAAAATCCTAATAATGTTTCATTAGCATTAATGAAAACAGAGGATGAACTAGCAAATTAGCAGAAATATTTTAATGAACAAACAGGGCCACTTTGTGGATTTTGGTGATGGTTGCACATCATTAACATCTCTGTATCCCTAATATTAAATCATCATATCTCTAATGCTAAAATAGGTTTAATTTTTAAGCTAAATAAATGATTTACGGGCATTTAATTAGAATAGTAACAGTCAACATATTTCACAATGCAGATTCCAAATTGTTTAAAAGTATTTTAGTAAAGGAATTCTATATAGATTAAGGACAGTCCATAGGGTCTAAAATTCTAGGAGAAAGATTAAGATTAAAGACATTTATTTTACTGTAGTTAATTAGGGGAAATTAAGGTTTATTTCAACATAAGGTTTCGCTTCAAAATGTACCTGAATAAACTATTCAAATGCTTTATTACTTAAACTTAATAATAATAATAAGTAATTATTCCTTTGAATTGTGCCTTAATGAGGAATTCAAAGTTTTATAAATCAGTGTTGCTTTAGAAATTGCTTTCTAAAGTAAGTAGAAGAGAGGCAGATCTGGCCTCTGTTCTTCAACCACTTCCTGAGAGACATGTCACTGGTTAGGTAAAGGAAAAGATCCTATATAAAATTATGTAGAATTAATAAAATTTAATACAAATTTCAGTGAATTAATAGACTCCATTGAAAGTCTATTTGGTCTAGTCCTCAGTGCAGCTAAAAGACTCCATTGAAACTTTAATGAGTTAATGGAACAAAGGACAGGCTGGCGAAAGGTTGCAGTGATTTTGATTCTGGGAAGTGAGAATGGGTAAAGTCAAAACAACCACGAAGAGATTCAGCTTAACAGGTTTCACAGAGACATGAAAACCAAAACATCTTTCTTTTGTGTCATCAATTGGCAAGGGGCAAAATCTCTGCTAAATGGTGCCACCAATGACCTTCTTGCGAATGATTTGAGGAACAGCTGGCAGTCATATTCCAAGACACTTAGAAATACTATAAAAATGGCTGGAAATATTTACAATAAAGAAGAACATCAAGAAACATCATCAAGGCAGATCTTGCTGCTATCCAGACCTGCTGAGGGGCAAAGGCCTGAAGGGACATAGGGCATCTTCAGACAAGACACTCTCCACCCACTATGGATGTTTTTACATGATATGATTCCACTCATGCCCACGCAGATCCACTGTGTGGGCATGAGTGGGTGCTGCCTGTATGCATGCCACAGTCAGTGAGTGGGGGTTCATGCACACCCATGCATCCCCACTCACCCCCCATGTATCCCCACTCATAGAGAAACTGGTGAAAACAGAGGTTGCTCTGTGAGTGGGGATGCGTGGGGGATAGGTTTGCAACCATGTGCACTGTCCCCCGCCCCCACACTGCCCCCGCTGCCGCAGCACACACTAGGCTCCTCCACACCTCAGCTCATATAAAAATGGTGTATATATGTTATAGAGTACCCATAGGGCAACACTGCAGTCCTGCAACATGTATAGACTCACTATACATGTAAAAATGGCCTAAATAGCTTAAAAATGCAAAATAAAAATAAAAAAGTGGGGACAGAAAAGAAAATGAGGGCATTTTCAGACAAGACACGCTCCACCCACTACCCACTCAGGGTAGTGGGTGGAGAGTGTCTTGTCTGAAAATGCCCTCATTTTCTTTTCTGTCCCCACTTTTTTATTTTTATTTTGCATTTTTAAGCTATTTAGGCCATTTTTACGTAGACAGAGGTGGCGGGGTAATGGGTGTTTGTCCACGGTGGGTTTAGGTGGGTATGTGGCCATTTACACAGGCACACAAACACCTCCACCCATCTCCACCCACAGGGCCTTCTCCTGTTTTCTCTGGGACCCAGTGGGTAGAGATGGGTGGGTGATGGGTGGAGGTGGGTGTGCGCACAAACACCCACCACCCATGGTGTTTACTAGGGGTGAGAATTCCGGTTCTCCTGAGATCCGATATTGCCGGTATTTGGGTGTATCGGCTTAATCCGATAAATCCAATATTTACCTGTACCAGCATACCGGATTTTGAACATTGGCCGCAGTACCATATTTTTTACATTGCGGCCATTGAAGTCAATAGCCGCAATGTAAAAAATCCGGTACTGCGGCCAATGTTCAAAATCCGGTATGCCGGATCAGGTAAATCTGGTACCAGGGAGATCCGATACCAGTACATCCGGTATTCTCCCCGGTGTCCCACCCCTACTGTTTACATGGGCACCCACCTGGCACAAACCTATCTGCCCACCGGCCATTTACACGAACCCCCCCCCATCCTAACACCCGCCAGAACACTGAGCCAGGAGAGGGGGGGCGTCCATGTAAAAATGGCCATAGTCCCAATTGGGACTTACTTCTCTTTTGCTCTAACTAAGGACATTTTATTTAATTGTACATCTTTTTAAGCTATTTATTTTTTATTTATTTATTTAATGAGTTTTATACCCCGCCCCCTCCTGCTCAAGAGCAGCTCGGGGCAGCTTACAGGCATCAATAAAACACGTATAAAATATAATTAAAAACATTTAAAAGGATAAAAGGAACTAAAAGGGCAGAATTCCCCTCACCAACCCACCCCACCCTACCAATTTCCCTCTCCAAAGACCCAGGGCAACAGCCAGGTCTTACCACTGTCTACAGAAAGAGGGGAGGTCCGGGGCCAGGTGGGCCTCTGTCAGGAGTTCCACAGCCTAGGAGCAGCCACAGAGAACGCCCTCCCCATCGTCACCCCCGGGCAACCTGGGAGACTTCGAGTCAGGCATCCCCGACCAACCGCAGGGGCCTTAATGCAATCCAGGGTCTGAGGCAGTCCTGCAGGTAAGCCGGGCCCAGGCCATTTAGGGCTTTGTAGGTCATTACCAGCACCTTGAATTGGGCCCATAAGATAATAGGCAGCCAGTGCAGAGAATGGCGCACTGGTGTAATGTGCTCGTGGCGACCCATCCCCATTAAGAGATGGGCCGCCGCATTCTGCATCAGTTGCAGCCTCCAGACCGTCCCCAAGGGCATCCCCACGTAGAGTGCATTACAGTAGTCTAGTCTAGAGGTGATAAAGGCATGGATGATGGTGGGCAGATCTGAGTCCAAAACATACAGCCACAACTGTCGTACCAGATGTGATTGGCAAAATGCTCCCTTCACCACAGCTGGAGATCCAGGCAGAGCTGTAAGTTGAGGAGCACCCCCAGGCTACGGACCTGTGTGGCCATAGGGGGGGAAGACCCCCATCGATAATGGGGGCCACCACCACCCCAGCCGTACCCACCAACATCACCTCCATCTTATCAGGATTCAACCTCAGACGGCTCACCCTCATCCAGTCCCCCACAACTGTGAAGCACTGGGCGAGCACCGAGACTGCCTTGTCTGGGTCTACAGAAAAAGAGAGGTAAAGTTGTGTATTACCGTCGTACTGATGACAACGCACCCCGAACCCTCTCACGACCTCACCCAAAGGCTGCATATACATGTTGAACAGGAGGGGGGACAGAATAGAACCCTGTGGGACTCCACATGTAAGGTCCCGGGGAGATGAAGTACATTCCTCGAGAACCACCTGCTGAGTTCTCCTGGGCAGGAACAAGTGAAACCATTCAAGAACAATTCCGCCCACCCCAGCCCGGTCCCACAGCTGAGCCACCAACATCTCATGGTCAACAGTATCAAATGCAGCCAACAGATCTAATAGAATTAAAACAGAAAATCTTCCCTGGTCTAATTCACGGCGCAGGTTATCAACCAAAGTCACAAGCGCAGTCTCCATGCCAAACCAAGGGCGAAAACCAGACTGCAAGGGATCAAGGAAACTGACCCAATCTAGGTGCCCCTGAAGCTGCCTAGCCACCACCCGTTCAATAACCTTCCCTAAAAAGGGAAGGTTAGAGACTGGCCGATAGCTGGCCGGGGAGTCAATGTCAAGAGATGGTTTCTTGAGCAGGGGCTTCACCATCGCCTCTTTGAGGCGGCTCGGCACCCTGCCCTCCCTAAGGGAGGCATTGATAACCCCTGCCAGCAACAGCCCTAATGTCTCCCGGCAGGCCTTGACCAGCCAGGACGAGCATGGATCTAATTCACAACAGGTGGCCCTTACAGTCCTAAGGACCTCCGCTGCATCAGTGGGTGACACCCACTGAAATTGATCCCATGAATTTGGGATCCTCCACCCCCTCAGGTTCACCTACTGTTATAAGTGCAGCATTGAAGTCACTGTGAATCTGAGCAATTTTATCCACAAAAAAGTCAACAAACATGTCACAGTGAGCACTGGAAGATTCGAGTTCCAGGCGGCGAGAGGCCGGACTGACCAGCCACTGCACCACCAAGCTCTGCTGGACATGACTGTGTGGATGCTATGAGGGCAGCAAAAAACTTATTTTGACCAGGAATTGAACCATCCAATTTAAAAAGGAAAATTCAGATTATACTGTATTGAGATAGCCCACAGAGACTTTCTGCTAATTTATCTTTACATTTGTATTGAAAAAAATTATGGACAAAAAATGTTGAAAAATAGTATTTATTAGCACCCAATTTACATAAGTAGATAGTACAAAGGACATTTACTTGCTGCTGCAATAAGTAAAGCTGCTCTTTAAAATATTACTTCTGGAAGTCCATGTGATTTTGTTCAGCACGGAATGCGGGTACACTCTAAAGATCTCCCACTTCACTAGTGCCTTGTCAATGCTACCGCCAGCATGGTTACCTCAATGTTGTTTCATTTGGAACAGCACATTAACATAAGCAGACTTACACAATTTTTAATGACAAAATAAGTACGTGTGTTATCAGATAAGTGAACATAACTTTGAATACAGCCTATCCAAGAAGTTTCACAAACAGTTTTGCTGTAGTTCATAAAAGATGGCAAATTTAGAGAGCTGCCATTCAGAACACCCTCTTCCCCAATACAATATTTGCATACTGTCCTATGACTTTTCTAACTTTACAATTGTTTATGCTGGCCTAGTTTTCAGAAACTTATTAAATTATTGAAACAAACAATTAATAAATCACACTTTCATGATAATGGAGAAACCTGTAATCTGTTTTGTGGTAGGAGCTTTTTGAAAGTTTTAGGGACTAAAATGGATTTGCAAAGGCAAAAGTTGTGCAGTGGATGCCTAATTCCATTTAATTACAATGCGATTTAGATTCTTAAATGCCACTTTTGCTTTTAAAACTAGCCATTCATATGGATTCTTATCTATAGCTAAACTATTCGTTCAAAACCTCAAGAATGGCTACTACTATTAAAATAATTCACTTTGTACAATACAGTACCAAATAATTAAAAGTTACTTTTAAAGTTTTATAATCTTTTACATGTCCTATTGATCCATAGACACAAATTAACAAGGAGGCAGTATTACTCAACAATTAGATATTTTCCATCTGAGCCACCACTTAACAAAACACTCGAAGTCCGATAACGTTTTGCCAAGTAGCCATTCAGGACATTCACTTGTGTAACACAAACACACACATTAATAACTTACATGGCTAAACCAAAATTTCCATTATTTTCAAAGATGTGCTACTTTCACTTCAACATTCTTTGTAGCAGCAGAAGTGAAATTAGTATGAATTGCTTAGGAATTGGAGAATTGCAAAAGCTAGTACCATTTTCTAGTCACCACCTAGTGTCTGTATTTAAAGAGAGACTGTCAATTTGAAGTCCCAAATTTAGGTTTTGTTGCTCTAAACCTAAACGAGAAGCATTTCATGAATTAAAAAGTAGCAAAATAAACACATTTATTTTTCTCATTTTTATTTCTATTCGTAAGCTAATTCTTCTCTTTTATTGTAGCGAAGACATTTTATTTTTACACCTTTTTAAGCTATTTCATTTATCTTTCTCATCTTTATTTTTAAGCTATTTTACTCATTTTCTTATTTTTATTTTTAAAAACTATTTTTAAGGTTAACACATCTCATTGGTCTTAGCAAAAGCCATGTCTCTTACTTTTTACTAGTTTTCACTTTTTAAAAGTTATTCTTGCTTCTTCTTTTTCAACATTTTTAAAGCTATTGCTTCCTTTTACATACTATAGTAAAAGACTCACTTATCTTATTTTTACACCTTTTTAAAAAGCTGTTTTAAAGTTACTACTTTTCTTTTCCTTTTTACTTGTTTTGTAAATCTCACTTTTTGGAGCTTTCATGCTTCTTGCCTGTTGAGGGGCCATTCCTCAACCTCTGGACAATTTTTGTTAAAATTTTCTTTATCTTTTCTATATTTTATTTTTACTTTAATTCTCCTTAAAGCCTCCAGCATAACAGCAAGCTGACATCTCATCTTCCCCAGCAGGACCCCAGAAAACTGAACAACTTTTGGGACCTGTCTGTATCTCTGTGGTGAGATATATTCTTATAGACTATATATTTGTAATCAATAACTTTTGTGTGCTTCCGTAGTGCTTTTATAATACTTTCATAGTGTATAAGCCAATTGGGCAGGCAATAAATTGTAGTTTTAGTTTCAAAGTGTTGTCTTCCTTGAATTTTTGCAGAGTAGTACAATTTTGTGTATGCTGGCTAAGTACACATACTTGCTAAGGACATATGCTAGTACAGTTACTCTTGCCTGTCCCACTTAAAGCAGAATAAGCAGAAAAAGCCAGCTTGGTAAGGCAATAAATTGTAGTCAATATGATTGCCTGTGATACCTCCTTCTGAGTTTTCCTATGGCGATCCCTGACCCCTGGTGGAGCTAATTCCTGAGAGAATCTCGGGATAACAGTGCAGCCGCCCAACTCTACCCCCGCGCTGCACCCAGTTCCCCACCCCTTACAATGATGGACAGCCATGTTGGACCCGATCCAGGCTGGGTCACGGTGGATCATAACAAACATTATAGCTCACTGTGGCCTGCTTTGGCCTAGTTGGGCATATGGTAGCCTGAACTGTGACCCTGGATACTCTAAAAGAGTTAAATTAGGAGAAGAGAGTGGAGATGAGGGTATGGATTCAAGGATGGAAATGGATCCATAGCATAGCTTCATGATCAGACCCCACCTCCAGCCTTTCTATTCTGAACATTCTCATCCCCAGTTCCTCTCTCTTTAGAAGAGCTGGTACAAATGTTCAAAGCAACCTGCAGCAGGGAAAAGGTTCTCATTCCTGGTATACACATTTCCAACATCCTTCATTTGCACATAAACATTTTGGGACCCTTCTCCTCTGCATCACTCTGGGTTTGTGTTTTGTCTATTGTGAACAGAAACTGAAGAGTAACTTCTCAATCAGGGAACAAGACAGCTCTAAATGAGCTACATTTGAAAGAGGCATTTTCTCTCAAGAGTCTTCCCTTGCAGTCATAGGGCTCGGTCGGAATCACATATACCTCATGCTTGTGCAGATCTCTCTTCAGCTGAAGAACCTTTTTCAAGCCACTGGCAACCACCACCTTCCTTTTCTGTAGGAAATCCTGTTCCTCTGCACACAGGTCATTTCCTAAACGTATATCAAGGTTTTCTGGGCTGGAGCATGGAGAAAGAGAGACATATAATCATATAGGCATGGGCCAGCTTGCTAAATTATAAAATATGCAATATTTTCAGCAACTGCATTTACTAAAGTTCCATAAATAACTAAGACTCCTCATTCAGGTTTACAGCCAGACAAACCAGTTCTACAGTCTCATGGCAACTGCTACAACTGCCATTAACCCCCTCAAGCTGCTACAATCTCTTGATAACATTCTTATATTTTTTATTAGGCAGCCCAGGAATACAAGTGGCATTTCAGAACATATTATGCAGCTGACAAGTGTATGTACAGGCTAACTCAGTAGTGAACTCTCACCATAGCAAACTCCTGCCCATAGCAAACTCCCATAACAATCCCATCCCCAGGTAGCATTTCCTCAGTGTAGTCTTGTGGATAAGGTATTGGATTCAGCTCTGCAACACCAAGGTTCATATCCTGTCTTAGTCATGCATTTGCTGCATGGCTTTGGGCAAATCACTCTCAGGGTGATTTCAGACTAGACGGGGCAGCATTCGCCCCGTCCCGGAATCACCCTTCTGATTCCCCGCCGGAATCAGTCCGTCATGTCCAACAGACGTGCCGGCTGATCCAGGCGAGGAATCGGGGAGGGGCCACGCTGTTCAACGTGCGTCTGCACGACCCCGCCCCCCCCCACGCTCCCCCACTGCCCGCCCTCTGGGGAGACGGGTGGGCGCCGCCGGCCAATGTGACCGCAGCACCCGCCCGAATTGACCACGGCCCGGGATCCCACCGGGGATTCCGGGCCGTGGTTGCCGTTCAGACGAGACGGGCCCCTTCATCGTGGCGGGGAATCATGTTCACCACGCGATCGGCGCCGGCCCCGCTGGTCAAGCCGATCGCGTGGTGAATGTGATTCCCCACCGCGATTGACCACGGCTAACATCTGGGGGGGAACTTCCGGTTCCCCAACAGACGTTACGAGGCCATTCCCCAACACAGGGTATTGACTGTGGTTGAGCGTGGTCTCATAACATCTGAAAATACCCTCAGTCTCAGTTCGCCATTCATAACTGGGAATAATAATGGCCTTCCTCACAGAGCTCTTGTAAGGGTGAACTAGATAAGGATTGCAAAACACTGTGAACCTTGAAAGTGCTATAGAAATAATAAGTGATGTATTTTTGCTCTGCTCCTAAGAATGCCCAGTCAGGACAGATCCTGATATAAGGTTCAGACCCCCAGTCCTGACTGGTCAGGGAGATGGGCTTGCAGCACAGGGGGTTAGGGACTGTTGCTGACGTGCTCCCAAACCCATCCACATTGCATACCACAGAGTCTATTAAGGGTTTAGCAATTTGGAACAAATTTGCCATGCTTTCTTATAATGTATCTTTACCTTGGTACGAATGGGATTGGTTATACAGAGGGTACATGGCATTTCATTCACTGAGAAGGGATCAATATTTAGTAGAGGTGGTCTTATGGATGAAAGTGAGGCTTGGTTCTGCTTACAGTTCTGATCCCGCAATTTCTGGATTTAAATACGAATCCGTATTATGGATCTGTATTTAAAACAATTAAAACCTTTAAAATCCATTTAAAATTCATTTTAAAAATCACTATGCACAAAATGGCCACCAGACCATTCTGTACATGTACGCGCTCTTCCAAATTTTGGGAAAGGACAGCTGGTCTGCACATACACAGAACATCTGCCCTTTTCCAAAATGGCAGCAATGCTGCTGCTGCTGCTGCCATTTTGGAAAAGGGCTGTGCATGTGCATAATGGTCCAGTGGCCATTTTGTGCATGTGCAGTGATTTTATTTTTTAATGGATTTTAAACCGAGCTGCAACCTGGCTTTTTGGTACAGTTTCGGTTCAGTACAGATTGATTCATCAAGGGCTTCTTACGAACACTTAACAGATCAATCCAAATCTGTAAAACAGCCCCCCTAACATTTCGCATACTTTATATTCCCCCTTGTTTCAATAATTTGTGTCTGGAGGCCCACTTTCTGAAGAACTGAACAACCTTATAAAGCTTTCCATTTAAATCCTGCTAGTTCCCTTTTCTTACCTTCTCACTTGTGTGACTTTTATAAGTCTCCAGTCAGAGCCTGAGGATTTTAATTTCTTCAATGTAGGGCAGAGGTGACCAAGAGGTAGATAGATTGTCATCTACCGGTAGCTCACAAGCTAGTCTCTGGTAGATCATGGCGTGGGGAGGGGGACCAGCCTCTGAGAGATTGCTTCTGAGTAGGAAGCAGGACCAGCGCCTCAGGAGTGTCTCTGGGGAGGAGATGGTCTAGGAGAGATCCTCAAAAGGGGTAGGAAAGGCTCTCTTAAAAGGGGACGACTCCCTTCCTCTTCGGAGACCATTTCCCGAGGTGCCCTAGAGCTGGGAACCAGTGGAAGGGGTCCTGGCTTGGAGTGCTGAAGTCAGTGGTAGAAGTCCTGGGAGTTTGCCTAAATGTGGACACCTGAATCAAGGGGGCTGTGTTCAACTTATGTTTGGCCACCCCTACCTTATGGTCTTAGCTATCTATTATCTTCCTCATGACAGTAAAATCTCTTTCTCATAATACTAATGTTATGGTTCCATCAAGAATGCTGAGCTTCATTATATCATAATTAATTATATTTTATTTATTTCAATTTATAGTCTGCCTTTCTCTGAAGGCTCAGGGTTTATTTATTTATTTATTTTTTTATTTATATTTGTATTTCTACCCCAGGGTGGCTTACAAAATACAGGGTTGGTAACAAAGCACACACATAAAAAAACATACATGAAATAAAACCAATTAAAAAATCCAAACTTTATAAAAATATTAAAATTCTTCAATTAAAAACAGCATCCCAAACCATATCCCCACCTTCCAAATGCCTGGCCACATAAATGAATCTTACATTGCCTCTGGAAAATGCTCAGACTTGGGCTTGGTGAAATTCTGAGGGAAGGGAATTCCAAAGTTGTAGAACAGCCACTGAAAGTCATTTCTCCTGAATGCTCTAGAACTAGCTGCACCAAGAATGAGAACTTCATAAGGACAGAGAATGTCTTACCAGTCATGTACTTGAAGGTCCAGCTTCAACACAGCACCCTGAAAGACAAACAGTTCCGTGTTAGAGACAAGAGATGATTAAAGAAATGAGAAATGTTCAGTGAGGGGTTTGCTTTATTTTGACTCCCATTCTCAGTATCTTTGATGTGTGTGTGTATGTGTTATATATATATTCACAGTGAACTCTGAATGCATCAATGGTAATCTATTTGAATTCAAGAAGGTGAAGCAGATGTGTTGTCATGGGGACAAAGGGGCAACACAGACATTTTGGGGTAAAGAGACACAAATGTTGGGACACGGGGGGTATATATATGTTTTATAACCAAGCCTACCTACAGGTGGCCAGAGAAGGTTCTCTGCATTACACCTGGGCTGGGAGATCAAGGGGAGGTGTTTCAGGAAGCAGACCTCTGAAAGCTCCCTGATTGCAGTGAAGGTTTTCTGATCATATGGGAACCCATGCGGGCACAGGCAACTGGGTTGTGGCTGACCTGGTGGGCATACGGGGGACAGCGGAAGAGAGGGCCCCAACCTCGTGACAGTGGCGAGCCAGACCAGTACTCTGGAGTACCCCATTTGAACCCTATGAAATGCTTATGGAGAGCGAAAAGGGCCAGAGGGACTAGACCAGACTAGTCCACTTGGAAAGGATGCAGAGCAAGGCTCTGATGCGAAACGGCCACCAGGTGACATCAGAAGGCTGAAATGATCTCTTAGTGCAACGCAAGGCTTTTTTGTTCATTTCAGGGATAGGAACTGAACAACATAGCTCAGAGAATAAAAGGTCTAAAAATATGAAAAAGCACAAACTTATCGAGGAATGCAAGGCAAGGGACATAGACCCAGCTGACCTCACTGTAGAACAGATGAAACAGAAACTCAGGGATCACGTGCAGCAACGGGCACGAGAAGTTGCATCCGCCTCATCTTACCTAGAGGAGGATGCCTCCTCCGACAAGGATGAGACAAGGCCTATCAGCAAAGAGTTCCTAGAGTTCAAAAAACTCCAGTGGGATCAGAAACACGAATGGCAAAAGATAGAAATGGAACAACAAAGGATGGAAATGGAACGTGAACGCTTGAGGCTGGAGGAAAACGACAAACAACAGCAGCATGACTTGACAGTGCTAAATCAGACAGGAGCACTACCCGCTAGAAGTTCTCCTCAACCAGGTCCCACACCTAGCATCTCATCCAACACAAGAGAACAGCGCATCCAACGTTACACACAGCTGATCCTACCCTTCGACGAGAAGATGTGCATCGAGGAGTTCTTCTCCACATTCGAGAAGATCTGCAAGTGCAATGAGGTACCAGCAGAACTGTGGGTGCCTGTGATTGTCCCGAGACTGATGGGTAAAGCATTGTCTGTGTTCAATACACTAGGGGGGTCGAACACGACAGAGGGATCAAATGTAATATTACTTTTGAATGCCTTAAAATGTCTGTTTTAGCTTGCTATGAAGTGACACCAGAAGTGTATAGGGAGCATTTTAGATCTCTTAAAATTGAGGGGATAACACACAAAGAATATGTATGCAAGGCAAAAGATGCCTTTCACAAATGGGCAAAGGGGAGGGATGGCAAAACTTTTGAAAAACTGTTTGAATTGATGGTGTTAGAGCGGTTTTTGAATGTATGTGCTATACCTGTTAAATCACTTGTCAGAGAGAGAAAGGTAACTACTCTGGACAAAGCAGCAGAGATTGGGGATGATTATGTCAGTACTAGAGCCCTATTTCAACAGAAGGGACCAAAAGGGGAGGGGGAACAACCCAAATCCCAGGGGAACAAGAAGTATAACCCTGGCTACAAAAAAGGCTTCTGTCCTAACCAAACCAGGGAAGGCCACAAAGCAACCCAAGAGCCCAACAGCTCACCCCACCATAGATCCGGGGGAGGACAGGGGGGAAGAAGGGATGGAGATCCCCAGGCTCAAAGCCCACACTCACCTCAGACCCCTAGGTGGAGTCATGGGAATTGCTACCACTGCCACAAGCCAGGGCACATGGCAAGGAACTGTCCAGACAGAGAGAGTGGGGAAGAGACCCCAGCACGGGCAGGAGTGTGCTGCCTATCCATAGAGAAACTGATTGCAGAGGGGACACTGGCTTCCTACAAATTCACAAATGTGTGGGAAAATAAAAGGAAGCAAATGAAAGAGGCTAAGATTAACAATGTACCCTACATAGGATGGAGGGATTCTATGGCAGATATGTCTGTAGCCAATAGGAGAGTGATACCAGGAGTGTATCATTCCAAATAAAACAATTAGCATTCGAGGGGTGACTGGAGCTACAACAGCTCCCATTGCAGAAATAGAATTGGAATGGGATGGGCAGAAAGGACCCATGGAAGTGGCGGAGAGGACCCATGGAAGAACTTGAAGCATGAACTTTCTGGAGTGGTGTTCCCCGAACCTGTAGCAAAGGCACCAGACCCTAGTGAACGCTTTGTAACTACTGACGCCACAGAACTAGAAGGAGTGTTTCTCTATCACATAGCATTTGAGTGCACTTCTATTGTGTATATGATGTGGTATGTGTATAGTTTATTAACCCATTTCACGTTTTCTGTAACAGTACACAGACTAACATGTTCCAGGATTGGGATTGACCCAACCCTTCTCACATGTTCTCGAAGGGGGGGAACGTGTCATGGGGACAAAGGGGCAACACACATTTTGGGGTAAGGAGACACAAAAGTTAGGGTACGGGGGGTAAATATGATTACCAACAAGAACAACTAAAGATACATATTAGGCGATTGTAAGCCCTATCCCCCTTTTGCTAAAACCAGTTTGGCAGAGTGGGGGGATGGAAACCTTTTGTTAAGTAAAGTGAGCAGTTTGTTGCTAAGGTAATGGCCAGGTCGAGCCCGCAACCACTTTAGAATATCAATAGCAGCAGGACACAGGATGTCACCAAAGCCCCTGCGAAGGGGAGAAGAAGAGTCGGGATCTCTACAGACTTTAAGGACACTTCCATCTTGGACTTGAAGGAGAGAACAGCTCAGCAGAAGAGCTGCTGCAAACATGAACTAAAAACTTTCATATTCTCTAAAAGACTTGGGCCCGACTTGGACATCAAAGCCGCGAGATACGCTGATGAACTTGAGCTGAACCATAGGGTAAGGGGACAGCTAGGGATCTCAGTATATCTTAGAATGCGTGTACTTTAGGTTTGATTTTGACTTGCACTAACTGATCAACAGCCTTGTACTTGTATGTACTCAATATATATTTTATAACCAAGCCTAGCATGCTTGTGTGTTTATTCGGTCTTGGGGGGCACTCTAAGTGGGTTCATTAGGGGGGCACTCTAAGTGAAAGCCTAGATGAACCCTTTTCATATAAGACAACCCTAATGCGAAGTCTTCCAAGCTACAAGTGGCCAGAGAAGGTTCTCTGTGTTATGGCTGGGCTGGGAGATCAAGGGGAGGCGTTTCTGAGAGGTGCGGACCTCTAAAAGCTCCCTGATTGCAGTGAAGGTTTTCTGATCACATGAGAACCTATGCGGGCACAGGCAACTGGGTTGCGGCTGACCTGGTGGGCATACGGGGGACAGCCTCTAAAGGAAGAGAGGGCCTCAACCTCATGACGTGTGTTAAATGCATTTCAGCGCTTGTCTTTTATGAAGAACTGGTTTCACATTTGATTTTCTGATTTTTACTGTGGTGGGAGAAGAAAGAGACCAAATCAATCCTTTCATCCTCCCCACACTCCTTAGATGTTGGAGGCTGAAAGGACAGCAGCAGCGGGAATGGGGGAGGTGGGAATTCCTGAATAGGAAAAGGGAGGCTTCCTTGGGGACTGTGGGTAGTCAAAGGGATGGGTGGAGCAAGGTCTATCCCCCACCACATCATAATAAAATGGGATGAAAGGGGGCCAGACAGACCACTAAAAACAGAGGGGCAGAAAGGATCTACATCACCCAGTCCCACCAAAAGTAAGGGAGAGCCCCTACTGAAAGAAGAACACAATGGCTTCTAAAGAAGAGGAAGCAACAATGAATAAAGGGGGGGAGGAAATAATCTTATTTTTTGCTCTTTCCAGCAAGAAATAGTTTCAGATGAATGTGTTCAGCTGGCCAAACTATACTCCTGTACCGGCTGTTTGGAAACTTTTGTCTCATCTACCCTTACATATCACTCTCCTCTGCATAGGGGGCTTGCCCATTGATATGGTGGGACCAGTAAATGCAGACCCTCTAAAGACAGTCTAACCTGTGAGGCAGTAGGATGTCTACACATCTTTGGTAATCTAATAGCTTTATCCCCACTCCCTGCCCATGCCACTTGTTGATAAGTATTCTATTCTTCACTGGTACTTTTATGGTTCTTGTTACCATACTATTTCAATTCCTTCCAACAGTGAAGTGGAAATTAAGTGTATGTGAAAATTTGGACCCTGAGAAAATCATGAGTTATTTTGGAGGAAAATCACAGGAACATCACTTGAAGAACAACATTTCATGGAATGTGGGTGAAGGGGTCTTACACTCATCCCAGGAGTCTCCAGAGGATGCTTATAGCTACAAGCAACTGCACACAGTGGGCTCTGGAACTCGGAGCACCCTGCCCCCCACAAGTAGGGAGCTCTAGGACTTCTGTAACTGCAATAAACAGCTGAATAAAAGCAGCTCCAGGACAGTTTCCTTCTCCCTCCCACATCAAGAAGCTTCCAGAGGCTGCTATCGCTGCAAGAAGCTGAGCAATGGGGGGGGGGGGCACTGGAATTCAGCTCCTGTTCCTTTGCAGCCCCCTTTCCCTGACCAGAAGCTCTGTGGCTCCCAGACTCAGCTCCCAGGACCCTTTGTCCTTCTACTAACTAGTGAGTACAAAAGCATAGTTCCACTGCTTGCATAGGGATTTGCATGATCTTTAGGGGTGGGAATACTGGTTCTCCCGAGATCCAATATTGCCAGTATTTGGATGTATCATCTTAATCCAATAAATCCGATATTTACCTGTACCGGCATATCGGATTTTTAACATTGGCCGCAATGTAAAAAATCCAGTACCGCGGCCAATGTTAAAAATCTGGTATGCCGAAACCGGTAAATCCGGTACCTGGGAGATCCAAAACCGGTACATCCGGTACCCGGCATTCTCCCCAGTGTTCCACCCCTAATGATCTTCATGCAGTTTGTAGGGATGGGCGAACGCGGTTTGGAAGTTCGGAGTTCGGCCCAAACTCGGCCTGTTCGGACGACCGAACCCGAACCCGAATCCGAACACGAACTGACGGAACCGAACTCAATTCCGAACGTCGAAATGACCAAACAGTTCGGTCAGTTCGGATCGCGTTCGGGTGAGTTTGGGTGGCAAAAAAAGGGTCACTGGAAGGTCAAACATGACAGGGAGGGGTAGTCAGCTGAGAAGCAGACTTCCAGGCACCAGGGGTGGAGAGGCTTGCAAGAAACGAAACTATCTGCCTCCCCCCTTCCCAATACCTTCTGAGCTAGTCACTGTTCCTGAACAGCAGGCGTTTCAGAAGGCTCCCTCTCCCAGCAGTTCCCAGCTCCTGCCATCCTCCTCCCATTTCACCCATCCAGCCCATCTACCCCCATATTCTCATTCATTTATTTAGCTTAGCTTAGATAGATTAAGTGGTTATTTTTTGTTTTTACCCATCCCTGTGTTCAATCTTCCTTCCTCCCTCCCCCCTCCATTGAATCCTTTCCCTCTCCCATATATTCCATCCCAGATTNAAATGAAACTTAAACCTTAAACTGAAACCTTGTGTTATTTGTGATTCCCTCCCCCATTCTAGATAGATAGGTTAGAGATAGTAGACAGTTGTAGGAGTTAGCTTAGTGATAGAGATAGCGTTAGTGATTTAGTTTTAGTGTTTGCAGGAGTAGGCCTGTGTACTTATTAGATAATCCATTTAGTTCATAGCATTTAGAATAGTTAATAGCAGTTAGATTTAGTATTGATAGATATAATATTAGATTTAAAAATTAAATAAAATAAACCCATATAAAAACAAAAAAACCAAATAAAAAAACAAAAAAACCATATGAAACCAAATAAAAACCTAAAAAACATAAAAAACAAGCAAAAAAACCCATAACAAAACATTTCCTGAACGGCCAAACCCGAACCAAACGGCCGAACCATGGTCGAACCCGAACCCAGCGAACTAACCAAACGGATGAACCGAACGCAGCCGAACCGAACCGCGATCTGTTCACCCATCCCTAGCAGTTTGTGAAATTGTGAATTTCACATAAGAACCTTAGCCATGGTAATCCCCCCTCCTTTAGTGTTCCCTTAATTTTGGTCACCTATTCCTTCTTCCCTCTGTTGTGATTGGTATCTGCCCTGTGCCACTCATTCCCGCTCAGAGGAATGCAATTGTTGCGTTCTAGATTGTAGCCTAGATTGTAAGCTCCCTCAGGCAAGGGCCTGTCTCTAGTCAGAACTGTTCAAAGTCAGAGAGACTGCTGACTCTCTAGAAATAGTAACACCAACACCACCATCATCCATTCCCTAGCAGGAGATAGTAAATAATGATACAAAAATTTGACATAGTAGTTCAACATAATTTTTTTTATGTTCTTCAGCTCTTCAGATGGTTGCTGAAGTTCATGGAGTTAAGCAGCTTTACAAGAGCTGAAAATTTAATCCATAACTATTTATTTGATGGAATTTCATCATTCACAATAGGTTACAGATTATTATAATAATCACAGTATTCAATAATAGCTTTATTTTATTATGAATTTGAGCTTTTTAGTTGCTCACATCTACAAACATCAGTATAATAATAATTAAGCACTTGCCTCTTCTCCAGGAAGGTCTACTTGAACTTTCTTTCCCACAGGAAGTAATTTCAGTGGTATGGTTATAGAGTCTTTTGAATTGTCTTCAATCTCTTCATCATTTGAAATTTTCTGGAAGAAAAATGCAATTTATTTATATATCAATTGTTGAAAAAATGAACAGCTCTGATTGAGGGAAGCAATGTAAGAGATGCACACCAATAATGACAGACAGTGCACATTACCACTATCTTGGCTTTTAGCATTGGTTCCCAGCTCTTTATGCAGTGAAATCGGAAGGTATTGGAGTCTGCAGTTGTCTTCTGTGTTCCTTCATGAGATGCATGCACTGTAAGCACGACATTTTTCTTATCTAGAAAAAAAATCAGAGTTGTACAAAGAGCATGAATAACATTAGAGCAAGAGCACCCACACCACAACCTGTCTTCTTCCTTTTTCATAACACTTTAGTAGGCTGCCATGCCTTCCCCAATGCAGGCAACAAGAAAATGTCAGTGGCTGTTTTTACACAATCCTAATACAGGTATTAACCCCTCTAAATCCAAATGTAGTTGATCATGTGACTTGCCAGCTTAATTTACTTCTGCTTCCTGGTTTTTAATTCCTTTTTCCTGGTTTTATGCCGGTGTTGTTTAACATGATTTTCAAGAATCCGGCATGAAATAATACCAGAATAGTAATCGTGAATGATGAGTCTGGTATGAAGCAACTCCACCACAGAGAATTACAGGTAGAGTTTTTACATCCCCTCTACCCAACATCTCTATGATTCTGCAGTCTTGGGTGGCAAAATGTCACAGGTAAGGATTTATAGCAGAGACGGCTGTGACAAAATGCTACCCATGTAGCCTCCTAATCTACTCTGATCCCGCAACAGAGGGAATCCATCACACCCATCTGCTCCAGGGACCCATAACAGCAAGTGACAGTCATAGTAAGGATGTTGGGAGGACAGGGGCTCACAGTTGCCCACACAAAAAATCAGAGCTACAGCATTCAACTACTCTGTCTCTGTGGCAGAATCCAGTTCCCTTTGGAACAACCCTGTTTGTCTCAGCTCTCTACACAAATACAGATTCCCCTCTAGAAATTTACATCCTGGTCAATTAATGACAAGACCGATGCGCTAGCAGAGGCATTCTCCGCTTGGTTGGAGTTGCCCAAAGTGCTATCATTCAAGTGAGTTGCACCATGGGATTCATGCAGTCCTCCTTGGGACACTTATATCAGAATAAGTGTCCCATGTGTCCCTGTTAGAACTTTCCTTTCAATATTTACTGTCTGCCCTCCCCGCAGACTCCTGCCTAACCGCAACCAAGTCAAGCACGTGAAGCTGAGTTTTCGCATCCACTTGAATGTTATTTATCCCCTTTCTCTCCCTATGTCCCCTCTCCTTGTCTCCCCCCTCCGTGTCTATTAGATTGTAAGTCGTAGGCAGTGACCTTGTCTATCTTATTCTGTAAAGCGCCAGGTACACAGCTGGCGCTATACAAATGCTTATAATAATAATAATTATTATTATTATTATTATTAATAATAATAATAATAATAATAATAAGCGTTTACACTGCCAATCTGAAATAGTGCTTATTCCAGAGTATTAATGATTGTGTAAACAGTTACTCCTGAATGACAACTCCGGAATTACAGCTCCTTTGGAATAACTCTGCACATCTAAAAACAGGGCTTTCAACCAGAGAAGGAATTTTGAGAGCTGTTGACCTTCTCATTGAAAATGTGGTCACTTCCATTTCAAGGACCCTCCCCAACGATTACCTAATCAACAATCTGTATGCCAGTCTGATATCTTAAAGGAAATGAGTTAACGGCCAAAGTTGAAAGAGGAATAAGGCTAAAAAAGACAGGCTTTGGGTGCTTTCAGATGTCACATTCACTGCATGGTAAATGCTGTTACTGTGTGGTTGTTCACACGTGTACACAATTACCCTAGTTGTACCCTCGACTTTCATTGTGGTGGTCATCCCTGCAAATATCCACAGAACTTTGCTATGGCTCTTTCTCCCATGTGGCAATCACAGATGGGACGTATGTATGTGGTGCTGCAATTTCTATCATGCTTCTCATTTCTAGTCTTCCATGTCATCACAGAGACATACATAGACTGGAAGGAATGACAAACCAAATAGAGCCTTACTCCAATTCCACAGTACACCATAAACAGTAAGCAATGCATACTTAGGCCCACAACCCACTGCATGAAAGCAAAAGTATCCAAAAGATATCATAGTAAACCATGATGCAGTGCACTCAGTAAGATAACATGTAGGAATCCATGAACAGGAGGTAACATCTTTGTGTAAAAACAGCCTAGATGTAAAAACAGGAACATCACACAATGGCTTACCATGGATTTGCCACACGTTAAATGTAATGTGAAAGCAGCCTTCTGCTGCACTATTTCAGGGTGGATACTTAAAAACACTCCTTGCTGCATTGTCATATGCCTCCATCTGGAAAAAGCAAGCTAGTTGAAAAGTAGGTGATTGTCCAGGAGATAAACTCACCTCCCAAGTATTTCTTATTCTCTTCATCGTCTACTTGAACTTCCAAGATGGAAATTTCACGGGACTGTGAGAGAGAATCAGTAATGGACTGGGTAACAAAGACACATTCTGAGAACATCTATCATTATATAGGGGATTGCTGTTAAGTAAAAATTTGTTCTTGGGCACCTTGTATCATTATAAGCAGGGACCCATGTTCACTGCATTTTCCCTACTGGAGGTAAATGCAGCAAACGCAGGTATGTAATTATAAGACTCCATCTCAGTTAGTTACCCACAGTTCCTTATCTTGGACCATCTCAGGATTATTGCAAACATCCCCCCTCCCACCCTATCACAACTCATCACAGCTGAACTCTAATGCATTGCTTAATGCCACTATAGCTCCCCAAAGCATTTCATATTTCAGAGGTAACACATGTTAAATAATTCCTTCTCCCTCTCCTGTCAACCTCAGGACTTTGTTTCCTCTCTCCCCACTTTTCATCTGTCTCCACTTCCCTCTGTCATGTGTCACTTCTTTGGCTTCAATACATCCCTGTGCTCCATTCTGGACTTGCCTGATCCCTCTCCTCCCTCACCGTCCTACTATTCCTTCAGCGCGCACACACGCACATGCACACACACGCACACTGTTCACCAACATCCTCCACAAAGTTTGGGGGAAAGTTATGCCACTGCCCTCCACTTAATAGCCTAATCTCACTCATTCACCTCTTATATTTTGTTTTATGATATGTTGTTTATTTTAGATGTGTTTTTTTACTATTGTATTTTATTGTGTTTTATGTTTGTTAGCCTCCCCGAGCTGCTTCAGCAGAAGGGGCAGGGTACAAATCTATTTAAATAAATAAATTGCGCTGCTAGTTTTCAGGACCCTGGTTATTTTCAAGCTCTGTTCCTAGAGCTTTGCCCAGGTGGTTATCTGTGCTCAGAATCCCCTGTTGTTTGGGGATTCCACATTCGTGTCTTAAGTTGGCCGGTGATTGGACCTTTCCTGTGGTGGCCCCTCCATCTAGAACTTGCTTCCCCAGGTGTCCATCTCAGTTCCTTTCTCCTCACCTTTAAAAAGCAACTGTGAAGACTTATTTATTCTCCAGGTGCTTCTTGTAAGCTGCCCTGAGCCTTCAGGGAAGGGTGGGGTAAAAATGTTAATAAATAAATAAATTAATTAATTAAATGTAGGATCTACTGCTGGTTCCCCCTAATGTAGTCTGTCCACCTTTTTTACTAGGGATTAGAATTTCAGTTTCGTATAGAACCG
The DNA here is from genome assembly GCA_003113815.1 of Sphenodon punctatus. NCBI lineage: Eukaryota > Metazoa > Chordata > Lepidosauria > Sphenodontia > Sphenodontidae > Sphenodon > Sphenodon punctatus. The sequence continues at coordinate 317,974 of QEPC01013962.1, forward strand.
AAATTGCCTGAAAATGGCCATTTCTGATTAATCTGAAATTTCAGATTTTTTTTTTGTTCCGACATTTTGGTTCTTTCACATTGATTTTGTTTTGGGTTGTATTTTTTTTTTATTTTTTTTGCATTGCACCGGTTTCATTATTTTTTTTCATTGTGGCTTGTTCCCATTGACTTCAATGGTAGAAAAAGATCCAAAACCAAAACAAGATCTTAAATTCATAAGAATTTAAGAATTTCTTTTCTTTAAGAAAAGAAACCAAAAAATCCGAAACTAAAATCCCCCCTGGAGTCCAAGCCCTACTTTTTACCTTTCCTTTTTAAATCGTTTTAAATTGATTTCTTATTGTTTTATACTCCAAGAGCCATGTAAAGGCAGGGGAGTGCTATAAAAATAAAATTATATATCATGTTATATATTTATATATTATTCTCACATGACAGAAGGGGATTAATGCATTTTCACGGGTGCGAATCCGTGCAATAACAGAGCCATGATTACACTGCACATGTTTTCCTGCCTCCCCCAGTACCGTGTGAAAGTGGCCACAGTCCTGCATATAGGACAGTGCAGAGAGACTACTGCCACTATGGTTTGTGCCACCCCAGCCCTGAGCCCACTCAAGAAGCAGGGAATAGTTCTTCCTTCACTTCATTCCATATAAAATAAGACTAGTGCCAATGGCAGCACAGTAATTTTATTTGCACCACATTGCGTCTAATTTTACTTATAGGGGCAGGAATCACACTTTGCACTCTGTCTTGCCCTTGTGAACCAGCCAGGAACCAGATACATTCTGGTCAAAGTGTAGAGGATAAAGAGAGTTTCAGTGAATGCTTTTGAGTCTTCTAGGAGATCTCTTAAGAAAGGTCCTTTTTACATGAGACGCTCCCATGCATGGACACCCATCATCCACGTGGGGGAGCATTCTGTGTACATGTGGAGGTGTGTCACTCTCATGCCTGTCTACACCCGCATCTGCACCCCTGTGCTACCCCTGCAGCGGCGCACACATGGACCGCCCCGCGTCCCCTAGAGGTGGTCTGTGTAAAAAGGGCCAAAGTCTCACTAGGCAATCCTGATCTGTGCTCAGGCTTTCAAAAACCATGGGTGGTGCCTAGAATGTTTATTATTTTGTGTGAGAGAGCAATACTGAAGGGGAAAAAAAATATGAGGGAAATCCCATTTATTTCTGACCCATGCTTCTATCTGCTATATTGGCTTTTGTACCCTGTATATAAAGTACTATAGAGTTGCAGGGTAGGGGTGGGCTTTCTAAGTTGTGGGAAGGGGAAATTCAGAAATGAGAAATAATGGAGAGAAAGAAGAAAAGGAAGCTCAAATGTAGGCCTTACCACTAGGATACCATTTGTAATGAGGTTCTCAGGAGGTCCAGGACTGTGGGGAGAAAAGCCAAATAAGACAAAATCTCATTAAGTTTCAGGTAGTTTTAAAAATTAGAGTACGTAAGTGTACATTGAAGAGCAATAAACTTCCCTGCTTAACAACAGTAAATGCAATGCACGGATGTTACTCGTAATGTATGGAGAAGATGTTTGGGCAGTGGCACCCAGCAAGGAGATGGAGGAGAACCTTGGTGCTGGAAAATTGAGATATTCACTGGCTATCACATGGAGAAGCAAGAAAAATAATGGAAGGATAAAACTTCACCTACAGGTCATTGATCCATCTAGAGTGATATCACACTTTTGGCAGAAGCCAGTATGTGATCTTTAAGAAGGCAAAATAAATGGAAAATGAAACCATGATAAAGGGAAAAAAAAATACCTTGTGTGACTATACCAGATTAATATCATTTACAATATGGCAGCACCTGGGAACCCCACTCAAGGATCATGACACACTATGCTTGGCACTGTTCAGACAAGTAACACAAATTTAAAAAAAACACAAAAAAAACCAATCCTCATCCCATACTAGTGTGGTGTCAGACAGGATGTTAACCCGTGGGCAAATCAGACATGGGGTGAAGGCAGGCTGCAAGGATGTGATCAGATTCAAACAAAGAGTTTAGCAAGAAAGCAGAAGTTCTAGTTGACAAGCAACAAAGGAAGGCCAAGAAGGAACACTTCCTGAGAGTATTCTCCGATTGATGATTTATCATTCATTTCTTACCAGATCATATCTCACAGGTGGTTTTTACACGGATGCCCCCCACCCTGCTGGGTGTGGGGTGGGAGGGACCATCCATGTAAATGCTGTGGCAGTGGGTGGTGTGGTGGGTGTCCGTCCGTGTGAACAGCACGGGCAGTGGGTGGGGGTGCATGCTCCCACACAACACCAACCTCCACTCACTGCGGCAGCACACCCATCCCCTCACCCACCGCTGCCCATCTAAAAAGGGCCACGATTAAGGACTTATTTTAGAGTTTTAGAGACTATTATTTTAGAGACTATTAAGGATTATTCTAGAGTAATACTCACAGTTTTGACATCTTGAATTCCACTTCCAGAGACTCTGGATTCTGGGGAGACTCATTTTTCTGAGAACATAAAAAACCAACGAGCTTTATTGACAGTAAACGCCCTATTCAGAAAAGAATTCACTTAGTTATTCTTTGAGACTAAAACTTTACCACAAGTCCCTTGAAAACATTTCAGGATGATTAACAGAATATGGGTCATATGTTGGGTCAGTCAAAATCAAACTACTATTAAGTAAAGCCCAAGGAACACACCATTTACTTAAACCAGGCTAGAAGCCGAGCCATACTTAATATGGGAAACAGGGGTAGACTGCAATGTCCTTCTCAACTTTCCTCTCCCTGGAGCTTACCTTTTATTTTAAAGTGAAAGTCTTGTGGATTGTCCTTCCAGGCTTGACTTTTGCTATGTCAAACAGAACAGTGAGTAGTTCATCATCTTCAGTGACAAGATTTTTATCGCAGACTGACAACTCTAAGATGTTCTGGGAACAGAAGAGAAAATATTAACAGCTCCAGATTATTTTTGACAGACAAACAGAATAAGGGCCTCTTGATTGTGAGCTCTTTATAGTGAGGGAATATAGAACTGTAAAGGGGAGGAATAAAAGAGAAACTATGCTCATTCCTGTTCCTAGTAAGGTAGAATCAGGCTGTCTGTAAAATCAACTTCTAAGAAGCTGAGCCTGACATAGTAGAGAATGTCTTTGCCATAAGCTATTACAGCATGTCAGGAATTTTGAAATGAGGATGCCAACTGTTTAGAGCAGTGGTTCCCAGCGTTTTGCCTGCGTGACTTCACCTTGAGTCAAATATAAATTCATAGCCTCAGACAGCAACAAAGATATACAAAGTATATCCAATATCAGTCAGGATTGTGACCCCCAGCCACAGCTGGCCCAACCCACTTGGGGAGGCAAGCCACACTTTGGAGGGTCCCTGCTCTACAATATATCTTTCCAACTAATGCAAGGGACAATACATTGACCTTCCCTATCCTATTGAATGATTTAAACCTCTAAACCATTCAGTCTCTGAATTCTCATCTCAAGATATTCTTATTGTTGTTATTTACGTAGCACTTTTAGTGTTCAAAGAGCTTTACAATCCTTATCTAGTTCACCTTCACAACAGCCTTGTGAGGTTGGTCATTCTTATTCCTATTTTCACAGATGAAGAACTGAGGCTGAGAGAGAGCAATCTGCCCAAGGCCAACCAGAGAACTGGCAACTAAGAAAGAATTTGGACCCTGCTCTCCTAGGTCCAAGTTCTTCAGCTTATACATTAGGCTACACTGGCCGTTCCTCAGTTTGCCTAGTATGTTCCATCTGCAAGATGTGTGCTGTGGCCTATGGATTTTTCAGTTCTTAACTACCTGGACCTCATTCTGGACTCTAAAGTAGAAGCTCTCATTCCAGACAGGGTCCTCTGTGTTCTTGATGCTTTTGGTCTTGACCTTTTCTTTTGAAGCTGTTGGCAGCCACAGTCTCACATAACGATCAGATGAAGACACTGCAGCAGAAAAAAGGACACACCATGTTTTGTATCTTATATTTAAGATTGTATGTTACATTTAATGAGTCAGTCAGTTTTATTTAGCATAGCCGTTAGCCATTGCATAATGTACATAGCAAAACATCCTCAATAAGGAGGAAAACAATACATAAATCATGAGTCGAGATTATAATAACCGAATGGTAATGACCAGCCTGCAGTATCATTACAACATTGATGGATTAACCAACAGAAGTTCGCTCGTGCCTTGAGTAAATATGTATAGATTAAAATGTTAGGCACAGATAGGAATACATTGCCAAGAGACAGGCTGCGTCTCTTGGCAATATAAAAATTAAAATATAATAAAATATCAAGCAACCAGCATTATCAAAAATGGAGTGCAATTATCCAAAAGTCTTGTGGGAAATTATGGATCAGAAGAGAGAGCCTCCTGGAACTTAAATTCCCCGAAAATGGCTAGATGCAAAATAGCAAAATGCAAAATGGCGGGGTCTGATATAAGATAAGGGGCTTAGTGTGGGCTAGGTAGACTTGGCTAAGAGATATAGTGAGGCAGGAGATAGCCATGCCTCGCTCTCCGGGATGCTATAAAGTCGATAACGCTATCGGGCTTGAAGAAGGCACATTCACATCTCACATGGGGATACGGGACACTTTCATTAAGGCTATTGTCCCCTGAGAGGCGATTGTGGGTCACAGGGAGTAGATCTAAAGTTCAAAAATTTATCCCTGAGCTGAAATGCCGAGATTAAGAATTGAGAGATTCCTGATAACCCCTGGGTCCGAGCTGTCTAGTAAGACATCAAGAACAGCCTGGTCTGATCTCCCCGGAAATCTTTCCAGAGTGGAGACCAAATACTGCCTCCTTGGGAAATCGTACAAATGGCAGTAAAGGATTATGTGTTCAGTTGTTTCAGCAGCCAAACTGTCGAAAGAACAAAGCCGATCAGCAAGAGGAGTGCCCTTAATGCGACCCTCCAGAAGCTGGGAAGGGTAGGCGTTTACTCTGGCACAAGCGATGAGGATCTTGCCTCTTACTGGAATCACTGCGTTGAGGTAGTTGGCCATCTGCCCTGGATTGGGCACCCAGAAAAGGTAGGCCAACATATGTGGCAAGACATTGGTGCTAGCTAGTTCCCTCTGCCTTTCTATGTCCTGCGACCTTAGGACAACCTCTCTGATAAGTGAGGCTGGTGCCATGTGAGCCAGATATTCCCTTAACAGGCCCATATGTCTCAGGGTTGACTCCATTTTGGTCGCCCATGGACTATCATATGGATCGTCTCCGAGGTCTGCAAGCAGAGGAGAGCTTTTATTAATCTCCATTTTGCCCCAGAATTTCAGAGCACGTTCCATGGCCACTTGCTGCCAACTGGCTTGGCCTACTTCCTGCCTGATGGCAGCATATGGAGTGCCTTTAGGAATGCACAGAAGACCTTGCAGGAACCTAGCCTGTAACGAATGAAAAGAGTGGGAGAGAAAAAGTGCCCAGAGCTCAGCTCCATATAGAGCCTGGGCCCTAACCTTGCTGTTGTGGACCTGAATGGCCAGTTTGGCTGCATTCCTGCCGGTCCATGTGAAAAAGCTAAATATTGAGCAAGAAGGTCCCCTGGAGGCAGAAATGGCCCTCTGGACATTTCCCTCAAACTCCCTGACTGATGGAACAGCATCCCTAGGTATCGAAAACTGGGAACTTGTTGGACTGGTTGTCCTGCTATGGTCCATTTGTGGATCTTTTTCCTGCCTGAGAAGATCATGATCTTGGATTTCTGAGAATTGTTACATTTAATATTGTCCTTAGAGGCAAAGAGGTGAATGATGTTAATGACCGATCAGGAAAGAGGAATGGTCTATTTTGAAGATACTGTTGTAAAGAATGTTTTCTGAATTATTCCATAAATGTGCTGAACTGACTTTTGCTCTGGACTTTGGTTGTCTTTGTAACATTAAAACTGAAAAATTTAGTCTCCGACACAAAGGGTGTAAAGAGACAGACAGCAACTCTGGGGTTGTCCCCATCACTCCTGGGTTGACTGGTCAGTTCAAATGGCACTCGCCAGATGTTCACCTGGAGCAGGCTACAGCTGCTCTGGGGCAGCCCTGCTGCCAACACTCTGAAAAATCCTGGAGCACACCATGCGGAACGGGCCAGCCAAGTCCGGGGCAACAGCCGAACGTAGAGTTGCTGCCTGTTTGTTGGGCGGACCCAGGGTGCAACTCCATGCCCAGCCTAGCGTGTCAGGTGAACACCTGCAACTCCATGGTGTTGGAGCGGGGGAGGCGGGGACACTGCGCAGGTCCATCTGTTGTGAACCCAGGCAGAGCTGGGAACTGGCAGCTTGGGGCTGGGTCCCTGGAGCAGCTCTGGGGTCCGGCAGGCTCATCATCCATTTCAAAGCACCCAAAGAGTCTCTCAAGGAGACACATTGGCTAGTCCATCCAACACTCTAGACAATTTAAAGTTCTCTGTGAAGTAAAATGCACTGGCTTGCAAAGAGTTTCTTAATAGCAGCTAGAAAGCACAGGGAGGATTTCAGCAAATGGCAGTAGGTTGGATCTCAAAGTGTACCTTTCAAAGGCTATGCTGAGTCGTTGAATGGGGCTGGGATGAGAGCATGTTAGGAGGGACTACTACCAAAGTGGGATTCCCCATAAAGGACAGTATGCCCCTGGCTACACACTCAGCCAGTACAAGTGACATCTTTATTGAGGAGGAATGTAATATAGTCTTATCTAGCTGAAGCTCTGTGAAGTGCAAAGATCCTCAGAAGCTAGAAGCCTTGAGTTTAATTGTCCTGAATGCCCAGTGTTGCACTGGGACACTGTGGGTTACACCCAGACTGCTTGCAGTGCATGTATTAGTCTGTGATAGTATCTGGATATTTTGCTTGTAGACAGGCTGCCTGATGGAAATGCCACTCAGTGATTTTAGTTATCCATAGTTAGTAAATTTGGATAAATGATTCTAGGCATATTAACAGAACGGATCTTCCTTGCCCTGTCTGAATATTTTAACCTACCATTTTTCAACCATAACAATGAAAAAGAAACATGGATTGGAGTCTTTTATCCTATTAAATCCAAAAATAGAATCTAACTTTGCCCTTCAGATCAGCTGATGCTTACAGCAATCCATGGATGGTATTGCTTTATTCATATTATTTGTAGTCTTATTTCTTAAGCATATTGCTGACCGTTTTTGAGCTTTAGGGAACAATTGAAGGGAGAGGACAACTCACGTAGGTCGTTTGTGGTGATGTTTCTGGCTTGTATGACTCTTACAGACAGCAGCCAATTGGGAGAGGTAGTCTGCCACAAAGAAAACACAACAAGTTTTATATTTTCATAGCAGCAAGTCATTCCAGAGAGTGTATTAAGATGAACAAACTATTTGGTGCACATCTTGGATAGATGAAAGTATAAGGCAGGGGGAATCATGGATTCAACTTCTGATAAAGACAATCAAAGTCACCTTGCATATAGGGCTGCTTCTATTTCATACTTCAGGGATACATCTCTGGCTTTGGGGAATAGCTTTCTTTTTTCTCAGCTTTGTACCACATGACCCAACTTAGGTCATGATCAAACCTTTTACTGGTACCAATGTTGGGAGCATGTCGTTGCTTTGCAAGGGTTCCCCACCATGACTATTAAAGGCTCCTAGCCCTACACCCATCACCATATTAGAGAAGTGTACTGAGTCCTAAGAACTGGGACTAAAGTTTCATCATGCTTCAAGGTGGCCTTGACACTTCAGGACCACTTTTTGCACAACTGTTGCACTATTAAAACTTCTGTGAGGACAATCACAGCTCTATTGTCATGAGAATTAGTGCACATAGGAATGCGCTATTCTGCTTTTCTCCCATGAATACAAGTGAAAACAAAAACACCCATGATTGTAAGAGCTACGCCTGGGGACCCCGTCATGCACGAGTGTTTTCACAGGAGAAAAGCAGAATAGCGCATTCCAATGTGTGCTAATTCCCCTGACAATAGAGCCACGATTGCCCCCTCATGGAAGTTTTCTCCCCCTCCCAGGTAAACTGTAGAAGCACCCCAAGTAAATGAAATACCAGCCTGGATTCATCTCAGGCCTTGTCTTCACAAAGCCTTGGTTCCCCTGTTCCTTGATCCATTTTTTAAAAATCTTTTGTGGTCTCTTTTCTGTTTGACCAGAATAAAGCTAGAGCACCTGGTTACTGGCAAGCTGCCTCATAGCAATCGTTTCATGTGGGCTGATCAAACTGCAAAGTGCAACCTTTGGTCTGATCTCCCAATGTCTCAGGCTTCTTTGTCTGCCAGGGAAGGGCCCTAGTAGAACTAATCCCTTCTGCTGCAACAACGCACCCTGGAATATCATTCCATGATGCAATACAGCCAGCTGGTGAGTGGAGCTGGAAGAGTATTTATTTGCTCTGTAAGGAAGGCAGTTGTGTGTGCATACACTGCTACTTGACTAATTGCTACTTAGCCAATATTTTGTAGAGACAAATTATCAATGGCACAAATTGTGGCTTTATTTATTTTATTTATTCATTTAAATGCATATTCCGCTCTTCCCATAAAGACTTAGGGCAGCTTACAATAAAAAAAAAAACATAATAAAAGTCTTACAATCAATTTTTTTAAATCCCCTTAACCCCCATCACCTAACCCCAACCCCCATCCCTATCCCAGTCTGCCAAACACCTGGCCAAATAGAAAGGTCTTTTATTGTTTCCTGAAGGTGAACAAGTCTCCGACTTAGACAAACCTCTAAGAGGAGGGAGCTCCAAAATTGTGGAGCAGCTACCGAGAACACCTCTCTCTGAGCCCTTACTATAGAAATTTCCCAGGTGAATGGTACCTACAAGAGAATGCTCCTAGCTGAACTCAGAGGCCACAACAGGATAGGAGCAAGGAGATGGTCTTCCAGATACCTGGGACCTAAGCCATTTAGGGCTTTATAGGTCAAAACTAAGCCCCAAGGCTCTTAAGATTGGTTGAAGAGCTGGAATTGATCATTCTTAATGGCAGACTGAATGGTGACTCCGGAGGGGGCTTTACTTATTTCTCTACGAAAGGTGCTAGCACCATAGATTACATGTTAATTTCTTCTGAATTACTGTTTCAGGTAGTTGATTTTTCAGTTTGCCTAAATTCTTTGACCAACCACCAGCCTTTACTGCTGGAGATGTTGCTGCCATGGGGGTGGCCTGCTAGGGGAACTTTGGTATGTCCTGGGGGCCCTTCTGGCCACCCCAGTCCTGGGGTGTTTGGATTACAGAAGGCTTCCGTCCTGAAGGAGCTTTTTCCTCGGGTTATCCAGCAAGAGCACATCTTGGCACTGTCCAATGGAATCCACACAGGGGGGATTGATCCTTTGCTGGCCTATGGCCCTTTGGTAACCTCCTTGTGTAAGGCTTTAGGGGAACACAAAACCCAACTCCTAAGACACCAGGGTTCCCCTTGGTTTGATTCTTATTGCTGCAGGTTGCGGAGAGAATTGCACAGACTGACCAGACAGGTTAGGAGTTGCCCGTCTGTCCATAATTGTGCTTCTCTTATTGCACTACGTAGGGATTACAGGGGCACCTTGGTAAAGAAGAAATGCGAATACCAACATGCAAGTTGGATGAAGCTCCTCCTGGCGGCACGAAGTAGGAATTCTAATGCCTTTTGGATCCAGGTTAGGCATTTTCTCCCCAAAGGCACTATTGCTGGCTGTGCCCTTCCTGTTTCAAATGCCTGGTGCGATTACTTCAAAAACTTGTATGCATCCCCAGGGAATGCGCCTGTGGATGCTTACTGGTTTTCTCAAGATATTTACTCCCTTGAGGCTTGGCCCCCAGTCCAGCCAAGTGAAATCAGAGAGTATTTATTAAAACTCAAGTCTGGGAAAGCCCCAGGCTGTGATCACTTAACCTCTGATTTGATTAAACTGGACCCTGACTGGTGGGCAGGTCTGTTGGCCCCTGTTTTTGCCAGAATCAACGAAACAGGGGCCTTACCTGAAGATTGGATGACCAGTTTGGTCATCCCCATTTTCCAGAAGGGGGATCCTACCCTGCCAGAAAACTACAGGTCCATCAGCCTGCTTAGCACAGTAGGGAAGCTTTATTCTAGGTACTTGTTGGGGAAGTTCTTGTACTGGCTAGATTCTAACAATATACTTAATAAGGAACAGATAGGGTTTTGTGCTGGCCAGTCCATAATTGATCATATTTTTACCCTAAACCATCTAATGGATAAGTATGTGAGACAGTGCAAAAACGGTAGTTTATACTTCTGTTTTGTTGATTTACGCGCTGCATTTGACTCTGTGGACAGATATCGTCTTTGGCTTAAACTTAGTCGCACTTCAATAGAGAGGCGATTATTATATCTTATAATTCAGTGCCATAGTAACAATATTTTGTGGGTGCGCATTCCCTTTGAGGCTGCGCTTTCCGCTGAAATACAGGTCCAACGTGGCGTGCAGCAGGGGTGCATTTTGGCACCTCTTTTATTTAATTTCTATTTAAATGATGTCAAGAGGCATATCCTGGATGATGATATTCATGCCACAAAGGTTGGGAACTTACGCTTGCCCTTGTTGTTATATGCAGATGATGCAGTTCTGTTTGCTCAATCTCCAGTGGGGCTGTGCAGGGTTATGACTAAATTTGCAGCATACTGTAGAACTGAGAACTTAGGAGTAAACTGTCAAAAAAATAAAATTATGGTGGTGGGTCCAGAAAAGTGAACCATCGCTGGTTTACGGATGGTAACCAGATTGAGCAGGTTTCCTCTTACAGGTACCTTGGGGTGTTGCTCTCGGCCACCTGTTCCTGGAGACGACATCTCGATGCCTCACTTCTGTTGGCTAGGAGGACCTCTAGCACCCTTTTGGGTTTTTTCCATTCTCATGGGGGAAGGCTGTTGTGCCCGGCCTTGAGGCTCTTTTGAGCCAAGGTAATCCCCCAGCTACTTTACTCTGCCCCTGTCTGGGACCCCCACTACTTGGACTCCCTGAAGCATATTCAAAATAGTTTTCTTACGGGAATACTAGGGGTTCCTAGGTTTTCTCCGCAAGTGGTACTCCATTTGGAGTCTGCTTCCTGCTCCCTCAGAACTCAGGCCCTCCTTGTGGTTTCTAAATTTTGGCTCAAGGTACTATACAATCTATCTCCCCCAGGGAGTTTGTTCCACAGTATGGTGCCTGACTTTAGGTCTGGCCTGTGGTTCTCCAAGACCACAGGGCTGATTCTTAGTTTGGGCTTCTCAGTGGAGTTTTTTGCTGTTAGGTCTTACTCTGAGGCGCTAGGCTTGATTTACCTTCAGATTAGGGACATGGGGCGTTTATAGACGAGACCAAAAAGGCGGCTGATCCTTTGATCAGCCGCCTTTCTTGGCGCTTGTCTAATTGCTGGGGCCGCTTTTTAATCCATGTCGGAGGGGGCAGGCTCGCCTGCCCCCTCTGACGCGGATTCCCGAAGTGCCGGCTTTACGCCGCACTTCCTGGTTCCGCGGGTGAGTGCGCATGCGCAGAAGGAGCGCATGCGCACTCGCACTCTGCACCGTGTCTGAACTGCAGACACGGCTCGCAGAGACTGCGCGGGGGGGAAAGCCGGCGTTTGGCGATCCCGCTTGTAAGCGGGATCGTCTATAAACGCCCTAGGAGTGCCAAATAGAGAATGCCCTACTCTCTGCCCAGAAGGTCTGCTCTATGTATTTAGCTATTAGATTACCGCTTGGAAGTTTGGGTTACATTGATGTCTGGACAAATTGGCAAGAACTGAGAGCCTATACTCTTTTCCACCTTCAGGTATTTCCATCTGCCTTGATTTCGGGGCTCTTTCAGGGCATACCTTGGCATCTGAGGTTTTGTACTTGCAATATTCCTAATCAGGTTGAGTCATTGTTGCATGTTGTGTTTGAGTGTCCAATAGTATGGCTACCCCGCTCCCGTTTTCTACTGCTTTATATAGGAGATTGTTTACCCTGGGAAAGAGAGCTGGTAACAACCAGACTACTCTCTGGCTTGGACACTGAAATGACTAGGAACATGGCAAAATTTTGTTGTTGGGTGCTGTTTATAAAACAGTCTATTTTGCATTCTGAATAGTGCCTCTGTTTTAGTATGATTTTATTATTTTGTCTTATGATCTACTGTTGGGACTGCTTTTTTATTAGATTTTGATGGAAATGTTGCTGAATTTTATTTGACAGTATTGTTGGAATTGGTTTTAGCAAAACTAAGTTATTTCATGATAAATTAGTCGCTGGGCTTAAGTTCGGTCATTTAATTAAATCATATTTGTACTTGTTTATCTTTTGGATGGTTAACCCTTATGTTTTGCAATATTTTGTAAGTATTTTGTTGGTCAATGACTTTTAGTCACGACCTTAATAATAAAATATGTATAGGTCAAAACTAGCACCTTGAATTGTGCCTGGAAAGCTATTGGCAGCTAGTGCAGACTCTGGAGCATGGGTGTAATCTGATCCCACTGACCTACCCCGACAGAAGACGGGCATTTGCATTATGCACCAACTGCAGCTTCTAAACAGTCATCAAGGTCAGCCCCAAATAGAGCATATTGCAGTAGTCTAGCCTCAAATTTACAAAGACATGGACAACACAGGCCAGATCCGAATCTGATTTTAAAAAGGTTGCAGCTTTCTCATCAGATGTAATTGGTGAAAAGCACTCTTGGCCACTGCTGCAACCTGACAATCAAGGTGCAGCAATGGAGAGCACCCCAAGGCTGCAAACCTGAATGAACAAAAGAGGATGGACTTCATCAATAACAGGGGTCTCTATGTCTCCCGAGTCACATGGCTGGCCAACCATCATCACTTTGATCTTGTCCGGATTCAGCTTCAGTTGGCTCACCTATATCCAGTTCCCAACAGCAACCAAGCACTGGGTAAGCACTGAGACTTCAGGACCTGGTTGCCCAGGGGCTTCAGATACACACTGAACAGGAGTGGGGACAAGATAGAACCCTATGGGACCCCACAAAAAAGCTCCTGAGAGGTTGACGAGCCACTGTCCATCACCACCTTCTGGGTCCTCCCAACCAGGAATGAGTGGAAAACCACTCAAAAGCAGTCCCGCAAACTCCAGCCAGATCACACAGCTGTGCCAACAAAACCCCATGCTCAACTATATCAAAAGCTGCTGAGAGATCTAACAAAATCAACAGATTACAGCTGCCCTTGTCAATTATCAAACAGAGATTGTCAACCAAGGCCACAAGCGCAGTCTCAGTGCCATGCCCAGGGCGAAATCCTGACAGACACGGGTCTAGAAATCCAATAGCATTGAGATGTGCCTGAAGCTGCGAGGCAGCCACCTGTTCAATAACCTTCCCTAAAAAGGGAAGATTAGAGACAGGGTGGTAGCTGGCAAGGGAGTCAATGACAAGACATGGTTTTTCAGCAGGGGTCAAACAACTGCAGTTTTGAGGCAGTCAGTCACCCTGCCCTCCTGAAGGAAGGTATTGACAATTCCAGCCAGCAACAGCCCTAAAGACTCCCGGCTAGCTTTTACCAGCCATGACGGGCATGGTTTCAATTCACAACTGGTCACCGACACCACTCCAAGCACACCCTCTGCATCAGTGGTTGAAACCAATTGAAGCTGATCCAAGCAAACTGAACAGGACCAAGTCTCCCCAACCCCAAACTCTGACTCTGCACCCAAACTAGCAGTGCCTAAGTCAAGCCAAATATGAGTGATTTTATTCGCAGATGGAAAACTCATCACAGTAGGCATCAAATGACTCTACCTCTAGGTGGAGAAAACCAGAATTACCAGACTATTCACCACCTGGAAGAGCTCCACTGCATGGTACTTTGTAGACACTATTGCAGCAGTGAAGAAAGCTTTCACTGCTACCCCACAGCCATAGCATAGTCCTTCAAAAATTATCTATGCTTCAGTCAGTTGGCTTTGGCACAAGTCAAGCACCACCTGCACTCTGTCTACTCTCCCACTTTAGCAGCCTCAGGTCTTCCATACACCAAGGAGACTTGTGCTGCCGCCACAGAGGAAATGGATGCCTGGGTGCCACTGCCAATGGTCTGAGTCAACATTACATACCACAAATTTACCAGGTCATTGACAGAGAGGCTGTCAAGATCAGCAGGTAAATTTATTTATTTATTTATTTAAATATTTTATATCCCACCCCTTCTTCTGAGGCAGCTAGGGACAGCTTACAATATTATAAAAATATAAAATATATAATCAATATAAACATAAAACAGTATAAAAGGGGGGAAAGAGGGAAAATGGGAGACAACATTTCCCCCCCACAAGAAAAGAGGGGGGAGAAAGGGATGTCAAAAAGACATAAAATCCCAAACAACAATAAATACCCCACCCTTAGCACCCCCATCAAAAACAAATAAAATAGAATAAAAACCCACCCTCACCCATCTCCCCCACCAAAGGCCTGGCAGAACATCCAGGTCTTGCATTGGCATGCAAATGAAGAGAGGTCCGGGGCCACCTGGGCCTCATCCAGGAGGGAGTTCCACAGTCTTGATGCGGCCACCAAGAATGCCCTCTCCATAGCCGATCCCCGGGATACCTGGGGGACTTCAAGAAGGGCACTCCCGGTCGACCGCAGGGGTCGATCCAGAGCATGGGGAGTGATGCAGTCCCGCAGATACATGGGGACCAAGCCGTATAGGGCTTTATAGGTAAGAACCAGCACCTTGAACCAGGCCCAGAAGACAATAGGCAGCCAGTGCAGAGAACGGAGCACCGGTGTAATATGCTTCTGACAGTCCATCTCCATAAGGAGACAGGCCGCCATATTCTTCACCAGCTGCAGTCTCCGAAACATCATCATAGGCAGCTCTAAGTAGAGCTCGTTACAATAGTCCAGTCTTGAGGTAATGAAAGCATGGATGATAGTGGCCAGGTCAGAGTCTGAGACATATGGCCGAAGCCGTCACACCAGATGTAATTGGTAAAATGCGCTCCTTGCCACAGCTCCAATCTGGGCATCTAGGCAAAGCTGCACATCAAGGAGCACTCCCAGGCTCCAAACCTGGGGAACCATCAGGGGCGAACCCTGTCAGTGACGGGAGACGCCACACCCACCGCCTTTCCCACTAGCATCACCTCCATCTTCTCGGGATTCAGTTTCAGTCGCCTCACCCTCATCCAGTACCCCACAGTAGCCAGACATCGTATGAGCACTGATACTGTGGGTTCTGGGTTGGATGAAAAACAGAAATAGAGTTGGGTGTCATCAGCATACTGATGACAACGAACTCCAGAGCTCCTCATGACCTCGCCCAGGGGTTTCATATACACATTGAACAGGAGACGGGACAGAATGGAACTCTGCGGGACTCCACACAAGAGGTCCCAGGGAGATGAAAAATAATCCCCAAGCACCACTCACTGAGTTCTTCTGGCCAGGAATAAGCGGAACCATTCAAGAACAGTCTCACAGGCTCGGTCCCACAGGTGAGTCACCAGCATCTCATGGCCAGTGGTATATAAGGCAGTTGACAGATCTAATAAAATCAGCAGGGTCAAATGACCCTGATTCAACTCACGGCGGAGGTCATCGACCAAAACCACAAGTGTAGTCTCAGTGCCATAACCCAGACAAAAGCCAGACTGTGAGGGATCTAGGAAATTGAGTCGGTCCAGATGCCCCTGCAGCTTGCCGGGCCACTGCCCATTCAATAACCTTCCCTAGAAAGGGAAGGTTAGAAACAGGCCAATAACTGGCAAGGGAGTCAACGTCCAAAGAAGTTTTTTTGAGCAGGGGCCAGACCACTGCCTCTTTAAGGCAGCTCGGCACCCTGCCCTCTGAAAGGGAGGCACTGACCACCCCCGCCAGCAATGGCCCCAGTGTCTCCCAGTTGGCCTTGACAAGCCAGGATGGGCACGGATCTAATTCACAAGAGGTTACTCTGACAGCCCCAAGAACATCCTCTGCATCAGTAGGTGAGATCCACTGAAACTGATCCCATGAAATCAGACAAGGCTGGGCTTCGATAGCCTCTGGTTCTCTTATTGTAATAAGTGCAACGTCAAAGTCGTAGTGAATCTGAGCAATTTTATCAACGAAGTAATCAACAAACATGTCACAGTGGACACCAGAGGGTTCCAGTTCCAGGTGGAGGGAGGCCGGACTGACCAGCCCCCTCACCACCCGGAAAAGCTCTGCTGGATGAGACTTTGCTGAGGCTTTAAGGGCAGCAAAGAACTCCTTCTTTGCTGGCCGTATAGCCATGGAATAGGCTCGCAAACTGGCTCTATGTCACAATCTGTCAGCTTCAGTACAAGAGCAGCGCCACCGTCACTCCAACCGTTGCCCTTCCTACTTTAGCAACCGCAGATCTGGCGGAGTTGGTGTTGGATGCGGTATTGCAGTCCCTGAAGACCCTAGTCTTGGGGGACTTCAATATTCACACCGACATCACTCTTGGGGGAGCAGAGCATGAGTTCATGGCTGCCATGGCAACCATGAACTTGTCTCAAGTAGTCATCGACCCAACACATGATGGGGGACATATCCTCGACCTGATTTTCTGCACTGGCCTTGAGGCGGGTGACCCATTGGTGGGGGAGGTGTCGAGTGCCCTTGTCATGGACAGACCATTACCTCCTACAGACCTGTCTCCTGGTGCATGTCTGCCACTGGAGAGGTGTGGAACCAGTTAGGTTAGTTCTGGACTGCTCTGGGGGAGTTACCCTCTGATCTTGATGACTGCATGTTAGATGACCTTGTTGATCTTTGGAACACCTTGTTGACTGAGGCCATTGACTGGACAGCTTCCAAGTGTCCGCTCTCTAGGCATCAGCACCACAGGCTTCCTTGGTTCACTGAGGATCTGCGGTTGCTAAAGTAGGAAGGGCAACGGTTGGAGTGACGGTGGCGCTGCTCTTGTACTGAAGCTGACAGATTGTGACATAGAGCCAGTTTGCGAGCCTATTCCATGGCTATACGGCCAGCAAAGAAGGAGTTCTTTGCTGCCCTTAAAGCCTCAGCAAAGTCTCATCCAGCAGAGCTTTTCCGAGTGGTGAGGGGGCTGGTCAGTCCGGCCTCCCTCCACCTGGAACTGGAACCCTCTGGTGTCCACTGTGACATGTTTGTTGATTACTTCGTTGATAAAATTGCTCAGATTCACTACGACTTTGACGTTGCACTTATTACAATAAGAGAACCAGAGGCTATCGAAGCCCAGCCTTNTATAGGGCTTTATAGGTAAGAACCAGCACCTTGAACCAGGCCCAGAAGACAATAGGCAGCCAGTGCAGAGAACGGAGCACCGGTGTAATATGCTTCTGACAGTCCATCTCCATAAGGAGACAGGCCGCCATATTCTTCACCAGCTGCAGTCTCCGAAACATCATCATAGGCAGCTCTAAGTAGAGCTCGTTACAATAGTCCAGTCTTGAGGTAATGAAAGCATGGATGATAGTGGCCAGGTCAGAGTCTGAGACATATGGCCGAAGCCGTCACACCAGATGTAATTGGTAAAATGCGCTCCTTGCCACAGCTCCAATCTGGGCATCTAGGCAAAGCTGCACATCAAGGAGCACTCCCAGGCTCCAAACCTGGGGAACCATCAGGGGCGAACCCTGTCAGTGACGGGAGACGCCACACCCACCGCCTTTCCCACTAGCATCACCTCCATCTTCTCGGGATTCAGTTTCAGTCGCCTCACCCTCATCCAGTACCCCACAGTAGCCAGACATCGTATGAGCACTGATACTGTGGGTTCTGGGTTGGATGAAAAACAGAAATAGAGTTGGGTGTCATCAGCATACTGATGACAACGAACTCCAGAGCTCCTCATGACCTCGCCCAGGGGTTTCATATACACATTGAACAGGAGACGGGACAGAATGGAACTCTGCGGGACTCCACACAAGAGGTCCCAGGGAGATGAAAAATAATCCCCAAGCACCACTCACTGAGTTCTTCTGGCCAGGAATAAGCGGAACCATTCAAGAACAGTCTCACAGGCTCGGTCCCACAGGTGAGTCACCAGCATCTCATGGCCAGTGGTATATAAGGCAGATGACAGATCTAATAAAATCAGCAGGGTCAAATGACCCTGATTCAACTCACGGCGGAGGTCATCGACCAAAACCACAAGTGTAGTCTCAGTGCCATAACCCAGACAAAAGCCAGACTGTGAGGGATCTAGGAAATTGAGTCGGTCCAGATGCCCCTGCAGCTTGCCGGGCCACTGCCCATTCAATAACCTTCCCTAGAAAGGGAAGGTTAGAAACAGGCCAATAACTGGCAAGGGAGTCAACGTCCAAAGAAGTTTTTTTGAGCAGGGGCCAGACCACTGCCTCTTTAAGGCAGCTCGGCACCCTGCCCTCTGAAAGGGAGGCACTGACCACCCCCGCCAGCAATGGCCCCAGTGTCTCCCAGTTGGCCTTGACAAGCCAGGATGGGCACGGATCTAATTCACAAGAGGTTACTCTGACAGCCCCAAGAACATCCTCTGCATCAGTAGGTGAGATCCACTGAAACTGATCCCATGGAATCAGACAAGGCTGGGCTTCGATAGCCTCTGGTTCTCTTATTGTAATAAGTGCAACGTCAAAGTCGTAGTGAATCTGAGCAATTTTATCAACGAAGTAATCAACAAACATGTCACAGTGGACACCAGAGGGTTCCAGTTCCAGGTGGAGGGAGGCCGGACTGACCAGCCCCCTCACCACCCGGAAAAGCTCTGCTGGATGAGACTTTGCTGAGGCTTTAAGGGCAGCAAAGAACTCCTTCTTTGCTGGCCGTATAGCCATGGAATAGGCTCGCAAACTGGCTCTATGTCACAATCTGTCAGCTTCAGTACAAGAGCAGCGCCACCGTCACTCCAACCGTTGCCCTTCCTACTTTAGCAACCGCAGATCTGGCGGAGTTGGTGTTGGATGCGGTATTGCAGTCCCTGAAGACCCTAGTCTTGGGGGACTTCAATATTCACACCGACATCACTCTTGGGGGAGCAGAGCATGAGTTCATGGCTGCCATGGCAACCATGAACTTGTCTCAAGTAGTCATCGACCCAACACATGATGGGGGACATATCCTCGACCTGATTTTCTGCACTGGCCTTGAGGCGGGTGACCCATTGGTGGGGGAGGTGTCGAGTGCCCTTGTCATGGACAGACCATTACCTCCTACAGACCTGTCTCCTGGTGCATGTCTGCCACTGGAGAGGTGTGGAACCAGTTAGGTTAGTTCTGGACTGCTCTGGGGGAGTTACCCTCTGATCTTGATGACTGCATGTTAGATGACCTTGTTGATCTTTGGAACACCTTGTTGACTGAGGCCATTGACTGGACAGCTTCCAAGTGTCCGCTCTCTAGGCATCAGCACCACAGGCTTCCTTGGTTCACTGAGGATCTGCGGTTGCTAAAGTAGGAAGGGCAACGGTTGGAGTGACGGTGGCGCTGCTCTTGTACTGAAGCTGACAGATTGTGACATAGAGCCAGTTTGCGAGCCTATTCCATGGCTATACGGCCAGCAAAGAAGGAGTTCTTTGCTGCCCTTAAAGCCTCAGCAAAGTCTCATCCAGCAGAGCTTTTCCGAGTGGTGAGGGGGCTGGTCAGTCCGGCCTCCCTCCACCTGGAACTGGAACCCTCTGGTGTCCACTGTGACATGTTTGTTGATTACTTCGTTGATAAAATTGCTCAGATTCACTACGACTTTGACGTTGCACTTATTACAATAAGAGAACCAGAGGCTATCGAAGCCCAGCCTTGTCTGATTTCATGGGATCAGTTTCAGTGGATCTCACCTACTGATGCAGAGGATGTTCTTGGGGCTGTCAGAGTAACCTCTTGTGAATTAGATCCGTGCCCATCCTGGCTTGTCAAGGCCAACTGGGAGACACTGGGGCCATTGCTGGCGGGGGTGGTCAGTGCCTCCCTTTCAGAGGGCAGGGTGCCGAGCTGCCTTAAAGAGGCAGTGGTCTGGCCCCTGCTCAAAAAAACTTCTTTGGACGTTGACTCCCTTGCCAGTTATTGGCCTGTTTCTAACCTTCCCTTTCTAGGGAAGGTTATTGAATGGGTAGTGGCCCGGCAAGCTGCAGGGGCATCTGGACCGACTCAATTTCCTAGATCCCTCACAGTCTGGCTTTTGTCTGGGTTATGGCACTGAGACTACACTTGTGGTTTTGGTCGACGACCTCCGCCGTGAGTTGAATCAGGGTCATTTGACCCTGCTGATTTTATTAGATCTGTCAGCTGCCTTATATACCACTGGCCATGAGATGCTGGTGACTCACCTGTGGGACCGAGCCTGTGAGACTGTTCTTGAATGGTTCCGCTTATTCCTGGCCAGAAGAACTCAGTGAGTGGTGCTTGGGGATTATTTTTCATCTCCCTGGGACCTCTTGTGTGGAGTNATTGTCTTTGCAGACCACCACCATTCCACCCCCACCCCAGCCTTCAACCCTAGGCTGATGCTGTACCAACTACCTGGCTGGCACCATCTTGGCCATAACACAGGCCCAGAAGCCTCATCTAGCCAGGTCTTGATAATACAGATGAGATCAGCAACCTCCTCTTGAATGAGATCATGGATGGTAGGTTTTTTATTAGCAGCTGACCTTGCATTAAGCAGCTTCAGCAATGGATCAGAGGCAACACTGACCTCAACTCCCAAATATCCCAAGATGGGGGGAGAAGAAGACAGGGGAATAGAGGTCTACCCTTGTACCCATGATGACTCTTCCGCCCCCTCCCCCACCCCATGCCATATATCCTCATACTCAACACAACCTGAATCAGTTCAGCAGCTGAACCAACACCTCTCCCCCAAGGAGTTCCCCCTCCCCCAGCTCCATACAAGTAACCGGTGTGCACCCCCTGAGCCTAACATCCCTGAGGAAAAATTGGCCAGGGAGGCAGGCAGGGAAACCACTTTAACTCATACCCTTGCCCCCCTTCTTACCAGGGGGCTGTGGTACAGCCCCCCATCCCCTATTCCTCATACCATACCGGCCTCTCACCATGGGGTCATGGCACAACATTTCTCCCCCCATCCATACTTGTACCCCCATCACCCATACTCCACTTCCCTCCCAGGTTAGCACCCAACCCATACCTCCTTATCTCCCCGGAAGGCCATGACACCACCCTCACCCGTAACCCCTCATACCCGTATCAGCTATCTCACCGGGGGGCATGGCACAACACTCCTCCCTCCATCCCTGCCCATTCGGCCCCTCACTGGGGGACTGTGGCACCACCAACCACCCCTGAACCCTCATGCCTATATCCACATCATCGGGGGAGGGCATGACACAAGCCCCCCCCCCAACCCTGCCCATACCCCTCCTCTCATTGTGTGGGCCATGGTACCACTACCCCATACCTACCTCTCCTGTTAAAACTCAGACCAGTGGGGGTTGTGCCCAACCCATACCCCCACCCCCTCTAAAAGCCATTCAACATTTTTTAAAAAACAAATGGGGTAAGAGACTAACCTGGGCCTATCCCAACCTCTAGCTACTGAACGGCTTTTGCACTAGCCTTCAGCAGCCTGCGAAGGCCAACAGCACTGGAGGAGCAGAGGTGGGGGTGGGGCTGCCCCAGATGTTCCAGTCCAGCAACTTCTTTCCAATCCCCAGCAAAGCACCTTCCTCCTCCAGAAGCTGAAGGCCTTTCAGGCTGGAGGGTCACATCTAACACCAGTCACCTTCCTTCTAGGGCTCTGCTACGCCTACACCATAGTTCCAATTCGGCTGTACCCCTCTGTTGTGGTCTTCTGTCAAAGGGTTTGGATGGAATGTTCTCCTTTAGTTTGCTGGTCAATGGAGCTTTCATCAAAGATGCTATCTTAGCTGGATAGCCTTGGTATAGAGGTAATGTGGCTATAATGAAAACCTTAAACTAATTCAGATTAGCTTTTGTAGATGCTTTCAGCTGACTGTACTTAATACCAAATTATCAGTGGAAGCACAAATTATTGCAGCAGTAACCAAGGCCTCAGATACTCCAGTTTCACTCGGTGTAATGTAAGGTTATATGCTCAGGGCAAAAAACTCCATACGCACAAATGTAAAATGGGGATAACTGGATTGGCAGTAACACAGCAGAGAAAAATCTAGAAGTAGTTATGGCTCACCGACTGAACAGGTCAGCAGTATGATTGAGTTGCAAAGAAGGTTAATGTTATCTTAGGCTGCATCAACAGAAGCCTTGTATGCAAGACATGGGGAAATCACTGGGTGTCTATAGACAGATGGCAGCCCCGCTTCTGCTCTGTTCCGCTCCCCCAGGGTGGCCTGTCCATTTAAATCCGGGCCACCAGATGTGGAGGCGGAGCAGAGGGTGAGCAAGCTGCTCCAACCCTACTTGCAGTCCTCCAGAACATCTGGGAGCACATGGGGTGTACAATTCATTTATTTTTTATAACAAATGAAAATGCCCATTTTCATTTGTTATTTAAAACATAAAACAAAAATAACATTTATCTTATTAAAATCATAAAACGTAAAAAAATAATAACATCAAATGAAAAAAATTGGTTTTATGTGATTTTTAAAAAAATGTTTTTCTGGGCAGCCTGGGACATGGCTCAGGCTGCAACAGGTGCAAGGGGGAGAGGAAATGGCCACCAAAGACTGATGTCTCCATTGACCAATTGGCAGCTCAGACAGATCACAGACCTCTCCCTCTCCCCATTCTCATACCCCCAGTTCCGTCCAATTACGAATTCCTAACCCTGTGTATTCCTGTAAACTGACAATGCCCTGTCATAACTTGGGGTGCCCACAATGACAAACAAAGCCTGTGTTATAGTTCTAAACTATACTATCTTTCTCTATATATATGTGTGTACAGGGGGAGACAGGCAGAGGAAGGAAGAAGGTAAAATATAAGGGTAAGTAATAAGGATTGGAAAGGTAAGGTGGTAGGGATATATATGGGAGGATTTTTAGTGCAAGAACCAGCAGATTCTGCAAATGCACCCTGACAGAGCAATAGCTAACACAGAACCAGAGTCAAGCAGCCCAGCCCTGCAGTATAAAGGGTTGCAGTGCCCTCCCCCAGAGCTCCCCTGATTGGTTCTGGAAGGCAGGAGACATTGAGCAATCACAGGGTGCCATTTAACTGCCTGGGACCTGCTTGCGCTGCTCATTGGCCAGTGATTACATCAATCAGGTCCTTCCCCTCCCATCACAGGCCCAGTTCAAGAGTTAAACGCTGTTTCTGGCTCCAAGATGTCTGCTCCCTCCTCCCCTCGCTACAGTTCCCTCCCAAAAACACCTGCCAGGATGCTAGGCAATAAAAAATCAATAATGATTTTCATTAGCCATTATTGATTTTGTTATTATTTTTTGTCATTTTTGTTACTGCAATAATGGTAACAAAAACAACAAATTTTGTTTTCGTTATTGATATAACAAAAACGACATGCACACCCCTAAACTTTTGCTGTCTTCTGTGTGACAGCCCGTCAGATATTTGAAGATCACTATCAATGTTTCCTCCAAGAGAAAAGGGGTCTCTGTTTACTGATCTTATTGTCTGGAATTGGTTTCAAGATGCCTGACCTTCTTCATCACCCTCTTCTGAACCCATTCAAATTTGTCAATGTCCTTCTTTAAATGTGGCACCCATAACTGGACACAGGACTCCAGATGAGACCTGACCAGTGCAAAATAGAGTAGAACTATTACTTCTCATAACTTAGAAAGGATGCTTGTGTTAATGCAGCCAAAAATTGCATTAGCCTTTTTAGCAGTTGCCTCACACTGCTGACTCATGTTCAGTTTGTGATCAACTACAACTCCTAGATCCTTTTCACACGTACTGCTTCCAAGCCTGGTATCCTCATCCTATACTTGTGAATTTGATTTTTTACCTAAATGCAAAACTTTACATTTATCTCTGTTGAATTTCATTTTGTTAGTTTTGGCCCAGTTCTCTGTCTTGTCGAGATCATTTTGAATTTTATTTCTGTCTTCTCAGGTGTTAGCTATCCCTCCCAGTTTCATATCATCTGCAAATTTGATAAGCATCCCCTCTACTCCTTCATCCAAGTCATTATAAAGAAGTTGAACCAGGGCAGAGCCCTGCAGCACACAACTCCATACCTCCCTCCAGACTGTTTAGGAGCCATTGATAAGCACTCTTTGGGTATGGTTCTTTCACCAGCTGTAAATCCACCTAATGGTATTATTATCTAATCCCCATGTTACCAGCTTGTCAACAAGGATATCATGGGGAACTTTGTCAAATGCTTTGCTGAAATCAAGATATATTATGTCCACAGTGTTCCAATGATCCACTAAACTAGGAACTCGATTAAAAAAGGAAATAAGATAAGTCTGGCATGACTTATTCTTGACAAATTCATACTGGCTTCTAGTAATCACAGCATTGTTTTCTAAATGTTTACAGATTGCTTTATAATCTGTTCTAGAATCTTCCAGGTGTTGGCGTCAGGCTGACTGGTCTGTAGTTTCCCAGGTCCTCTTTCCCCCATTTTTAAATATAGGGACAACATTTGTCCGTCTCCAGTCTTCTGGCACCTCACCCACCCCCCAAGAGTTCTCAAAGATGATAGGCAGAGGTTCTGAGAGTACTACCTGGGTACCGATCGGGTACCTGGATAATCATGGTGCCAATTTTTCAATTTCTGGTTACCGATCACTAAATCAAGACAGAAAACCAAAAATTCAGCACCAGAAGTCAACATTATCGAACCAGACGTTGACAGTCCAGGATTGGCACTCAAATCGGATTGAAATCAGGTACCAATCAGTATCTGATAGTTTTGTGTCAATTCAAGTACTGGAAATTCAACAGGTATACCCATTATTGCAGGTACTCATTTCAGCTCTACCTGGTTATGGTTACTAACTCCATTAGCTCACCCATAGATGCCAAAACAATCCTTGTGAGTGCTGTACAGAAACATCTGCATGTAGTTTGTGTAGCAGTCAGCTCTGCGAGTTCACATTTCTTAAATGTCTAGTCCATGCAAGCTTTATGTTCAGCACAGTGTGTGTATATAACCCAAGCTAACAGGAGCTCAGGATTGTTTTAAAAAAACATAACCACGAAGAAGTTTTCCAAGCTGCACACCTATTGCTCCTGTAACACTGGGATGAAATGCTGACTCTCACTGTTTGCTCAGAGTCAAAGCATCCCTTGAGAGGAGATCTGCACAGAGCTTCCTGGATTTCTAATGATCTTTTGGTCTTTTAAACTAGCACTCTTGGAAGTTAATATGGTCTCAAAATCACTGACATGTGCCTGCAACCTTAACTTCATCTATTTTTGTGAGTAAATGTTCTAAATAATGTATGCCTCTAATTGTCAACACTTACAGCACTGTCTCTCCTGCACTTAAAATCTGAAGATACCCATTTTTCTCTTACATCCATTGGGTATATTATAAATGCTGGCTAGCTTTGCAAAACTCAGATTCTATACCACCTCAATTCTACTGCATCCCTTCTATTTTAGATCCATCACCCCCTCTTTATGCAAGAAAATAACTAGAGTGTTATCCATACTGTTTAGTAAAAAGGGGGAAATAGTCTAAAACCTCTGCATGATAGCCCTTATTGTACTGGAAAAAGCAAGCCCAAACACAACCAAGATCCACGTAGATACCGGAAGATAAAAACACAAAGTACAATGTTTTCCTCCCAGAGACAAAGAGTCAAATGATTCATTAAAACTTTCTCTGAAGCTAACCAAAGCTCTGTACATGCATTCAACCCCTAGCTGCCCATATCCACAGTTCACGGCTTACATATGTCTGCTAAGGGAGGAGAAGGGGGTTATTCAGAAAGAACACACACACCCCGCCCCCCCCTCACACACACACACACACACACACACACACATACAGACACATTCTCTCACAAAGCAGGGTCTCCTTTAACTGCTATAAAGCTGTGAAAGAGATGCTTTCCCTCCATACCTTGCCTGCTCTGCCTCCCATTCTCAGAAAGCTGGATAGCAATGATGGCAAAATCCGAATCAACACTTGAGGAACAGGTTTGCTGGGTCAACTAGCACATTCAGAGCTTGTTGTCGCCTCCTCAGTGTTATATTCTGTAATATATAGTCATGCTGAATCCCGCCCCCCACTGACTATGAGAACCAGTCTGCCTATAGGCATGTATGTCCTTCACACCTGTAACGCTTCAGCCTCATAGATGTTTAAAGTCAGAAAAGATCCCCGAGGTCACCTAGTCTAACCAGTTGTAGAACAAAGGACATTCCATTTTCTCCAGTTGTTAAGACCGTTCATTTGTGTTTGGCAAAATGGAAATCACAGGTTCATTTAATTTTATTTATTTATTTATTCAGATTTATACGCCCTCATATTTATATGCCGCCCTTCCCATGCAGGCTCAGGGCGGCTCACAATTCATAAAGCAACAACAATAAAATTCAAACAATAAAACTGCCACCCTCTTCCCACAATCCTACCCAAAAACCCATATCACCCCTATCCCCACCCTTTAGGGGGAAAATTAGCAGGGAAAAGTACAATTATAGTCTTGATAAAAATGCTTGTAACTACTATGAACTTACTACAGTTATGTGTATGTACAAAAAGTAACTCACAGTTTTCAGGGTGCTAATGTGACGGGTGGGCTTGTTTAAGGTTGCAAAGTGAACGAATATTTGGTTTTACAGGTGAGAGTTTAAGTCATAGGTCTGCTTCAACGTCCAGTTTATTCCTGTACTTTGTTTTCATTGATACGAAGGCTGAAAACCCACTTTCACATAAGTATGTCGTGGTAAATGACATCATGACTTTGACAGCCTTATCTGCCAAATCAGGGTACTCCTCTTTTTATTTTCAGCCAGAACTGAGCAAGAGGTATCTGCTTGAATTCAAGTCTCAGTCCCCCATCAGAGGATAACTCTAGCAACTGTTCTTCTTCTGTTGCTGTTAGACAGGACCTAGAGTTGTAGTCTGCCAGAAAGGGGTTTCTTATCCAATCATTTTCATTCCCTTTTTCTGGAAAGTACTGGCGAAACTGGACTTTGAGTGCCTCCAGGTGTTCCACGATTTCTCGTTGCACTTCAGCAGTGAGGTGCACTGAATTTTCATCCAAAATGTTGTCAAGCGTTTCAAATGAATCAAATCTTTTCTGTCTCACACGAGAAACCCAAAGTTGCAACTTCCTGATGAAAGCTTTGATTTTGTCATGTACGTTGAAGATCAGTACATGTTTCCCCTGAAATCCTAAATTGAGGTCATTCAGGCGTGAAAAAATATCAGACAGATAAGCAAGATGACAAAACCAGGCTTCGTCCTCAAGATGATGAGAGAGCACAAATGGATGGTCAATTTAAAAAGCTCTAATTTCTAATCACAGCTCAAAGAATCACACAAGCACCCTGCCTCTTGACAGCCAGTGCACTTCAGTATGGAAAAGTAAAGTAACAAGTTCACTGCCCATTTCAGTACAGAGAGTTAAAAATATACGGGAGTTCACCGGTCGAGCTTTGATTAAATTGACCATTTTCACAACCAAATCCAGGACACTTTTAAGGCATTTTTTTTGGTTGCTAGTGCCTCTCTGTGAATACTGCAGTGTTCCCAGTGAACATCAGGGACTACTTTCTGGATACGTACAACCAAGCCAGAAACACTGCCTGTCATTGCGCGAGCACCATCAGTGCAAATTCCAATGCATTTATCCCAGTCAATGCCATTTGCTGTCAGGAATGAATCAACCTCAGTGAATAAATGCTCTGCAGTAGCCCTGGTTGGTAAAGAACGACAAAACAAAAAATCTTCCATCATCTCATTTTCATATTCATACTTGATGTATGCCAGCAAGTTGGCAACACTGGCAATATCTGTGGACTCATCCAGCTGCAGATAATTGTATGAACTGTTTTTGATTCGTGCAACAAGTTGCTTCTTGATGTCATCAGCCATTTCGTTCATTCGGCATGAAACTGTATTGTCCGACAGAGGTATTACATCAAGTTGCTTTGTTGCTTTTTCACTTAAGACTGTTGTCACCATGTCCTTTGCTGCAGGTATCAAGATGTCCTCTACAATTGTGTGAGGTTTTCCAGCCCTGGCATTTCTATAGCTCATAAGAAAGGATGCTTCAAGGGCTTTACTATTAGTGGTGGAAGAAGACTGGACCATTTTCTTCTCTGTTTGAAATTCCTAGGGATGTGCAAACGCGGTTTGGAAGTTCGGTGTTCAGACCGAACTCGGTCTGTTCGGACGACTGAACCCGAACCTGAATGGACCGAACCCAAACTCAATTCAAACGCTGAAATGACCGAACAGTTTGACCGCGTTCGGGTGAGTAGGGTTTACCATGTTGGTCCCAAATATAGGCAACAGAGACAAAGTAGTAGAGTGATATCTTTTATTGGACCAACCACAGCTGGGGCTGGTATGCATACCTTCCCCAACTGTAGTTGGTCCAGTAAAAGATATCGCTTTACTACTTTGTCTCTATCATCATTTATATGGCATTCAAGTGCTTTACAGTCCTGACTCCTTATGATTCCTTACCTAGTTTACCATCACAACAACATTTGGGTGCTTTTAAACAGATGGTGCCCATGGCTCTGCTCCACCTCACATGCAGGTAGCCCATCCTTGTAATGACGGGCCAAGACGTGCAGGCGAAGCAACTGCCCAAATCTGGGGCTCTGGTCGGAGATGGACCTGTGGTCTGTCTACACAGCAGATGGCCACTGTAGCTCCACTCCCAACCGGGGGCTGCCCGGCTGCAGCCTAGGGTGTTGGGTGATTTGCCTGCAGCTATATGGTGTGAGGGAGGGAGGTGCCACATGGGCCACAGAAGCTGGCGAGTCTGTATAAACATGGCACAGGGGGACATGGGGCTGGCCACCCACGGAGCAGGTTCAGGGTGGTCACTCCCAGGTCCATCTAAAGACACCCATTGAGATACGTCATTATTATTTCCATCTTATAAATGGAAACCTGAGGCTGAGAGATTGTGATTTGCCCAAGCCCACTTAGTGAGTGTACGGCTAAGATGGGATTTGAATCCTAGACTTTCAGGTACATAGCCAACACCGACCTTATCCACTAGGCTGTGTTGGCTCTACTTGTCTGACAGGATTTATTCCTGACATCCCCATCTCCTAGCATAGAATTGTATTGATTGAAAAGCCAAGAACTCAAACCTAGCATGAGGATGGGCATGGGGAAAACTCCATGAATCACATCCACAAATCATCAGAGCTGATTCCACTGGATCATCCTTAATAAGTTCTGTCCCCATCTCAGTCTATTCTGTACTGGACTTAATACTGTTGGTTGTCAAACCTTTTAAGATCTCCATCCTCTTGTCTGTTCTACATGAGACTTCTACGACACACACACACACACACGTACACATTGCATCGCCTTGCCCCTTCACCCTGCATTTCTACTGCCCTTATCCTCTCTCTCCCCTTGCAAACCCACTATTTGGGAATTTCCCCCAGCTTATGGAAAAGCTATGGTTTGGCAGCTGTGCTTCTTTTCACCCTTCTCCCCTCCCCCACATACCTCCTATGCCTCTCCAGAGAGTCTGCTTCCCAGTATGAGAATCACTAGTGACGGGAGTTTTGGTTTTAACCAAAAGAGATCGAAAGTGTCTCTTTTAGCTAAAACCAAGAGATCCTAGAATTGGGCCCATCTCAGTTCCCAATTCTTGAATCTTCTGTTCCCATTGAAGTCAATGGGAAATTCTCCCATTGATTTCAATGGGATGAGAGGGAAACTTCCTCCACATACTCCACACCCGACTCCCAGCCTTGGAGGATGGGGGTGGGGATCCATTACCCCTAACTCCCCCACCCACCAGGGCCCCTGTACTTTACTTACTGTTGCCAGTCCGGTCTGGAGGGTGGAGGTCACAACTGCTGGCTGGGCCGTCAGCTGGACTGCCAGTTCCACTACCGGCAGCCAGGCTTCCTCCGCTGCTGACTGGTGTCAGGAGCCAGCTCCACTGCCAGGCCACCTGACAGCGGAGTCAGCTCCTGCCACAAGCCAGCAGCAGAGGCAGCTCCTCTGCCAGGCAGCCGGGCCTTCTCTTCCTTCTTCTTACAGGTCCAGAGCTTGAAAATGATGCTGAAACAATAGGATGCAAAATGTGAATCTTCTGTATTCCATTACTGCCTTTGGACAGTGACTCCACTGTTTGGCAAAAAGAAATGATGAAGGCATAAATTCTTCCTTTTACATATGCACTTGTTACAGAATCTAGGTACGGAAATAGTACTAGCTTCTATAGTACGGCTATTATGAAAATTAATTCAAGCTCCACAGGCCAGCTAGAGTTTGGGGGTGAGGTGCTTAGGGGTGTGGCCAGTGTGCTCAGGATGAAGAAAGGAAGAAGAGAGTCCCAATTGTGGATCTTATGCCATGGATCCACTTCCCCCCGCCCGCCCCCATTGAGCATGTGCCCTCATCTCCCCTCCCTTTCCCTGAGCTCAGTCTTTCAGGTCTTGAGGGTTGGGACTGAGTCCATGGACTCAGCCAAATAAAAAACAGTCATGGACTGGATTTGACCAACAGCCTGTAGGTTACCCACCTCTGGCTGTCGCGGTGGTACTTGCAACCTCAGGAGTCATGGTTTAAACTAATATGTAGGTGACAAAAAAAAAAAAAAGTTATGTAACACACCTTTGTACAGATCATTCATAACAGACTGGTTCATCAGGATTAGACTCTCCCAATTAGGATGAAGCAAAGTTGGCAAGGGATGACTAATCCTCTTTGAACAATGTTGAACGGTTGTATTTCTGGGAGTTGCTACTAGAAACCGTAGGTGGTGAACTCCATGAGCTGCAGCGTGGGGAGGGAGGGGGAAGTCCCTTAACCTCACCCCTTTCCAGTAGGACCATGCCCCTTTCCAAGTATTGTGATGACAGCACAGTATTCAGAAGCAGTGTGGTCATATCAGAAAGCGGTGGAGACCTTCTCTGCTCCGCCTCTTTCCAAGGTGACTATTATGCCCACTCGTTAAAGCATCATGATGTCACAGCACTCGGAAAGGGATGAAAGAGCCCCTTCGCCCCTACCGATTTCCAATGTGACTCTGCCCTTTGCTAAAGAGCTCAGAATGGATGAAGTCAGGTGGGAGCCATGGGGTGAAAATACATCCCCTTGTGCCCCTGTCCTGGCACCCATGTGGGGTGACTCTATACATTATGATAACCACAGGAGAAATCAAACCCATTGTACTTACTACAATGTCATCCCAGGGTGGCAAAGCATGAACAAACATTCCTGCTGTTCTGTGTTTAATATGCTGCCACCTATGGGCTCTTCTGACCAAGAGGGGGAGCCCATTGAGCAACAGCATCAATAGGGGAAGCAAGAAGGGATTTTTTTTTAGACAAGCACCTCCCCACACATCACCCACACATCATGCATGTTGCAGGGATGTATAGGGCGCCAATGCAGCCCTGCATGATGAGTGGGGACCTGCTTGTCTAAAAACACCCAAAGCCCCACTTGTGAAACTGACCAGTTAAATCTCACTGATGCAAGGCAAAGCTCCCAGTTTTTGAAAAATGACTAAGCAAAGTCCCCACTGGTGAAATTAAATTGACAAAGCCCGTCTGATGGCAGTAAACAGATGTCCGTTCCATGTTGTGCTTTTGACTGCTCTGTGGGTCTCCTCTCCTGATGAGGTCCCTGGATTTGTTTTGGACAGCAAACCCACCCCAAACCCATGTTCCCTCCAGGGCTAGCTCCCATGTTTGCTTGAGCAAACATAACACTTTCTCCCTGGGTTAAGCAACTGGAAAAGTAGCAAACATTACCCGTAAGAAACCTTCATCATTGTGAGGAACATAAACAGTTGCCAAAAATTCAAAGTCCCTGCCAAACCACGTGGCATATTGGGGTAGCATGGTTATGGCATGCCAGTTCCTGTAGCCTATATGAAGTGGCCATCACCACATTTGATTTTTCCCAACCCTGTAAAGCAGCTACCCATTCCCAGCTGCACGGACTAGAAGAGGCCATCCAGCATGAAACAAAGCAAAATTCAACCCCACAGCTTTCAGGGATGTACTTGAGTAGCTGTAACCACTTGGCTACCCCGCCTCTAGCAACAGTTTCAAACTAACAATAAAGGTCCATACTTAATAGGGTTACTACCCATCTACATGTCATTTGATTGCTTCTGTTGTAAGCCGCCCCGAGCTGCTCTGTGAGCAGGAGGGTGCGAGATAGAAGAGAGTCGATAAATAAATAAATAAATAAATGAAATAAATAAATAAATATTGACAGACCATATTTCTCATGAGTTGGGAGGAGGCTTGGCCCTACAAGCCCCTTCCTCCCTGTGGCTACAGACCTGACCATGTTCCAGCCTTCTCGAAGGTGGTAACCCTAGTACCCAAGACTGGCCTTAGAGGTTTTGGACTCCAGAATTGAACATAATATGTTGGGGTCCTGGGGACACAGTCAACCCAGGTTGCCCCATGGTAAGGACAAACCTGCTAGTACCTCAGAATACATATACGCTATGCCCTTTCCACAGCACAATGTTATGCGCACGTTTAGACCTGCCCAAAGAAACAAGCTGCATACCGTTATGGAAATTAAAGGTGAAGCATGTGTATAACAGCCCATCCTTATAGCACTGAGTCTAGTTTTAAATGATGGAGATTGCAATCCTGAAGGCGCTGGGCTCAAGCTCAGTAGTGTGAACAATATGATATTCAGCCCTTTCAGCAAATAGTGACACTCTCTAAGCCACATGCTAGGGAAATAAGAAAATGTGGAGGACGCTGCAGTAATAACTGCCTGACCACCCAGATACACCCATACTCCACAAAGCCCGTACGAATATATGCTACAAAATGCCATTTTCCCATGACATCAGCCCAGCTGTGGAAGCATATTAGTGCTGCAGATGGCAGATTAACAAGGCTGTCTCCAACCATTTCATCAGTTTAGGCTTAGCCACTAGAGGAAGTCTTCTATGGAGTTGCCTAGGCTAAGGCCAAAGAAGGAAGAGACACCTGACCCAGCATACTGAGTGAACTGAATGTTCCTGCCAAATGGGGACTGGGGGAAGGGATTTGGTGAACATGAGACTGGATGGAGACTACCAGACTCTTGCTCTGAAGGTGGGATCTATGTGGGTCTGATATTTTGTTGGCACCAGATACATTTGTTTATTTTAATAATTTGCTGCTCGATAATTACTACCCTTTAATAAAGCTCCTTTGTTTGCATCCTAGCCAGTGTGTTTGCAAGTGGGGACAGTCACAGCCTGCAGGCTATCCAGCAGAATTTAGTGTCCCAGTCTTCTGGGTGGGGGCTTGAGCCAGCGTACTATTGAGGTGTGCAAAACCCCTAGAAAAAAGTACCCGGTCCTTCTTGCCACCATTGCCATTGGCACATGGGTCACACCAATATTCAATGTTTAAAACTTTTGAACTCAAACCAGCAAAAATCTTGAAATGGGCTAAGGAATTAGAAATTCTCTTCATCATGTGGGGGGAGGATTTTGAACATTCAACAAGCTTTCCTTTAAAAGGAAAAAAAAAAAGAGCTAGAAACTTTTTTTTTTTTAATAAATTGTAAATATCTCAGGTTTCATGAGCTTACATTTTTAAGCTTTCCCTCAAAACCACAAGTCTCTAAATAACAGCAACCCAAGTATTCAAGGTAGGTGGACAAAGCCCTGGGGGGATACTTTGGGGAAGGCTTTGAGGAACATGAAAGAAGGATGGCCTAGTTAAGGCAGTCTGCCAGAAAAATAGTTGAAAGGGTTTTACTCAAATTTCCATCCCCTAAAAAAATCCACACTTGGACTAAAATTAAAAAATGCAGAATTTCAACTCCAAAGAAGCATTTGTCAGAAAGTTGTTAAACAGGGGTTTATAAAGAAAAGCTGTTGTTTCTTTGTTGTAATTTTGAGTGTGCACCATAGCTACCAGCTATAAAAAGCAAACCATTATTTATAATGCTGATGTTTATCCATATTTTGCCATGACCAAAACAAAGTTATTGGTAACATCACAATTTTAGTAAAAAGAAAGAAAATGAGAAAAATTTGCATAACAGGTAATTATGAAGTGATCATTTCCTGCTATTTGCTCCCACCCCCTGACAGTCAGAGCGTGTTTTTAGACTAGATGCTCCCCCACATGGCCACCCAGGCGCCACGGAGCCCACTGCCCATCTGAAGATGGCGCGGGGCGAGATGTGCTCTCCCATGGGCCACACAGCATCCACTCATGGCCACGCACAGAGCACTGCCAGGAAATCCAGAGTGCTCTGTGCGGGCAAGCCAAATAGCTCCTTGGCAATGGGTGGCCGTGGAGCCCCTGCCCATATGAACTGGGCTAGACAAGTCTGCTGCTCAGAGGCACTGTGGGTGGGGGACACAGCCTTTTAAGTTACAAGAACTGGGTGGGGGCACTGGGGAGCCAGAGTTTCCCAGCACTTATGCTGGGGGCATGTCAATTGCAAAGGCCAGCCCAGTGTGCTTCCTCCTCCCCCATAGTTGGTGGCAGGGGGAGTGCATGGTGGCTTGTTTCCATGACCGGGATAGCCACGCTAAGAGCCACCAGTTACAAATTTATCCAATCCTTTTTTTAAAACTAGTTATGGTCATGCTGTTGATCTTCACAATGTCCTCTGGCAACAGATTCCACAGTTATACTCTTGAGTAAAAACAAAAAAACAAAAAAACTTCTTTTTGTCTTGCATCTTTCATAGGGTGTTCCCTAATTCTAGTTTTATGAGACGGGGTAAATAACAGTTCCCTATTTACTTGCGCCACACCACTCATGATTTTGTAAGCTCCTATTATATCCCCCCTCAGTCATCAATACTCTAAACTAAAGAACCTAAATGATATTACAGACAAATACAAAAAAATAGCTGGGTGTCTTTTTCTTTTCTTTTTTTACAGAGGTCCCAGGAGCAAAATTCTACAACTCATCAAGCACAAGGAGTGACTGACATTAGAAGAATTTGGTAAAAATGCCCATAATTTTTCTTGTTTACATTTTTGGTTCAAGATCTTCCCCAACCCGCTAATCTATACTAAGTTCTGAGGGCTTTTGAACTTTCTGTACTTATTTTCTCAAAATCTAGGAATGTAGAATGTTCTTTCTCTCCTGCTGAAATAAGTGAGAGGATGGATGCTCATTGTTTCCAAAAGCAAGGCTGGTTTAATTTACATGACAGGCAGCATGATCCTCCAAAAGGACAGCACTAGCACTTAGCAGCACCTCCACAAGTTTTGTTCACTTCAGTGGGTCTCATGCCTGTGTTAAGTGCTAGCACCTGACACTTCAAAAGGGACTCACGCCTTTCTAAGTGTTAAGTGCTAGCACCTGACACTTCAAAAGGGACTTACGCCTTTCTAAGTGTTAAGTGCTAGCACCTGACACTTCAAAAGGGACT
>QEPC01013962.1:361812-400264 GCA_003113815.1 Sphenodon punctatus
GTTTTCCTTTGACTATTTCCAAGGGAGAAGCATTTCTGATATTAAGTCCCAGATCAATCTAAGGGTGTGGGATATTGCAAAACAAGAGGATTTGGCAGGCGTTGCCCATTGGAAAGTGGCCCAATTATTGGTACAATTCAAATCTTCCTTTGGTTTTGAGTCATATTTGGATACCCATGGGGACCGGAAGCTCCAGAGGTCCTATACGCAGCTTCGGTTTCAATTGGTCCAATCTACCGTGGTTGAAGGCAGATATAACAATACTCCTTACCAATTGAGATGCTGCCATTGTAGGTTGAATGAGATTGAGACTACTACTCATTTTTTATTGAGGTGCCCATGTTATGCCAGCTTACGGGCAACCTGGCTTCTCCCTTTGTTAATTGATGGACCTACTATTGAATCAGAGAACTCTTATGGGTATTTGCTTAGCCTGGAAAGCAAGGAAGCAAAAATAGCGCTTTCTATATATACTTGGTTGGCATCGAAGGAAAGAATTCGGATTCTGAATAAAATCAATGCAAGAGATCAGGTGGTTAATTCCTAGTTGTGGGTGTCAAGTTTTTAATTTTTGAGATGACTTTGTTGTGGGTAATGCATCTAATTATATCTGGTGTTCGATGCATTGTTTGTCTCGCTGTTTGTAAATCCCTATGTCCCATGTTTTATAAATTGGCCATAGCGGAAGCTAGTGCCGCAATAAAAGTTTTACTTACTTTTACTATTACAGAATTCCAGCAGGGAATGTTCAACAGTGGAGGGTCACCCCGAATTTAAAATCGGTAGTGGGAATGGAATCAGTAGTCCAAAAGAAAATCGATAAGGAGCGAGCTGAGGGCCGGGTGGTGGGTCCTTTCCCAACCCCTCCTTTTCCTAACATGGTCATCTCGCCATTGAGAGTGGTACCAAAGAAGGCCCCTGGCGAGTTCCGGTTGATTCACCACCTGTCCCACCCGAGGGGCAGCTCAGTAAACGATTCCATCCCGAGGGAACTTGTTTCGGTGCAGTACGCTTTGTTTGACTCTGCGTTGGCACTGGTCCAGCAGCATGCCCCGGGTGCGATGTTAGCTAAATGTGATGTCAAGTCAGCTTTCCGCCTGCTGCCGGTCCACCCTGAGAGTTTTTCTCTCCTAGGTTTTCACTTTGGGGGGGGGGGTGTACTATTATGACAAAGCTATGTCGATGGGGTGCTCCATCTCTTGCTCAGCATTTGAGAGGTTCAGCACCCTTATCAAGTAGATAGTGTGGCAGTAGGCCGATGCAGGGGAGGTCACAAAATATCTTGATGACTTCCTCTTCATCGAATGGATGGGAACTAACGAGTGTATCAAGCTGATGCATACTTTCCAGAGGACGGCAGATGAACTGGGAATCCCCATGGCACCTGAGAAGACCGAAGGGCCAGCCACAAGGCTAACCTATTTGGGAATAGAGCTGGACACGGTAACATCCGTGTCTCGCCTACCTCAGGATAAGCTGAGATCACTGAGGAAAAAAGTGGAGGAGTGCCTACGGGCCACCAAAGGGATGGCCCGTAACCTTCAATCTTTAATTGGGAGCCTTAATTTTGCATGTCGGGTGGTGGCACCAGTCCGGGCCTTTCTGTCCCACCTATATGAAAAATTGGGGGGCAACCTGCCCCCACGTTACCATATTAGGCTTACCAGAGAAATGAAGGAGGACTTAGGGACTTGGGCGTCATTCTTGGCTAATTTCAATGGCGTTAGCTTCTGGCAGGAACAGCTGTTACTCGAGGCAGAGCTGCAGGTGCACTCCGATGCAACGGGCGGCTCCGGTTTTGGGGTTTTTTTCAGGGGCAGGTGGGTGGCGGCCCCATGGCTGGACGAGTGGACCGACTCTGGGGTCACAAAGGACCTTAGATTCCTCGAGCTATTCCCCATCGTACTCACAGTGCACCTGTGGCCACAGGACTTAGCAAACCACACGGTGCTGTTCTGGTGCAACAACTTAGCAGTTGTACACATCATAAACATCTTGTCTCCCGCTCTCTGCAAGTAATGAGGCTAGTGAGGGCGTTGGTGCTCACCTGTCTAAACCATAATATTCTTTTTCAGGCTCGACACATACCCGGGATTGACAATGGTGTTGCCAACGCCCTCTCTCGCTTCCAGATGGAGCCTTTCCGTCTGCTGGCCCCCCGAGCCAAGGCAAACCCAGAGCCATTGCCTCCATCAGTGTGGAGCTTTGGGTGCTAGAACTCCATGCTGCAGTCCTGGGATCGCTGGCCCCCCAAACAAGGGCTGCCTACGACTGGGCATTTTGCCAATTTCAGGAATTTTGGCAGGTGCAAGGGTGGGAATTAGGTTTCCCGATCCCCGAGTCGCAAATGCTCCAGTTCACCCTTCAGCTCAGGCAGAATGGGGCTGCGCCGAGCACCATAGCTGGGAAGTTGGCAGCTTTGGGTTTCCAGAGCAGTCTGGCAGGACACCCACCCCATGACAGGGGTTTCTTCACCAGGTACCTCTTGGAGAGCTGGGTCAGGGAGCAGGGCCAGACACACAATCAAAGGGCACCCGTCACACCTACCATCCTGCTGGACCTCTGTTGTGTCCTACCGCACGTTTGTTATGATGATTATGAAGTTTCTCTATTCAGTATGGCATTTAAGCTAGCATTCTTCGGGGCCTTCCAGGTGAGTGAACTGGTGTCTGAGTCAGCCAGGGACAATACAGGTAGGGCACTTAATGTCTCAGATGTGCACATTGAGGCAGCACATATGTCGCTAATGATCCGTCGCTCTAAAACAGATTAGAGGGTGAGGGGGCAGGTGGTTAAGCTGGCCCGGTCTGAGAATTTGGAGCTCTGCCCAGTACAAGCAGTGGAGGCATAGCTGGCCATATGCCCGAGGGTCCCTGGCCCCCTTTTTCAACACACAGGTGGGCAACTGCTAACAAGGCACCAGTTTACCTCCGTCATGCGGGTTGCAGTAGCTCGGGTGGGTTTTCCAGCGGAGCAATACGGAACCCATTCTTTCCAGATAGGGGCTGCCAGCTTTGTGGCAGTTGCGAGGTTGTCAGACCACAGTATAATAACAGTAGGCTGATGGCGGTCCGGTGCCTTCTGATCTTACATCCGCCAGCTCCCCTACCACACCAGCCCTAAACTTGTCATCTTATTCCCAGGTGAACCCCTTCAGCGACGGACGCAGATTTGGATTATGGGACACAGTCTGGTGCGCTGGGCTGGCAAGGAGGCCAGTAAGATCAGTTGGGGAACACAGCTTGGCCTGTCGGAACGTGCTGAGATCTGCTGGATGGGTCGAGGCAGCATGAGATGGCATCACCTCCTGCCAACACTCAGTAGGCCCTTTAGGGGACAACCACCTGACATCTTAGTCTTGCACTTAGGCGAGAATGACTTAACCCAGGTTAAAGGGGTACACCTCATTAGAACTATAAAAGGGGACTTGTGGGAGGTGAGGCGGCTCTTCCCATCAGCGTTAATTATATGGACAGACCTAGTGGAGAAGATCTCATGGGGAAGAGGGGTTCACCACAGGAAGATAGATAGGGCACGGAAGAAGATTAATAAGGATGTTGGGAGATGGTTAGTAAATCTGGGAGGTGATCGGATTGGCAGCTACGACCTGACCCATAAACGGCTGGAGTTGTTCTGCCAAGATGGGGTACATTTGTAACCTGAAGGAAACCATCACTACCTGAAGACCCTGAAAGAAAAGCTAGAGCAGGTTTTAGAGAGTTGGTAGAGCAAGTTGTAGGAATAGTTAGGAAGGTGGGGGGTCGGGCTCGTCTGGGTAAACTCGGCGAGCCCTTAGTGGCAGGGGTCCAGTACTGACGGTTAAATCATAGGTTAGAAATTGATAAGCACGAGTCAGCTCCTTAAGAGATGGGAACGTCACACGTACTGGAAACACAGGGGTACGGCAATCGGTGGGGCGGGTCAGCGAGGGCAGTAGGGAGATGTATGGTCCCCCACCGTCAGACCCATTCTTCCTTACTCAGCTCCGCAAGGAGCTTGGTCCTCCTCGTACGTGGCAAGTGCCACGACAAGGGGGAGACGACATTTGGTTGAAGGGTGGTAATCCATGGTGCATTGAAACCATGCCTGTTTGTTCGATGTTATGATGTTTTGCATTGCAATAGGCGATTTCCCCCCACCTAATTGCAATTCATTTAATCTTGTTTAATAAAGAGTGCGGCCGTTTAAACCCCAACATTTGGTGTCCTGTCTCCTTTCGGTGCATTGGCAAAGAAATCATTCCAAAGCCCCCAGGTCCCACCACTCAAAAAAACAGAAAGCAGAAAATTAGGGTAGAAAGCAGCAAAGGGAGTAAGGAAGGGACCATTTTAAACAAGAGTAGTTATGGCCAGTGGGCTCACAAAATGGCCTCTGCACATGCTTGGGAGAGGAGGAGGCCGGGGAGAAGCCTGTCACATCAAACCAAACTGCAAAAAGGGGCCATTTTAAAATGCAGGGAAAATTCAAGCAAATAAACCCATCCAAGTCCCCTCTCTTGCAAAAATAATAAATAAATCAGAAAGCACTGGGGTTACTAGCCAAGAAGACATTAGCCAGCAGGACATGTGGCCTGCTTGCAGAGAAAAATCCACATCCCACAAACTGCAAGGAAACTGTTTTAAAATGTGTTGCAACTTGCAACAAAAATTCAAGAATTTCAACAAGAAGAAACCCATCCACCAATCTACCCTGCCTCTGCCCCCTTAAAATTAGAAAGCAGCCAATATGGGTGGAATTAGAAGAGAAAAAGGGAATTCAGTAACCAAGTCCATACCAGAGGCAGGCAGCTCAGCCATGCACAGGCAGTTGGGCCCACAAAAAGCACAAAGCACTGGTGCTCCGTGCTCTACACTGGCTGCCTATAGCGTACTGAGCCAGATTCAAGGTGTTAGTATTGATCTATAAAGCCCTCCATGTTCTGGGCCCCTCATATCTCGGGGACCGCCTCACCCTCCGCGCCTCAGAGAGATCCCTGCGGTCCACCAGGGGTACCTTTCTGGAGGTCCTCCGTGTAAAACAGGGGGCCACAATGGAGAGGGCATTCTCGGTGGCCGGGCCGCGTTTATGGAATTCCCTCCCGGAGGAGGCTCACCTGGCCCCAGGCCTGTTGGCCTTCCGACGTGTTTGTAAGACTTGGCTGTTCGCCCAGACCTTCTGAGGGGAGGGTGGGGTAGGGAGGTGGGTTATGGGTCTTAGTGGGTTTTAGTGATGTTTTATAAACTGTTGTGGGGTTGGTGTTTTTATTGTTGTTGATTTTATTATTATTGTGTTTTTATGATATTGTAAGTTGCCTCGAGATGCCATAGGCATGAGGGGGCAGCCAATATATTTAATGAAATAAATAAATAATAGATACCGCCGCTGTCAGAAGAGACCATTCAGCTCTTCTGAGCATGCCCAGTTTTTGGGGGTTTTTTTCTTCAAACTTACCCGATGTGGAGGAAGCCATGTGTCACTGGAGCCCCTCCAGAGGGTAAGCACTTTATTCCCTGTCTCTTATACACATCTAGATGTGTATAAGAGACAGGTTGGGGCCAGGGAAGGGGGGGCAGGGGCCTACCACCAGCCCCTTCCCTGTACCCACCCAGCTTAGGGTTTTCTGAGTTTTGACATTTCAGGGTCATTCCTCGAAACGTCAGAACTCAGAAAACCAAGTCAAGTACCATGAAAGTCAAAGTTTTCCGGGGAAAATCGAGGACCGAATTTCAGCACTAGAATCAACTTTTTGTGGCTTCTGAGTCCAGGATTTATGGGCTTTGGAAGCTACATTCTTTACCTTCTTCATAACCCCCTATCCCTGCCCTTCAAGGAAATTTCAAAGGGTGAATCTTGAAGTTTGATGGTGCAACTGACATTTTCCTATCAGAGCAATGCAATCACTGTAGCATTATTAACTTATAACTCTGCTTCTTATTAACTGCTGAATTGTTCATGTACACACTTGCACAGAGGTAAAATCTTGCATTTGCTCTTCATTGCACTCATTCACTCCACTGAAAGGCATATCCCATGATGCCCCAATAAGAGCAGTCCACATCGCTTCAAGGGAAATGTATTACTTTTGTCTGTATAGATTATCTTCAGGATCCTCCTCCTCGGCGCTAGTAAGTGCCTGGCCCTTTAAGGGGCTAACAGTAAAGAACTAATTGAGGCATCAGAACGGCTCCACGTGTGGAGGGCTCCCCTAATATTTAGCAAAAATCTACCTTGCTGCCATTTAAGTCCATTCCATCTTGTTCTGCCTTCTGTGGTAGTGGACAATCAACTGTTCTCCACCTCCTTTGTGGCAACCTTATAAATATATGTAAACTACTATCATGTCTCTACCTTACAGACACTCACTCACGAGCAGGACACAACTTCGACCATTAGAGTAAAATGTCAATGGGAGTTTTGTCATTGACTTTGATGCTGGAGGATTGTACACATGGTCCTCATTTGTCTAGGCTGAACATGCATACCCAGTTCTTCCAGCCTTTCCTCATCTGGCTTGCAT
Organism: Sphenodon punctatus; assembly: GCA_003113815.1. Classification (NCBI taxonomy): domain Eukaryota; kingdom Metazoa; phylum Chordata; class Lepidosauria; order Sphenodontia; family Sphenodontidae; genus Sphenodon; species Sphenodon punctatus. The sequence continues at coordinate 368,309 of QEPC01013962.1, forward strand.
CAGCCCCTATATCAGCTTGATTGATCTGTTTCAGATTTGTATAATGACTAAAATGTTATCTCGGATTTAGTATTCATGTAAAAACATCCATTGTGCTGCCGTAATCTGGGTTATGACAAGACAAATTAACGTCATCCATTGGTTTAATAACAAGAAAAATTAAAGGCATCCATTGGTTTCAATTGTGTTACACTTTAGCGAGGGACAGAGACAGAAATGTTGCCCCCCTGCAAAGCTTACTCCCCGCCATATGTATCAGTAATTATCCAGATTGCGGGCAGCAGGATTCTGTGGGGATACTTCTGAGCAGTACGGGGCAGGGGCCAGAGCCTGTAGCTGAGAATGACCCAAAAGGACAGGCCCTGTACAAGGAACTCCATGCCTTGTAGTTGCCAGGACCTAGGGGTTTAACTCACTGAACAGACTAATATACAGGAGCAAGTATTATATGTGAAATTATTTTATTACCTAATTTATATAATGGCTTGTAGCAGGGGGAGAATTCACTAGTGAACAGTAAATTTGCCAGTTTGCTTGAAATGAACTATACAGAATTTATAAACATGAAAATGTAGAAAGCCTACTTTTCCCCCACTACTGTTCTTTCATAGGCTATACTGCTCTCTAGTGGCCAATGGGTAAAAGGCTTTTGCTTTTTTTAAAAAAAAAAACTTCAGCACGTGTAGTCTTATAATCAAAAGTGGTGTAGGCACTCAGGAGCTTAGGTAACATTGAAAATGAATGGGACATAGGTTCCAAAGCCATTTAGATGCTTTTAAAAATGTTATCCATTGTGTTTTTTCTCTGCTACAGCAATCTTTTTCAGAGCGATAATTGTGTATTTGTTACAGGCAAGGTATAAAAAGCAGGAAATGTATAGAACATCTAGTCTCTATAAAGTGCCAGAAGCTTTCGGCAACACATACAATACTAGATGGATTATTTACTTTGTCTAGGCTTTCTAATAATGGCTAGAAACTTTATATGGTTGCCCATCAGTTTCTTGGCAAGATACCATTTGGATAGTATACTTTTCCTCAGCATTCTTTATATTCATAAGGAATTTTATAGCGCTGAAAGATGTGAACATGTGAAAGCAGGAAATGTACACAACACGTAGGCTCTCGTCGAGTGCCTTGGCACACTCTGCTTAGGCATTCTACAGACTACCTAATTCTACAGTTTGTAGCAAACTGTCCATAAGAAAAGTACAGAAGGTACCCTAATGATATACTTTGCCCAATGTCACACATACCCAGAACATTATACCGTAATCTGTATAATAACTACCACAGTGCAAACATTCATCAGTAGAATGAATGCATTAGCCTATGCATTTTTGACACTGTATACACTAGACTAAGCATTCTACAGACGACCTCATCCTAAACCATGCCTGCAGAATAGTCTAGCCTCTTAATCTTGAGAAGACTGTAGGATTCCCAGATGGGAATTAAGGTTAATACAGTGGGGGGTGGGTCATTACTGCATTTCCAGTGAACAGCACCACAGTCCACCAATCAGCTGGCCAGGCCTGTTGCTAATGTCCCAACTGCAGCTGAGAGACAGTGGGTGTTACAAGATGTAATGGGAAACGTGGAAAATCCATTCCACATTTCTTTATTGCCATGCATAACACTATTGGGTAGACGTTAGCACGTGCAGTGGCTACCCAAGAGGACACAGAAGAGCAGTAACGATGGCAGGTTCTCCAGGCGCAGCAGTGTTATCCAGAATGGGGGCAAAGGCATGACTGGGTCCCCAGGGAGCAGCAGTGGGGACATTCCAGTGGTGGGGCATCACTAATGCTCCTGGAGCCCTGTCACAATTTGTACCCAATGCCACAAACTCTGAGGAACATACCACTGCTGCTCCTGTGCTCAGGTCCAGGTAAACCCTTCCCCCTAGCACTTCCTTCCCGAAAGCCACTGTTACAGTAAGTATTCTGTTAACAGCAGCTATGGTTGAAGACTTGCACCTTATTAGTTGACAACAAGATTTATGAGCAACCTATGAGGAGCAACTTAATAGCAAACACATAGTGGGTTACAAACAGACATAGTGACCCACTGCGTGTACTGGCCCCCAAACAAGTGTATAGTATTGTGTCTGGTAACACAGTCTGATAAGTGGCTTGTCAAGGGCACTGATTAAGACTAGGCTTTGAACTTAGGATTCCCAGTTCCAAGACCAACATGCGAGCCCCTGGACCACACTAGTTCCCATATAGATGGATCATTATCTTCCCCCAGACCAGTCTCCTGGCGCATGCCTGCCCCCAGAGAGGTGTAGGACCAGTTCGGGTGGTCTGCCCCCCGCAGACTTATGGAACCAGAAAGGTTCCAGAATGCCCTAGGGGAATTACCCCCCAATCTCGATGACCATTCGCTCAATGACCTCATTGTCCTCTGGAACAGCTTGTTGACTGAGGCCACTGACCAAACAGCTGCCAGGTGTCTGCTTCTGGAATGCCAATGCTGCAGGTCCCCTTGGTCTACAAAGGACCTGTACCGGATGAAGCAGGAAGGACGGCGGTTGGAGCAACGGTGGCGCTGGACTCCTGGACTCGTCCTGAAGCTGACCGATTGTGACATAAGCTACTTTAAAAGCTTATGCTTTAGCGCTGCGGGCAGCAAAGAAAGAGTTCTTTGCTACTGTCATAGCATCTGTAAAGTCACATCCAGCAGAGCTTTTTCGCGGTGGTGCAGAGGCTGGTCAGTCCAGTCTCTCTCCACCTGAAACTAGAGTTTTCTAGTGCCCACTGTGACATGTTTGTTGACTTTTTTGTGGATAAAATCACTCAGATTCACCACTACTTTGATGCTGCATTTATAATAGTGGGTGAACCTGAGGTAGTGGAGGCCCAGTCTTGTCTGATTTCATGGGATCAATTTCGGTGGGTGTCGCCTGCTGATGTAGCGGATGTCCTTGGGGGTGGGAAGGGCATCCTGTTGCAAATTAGATCTGTGCCCGTCCTGGCTGGTTAAGGCCTGCCGGGAGACATTAGGGCCGCTGCTGGCGGGGGTTGTCAATACCTCCCTTAGTGAGGGCAGAGTGCTGAGCCACCTTAAAGTGGTGGTAGTACGGCCTCTGCTCAAAAAACGTCTCTTGACACTGACTCCCCGGCCAGTTATTGGCCAGTCTCTAACCTTCCCTTTTTAGGGAAGGTTATTGAGCCAGGTGGTGGCTCAGCAGCTTCAGGGGCATATTGATCAGGTCAGTTTTTTTGATCCTTCGCAGTCTGGTTTTTGTCCTGGGTTTGGCACGGAGACTGCGCTTGTGGCTTTGGTTGATAACCTGCGCAGTGAATTAGATCAGGGCAGATCATCTATTTTAATTCTATTAGATCTGTCAGCTGCATTTGACACCATTGACCACAAGATGTTGGTGACTCGCCTGTGGGACCAGGCCAGAGTGGGTGGAATTGTTTGTGAATGGTTCCACTCATTCTTGGCCCGGAGAACTCAGCGTGTGGTTCTTGGGGAATGTACTTCACCTCCCTGGGACCTCACATGTGGAGTCCTGCAGGGTTCTATTCTGTCCCCCCTCCAGTTCAACATGTATATGCAGCCTTTAGGTGAGATGATTCGGCATGCGTTGTCCTCAGTATGCCGATGACACACAACTTTACCTCTCCTTTTCTGCAGACGCAGACCCGGTGCTTACCCAGTGTTTGGCAGCTATGGGGGACTGGATGAGGGTGAGCCATCTGAAGTTGAATCCCAACAAGATGGAGATTATGTTGGTGGGTAGGGCAAGGGGAGATGGGTGGAGCCTATCATTAACAGGGTTTGCCCCCCTTTGGCAAAGGGAGCATTTCGCCAATTACATCTGGTACGACAGCTGTGGCCATAAGTTTTGGACTCTGATCTGGCCACCATCATCCATGCCTTTATTACCTCTAGATTAGACTATTGTAATGCACTCTACGTGGGGCTGCCCTTGGGGACGGTCCGAAGGTTGCAGCTGGTGTAGAATGCGGCAACCCGTCTCCTAACAGGGACGGGTCACTGTGAGCACATTACACCAGTGCTCCGTTCTCTGCACTGGTTGCCTATTATCTTCCGGACCCAAATCAAGGTGTTGGTAATGACCTATACATCTTAAATGGCCTGGGCCCTGCTTACCTGTGGGATCGCCTCAGGCCCCCAGTCGTATTGCGGCCCCTGTGGTCCACCGGAGATGCCCAACTTGAAGTCCCAAGGCTTTCCCAGGTGACGACAATGGGGAGGGCATTCTCGGTGGCTGCTCCTAGGCTGTGGAATTCCCTCCCAATAGAGGCCCACCTGGCCCCAGACCTCCCCTCTTTCCAAAGACAGTGTAAGACCTGGCTGTTCTGCCAGCCCTTTCAAGAGGGAAATGGGTAGGGTGGGGTAGGTTAGGTTGCCTTTTTAGTATATTTTATGTATTTTAATTAATTTTAAACTGTATATTATTATGTGATTGTGTTTTATTATTATTGTTGATCATGTGTGCTGTGAGCCGTCCTGAGCTGCTCTGTGACCAGGAGGGTTGCGGGATAGAAGAAAACAGAAATAAATAAATATGTATATACATCTCCTGTGTATAGCTCTGTATGCTACATATTCCTGTCCTTAAACAGGGCTCCTCCCATGCCCTTTTCTTAACCTCTCAGTTTTAGACACTAAGGGCAGTCCAGGACTCCAAAGACACGTAGCTTCCATCTCATGAGAATGGCAGAAATGAGGATCTTTGCCTGCAAACGTGTGTCCAGCGGAGTACCTTTCCCCTGCTGGATGCACGTTTGCAGGCAAAGATCCGCATTTCCTCCATTCTCAGGAGACAGAAGTTGTGCGTCTTTTAGGTCCTGGACTTCCCCGCGGCACCAACAGGTCCGTATTAACGCATGTGAGAAAGCAGTCCAAGACACCATTATTTCAGTCAAGATTTTATTTGCCCGGGCTGTTTGTTAAAGATTTTGTGTGTAAGTCACTAGCCAGCACTAAACAAGCCACCTCCACAGGATTTCTAGCTTCTGACTGCAGGAGAAAAAAAGAGACTGGGAACCAATCCCCTATCCTTCATTTGTCAGGAAGCACCACTGTTATCCCATCAAAATTTTCCCAGACCAGTGATTTAATAACTATAAAAATAAGTCCAAAGGAAGAAAGAGTATTTGATATTGTTTCTTAACCTCAGTCATTATGATAATTATTATTCACTCAGGCACTTTGTTATAGGGAAGCAAGCTGTATTCATGCCCCTCATTAAGCTTCCCACATCAAATGCACTGAACAATCAAACTTCACTGTTGCTATGCCTCCCAGAAAACTACACCTTCACCATACAAAAGACTTCCAAGTGAGAACAGTTGAAATAGCAACATCTGTAACTGGCAAGTACAAAAAAAGTATTTTATGCAGTGCTTAATTTCTACAAAATGAATTGCTGTGGCCCAAGCCTGCCCCAGAGCTTATCAGATCAGGAAAATAAACTCTATTCACAAGCTATCTACCCAGCCACTGGATCACCTGTCTGCTCTACAGCTGGATATAAAACAGGCATTCTTGATTTGTGATTGAATCCGTATGATGGACAGCACAGGGGGTGGGGTAGGAAAGCCATTCATTTACATTAATAAACAAGCCAGTTTTTTCCTGGCTTTCCTTTCCAACCTGAAATGACCAATATCGGCCTTTTCCTGCTCTTCACACTTCTACTGAGATTTTCCAGGTCTCAGCCACCCCACCGTCCACGCTGGCAATTCCCCCACCCTACATTATTATTAAAAAAACATTTATATACCACCAGCAGTGTACCTGGCACTTTACAAAGTAACAAAATAGACACAGTCCCTGCCCTAGGGCTTACAATCTGAGAGACGGGAGCTGGGGGGAGACATAGGAGGGGGAACAGAGGGAGAGACAATGGGTCTAACATTCATGAAGATGTGAGGTCTCAGGTGCACGTACTTGGCTTGGTTACATTGAGAATAAAATTAAACCCTGATTGCATGGTACAGTACAGTCCAAGGGTAGCAGAAACATCTCTTCTGCAGACATTAGCAGTACAGTTAGAGCCTGTTTGTCAATACTCCATCTAGGTGGATTGGGACCTGGGCCTGCCTATTGAATGCCCTCCTATTCATAGCTTTGTGGATAGTTTGCAGGATTAGGTTGCTGTTATTTTGGACATTGTAGTCACTCAGCTTGAGCATCTTGTCAAAGTCACCCTCACTGTAGGTCAGGTTTGTCATTTTATATGGTGACAAACTAGTAAGCTCTACCTTGCCTTCTGCCATCTCAACAGGTCCACGCCTCACTCCTGCATAAAAGAAAGCTAAAGTTAGACATTTATCTGTGCTAGACATGGGAAGAGAAGAGGAAGTTGGTGTAAAAGGATTATGCCTTATGGACTCAAGAACCATCTGGGTGTAAGGCAGTGGCTGACAAAGTTTTGCTGCCATGATTTCATTTTGAGACTTGACCCCAGGCAACAGTAAAGGCACACAACATATAGCAAACGTCATCTTGATCACGACCCCATGGCTCAAAGATTGGCAACCTCTGTTCTAGGGGTAAGACTCCTCTTCAAACAAAAAGCCATAAAATAAAAGGAAGGTACTTTAACTTTAGCTGTGTCCATAGTAATGCAAATTGGAGGTCCTGAATTTTGGATTCTGCCTCCTAAGATGCCAAACATTAGCACTCTAAAAAATGTTCCGTCTTTACAATTCTTATTGGCCTCCTATGGCTTCATGCTGAAACCCTGTCCAAAGCATTTCAAAGCATCATTGGGAATAAGAAACTGCAAAGAAAAAGACAGCTTGATATCATGCAGAGCGTGAATTACTAATTACTTCAGTGCTAAATGTACTGCCTGAACTTCAGCTGAGGGGAAAAGTTAAGAAATTGCCTAAAATATGGAGCAAAACCAAGAATTCCCCTTGTCATTTGAAGTTATACCTTTCTAATTAGTAGCCATAAGTGACTGGGCATGCATCCTTCAACATTTGGGTTGGGTTAAAATGGAATTTGCTCAAAAATATGAGAGAGACCCTCAGAATCAGATAGCCTCGGGGAATGTGCCCTGAGCTGAGAGAGAAGAGATCATGGGATTGAATCTCACTTCCTGTTTCCAGGCATTTCTGCTCTTTTCTTGTTTTTGACCAATGCCTTGACCTGGTCTACAAAGTAACGGCATAGCGGCTAATGTCCTAACGGTAAGAGCTGTGGGGCAATGGAAGAAGTTGCCTAGGGTGGTTTTGGCTCTCCGTCACTGGGGGTTTTCAGAAAGAACCTGGACATCCACTTGTTGGGAATGTTGTAGCTGTAATCATCCTGCTTCCAACTGGATGAGACCCTTCCAACTCTATGATTCTATTAATAGAATCCAGGACTCTTAACACTGTAACCACAGAACTTAAATTTCTCAGCCACATTGCTAACTGTTATCCAGACTTTTAGCAAACAGCTGTGCAGCACCTTAGGGAAGTGTGTGTGTCCACTCTTTTATTGGATTTTTAAAGGGTAGCACTTGTTCCTGTAGCTCAATGGCAGAGCGTTGTGTTGGGGTCAAGAGTTCAGGCCTGGATATATGAGGGAGTATAATATATAAATGTGTCTGTTCTGTTGGTTTATCTAATCTAAACAATGAAAAAAAACACAAAAGTGTAACATATTCTTGTAATTTATATGTGAGGAGAAGTCAGTGGCTCCAAGCCGTTATGTGATGATATCCCAAATGGGATTGGGGTGTGTGGCTGTGGGCTTTGGGGTATGAGGGAAAGCTGAGGGCAAAACATAAGTAGGTTAGTGACACTCTCTCTCTCTTCTTTAAGATCATTGGGTGAAAGCAAACATGCAGCCGGCATGCTGACTATATGCTCGGGGGAGCTGGCCTTGGTAGAGTCCGGTCAGGGCATGGAGCTGACATGCACCCAATTGGGTGCTCTCCCTCGCCCCCTGGTGAGGGAACAGAACGAACGGGTGGTCAGGCAGCCCCGGCCCCAGTGTACCCCCAGCACCCACACACAGACTACGCCGGGCAGCCAGCCATGGTGATCCCTATGCTGCGGCAGGGATGGGGCTGCAAATAGACATGCTGGCCCACTATGGTCCACCTAGGCGGTCTTTGACCCGGGCTGTGGACCCAGGATCATCCAGGGGATCACATCTGGGCCAGCTGCCTACCCAGGCCGGGGCATCAGAGGATTCACATCTGGCAGCCCCAGAAACCAAGGTGACAGTGAGTCCCCAGCCCAGGCAGGCCATAGCAAGCCCTCATCATGTTTGGTTTCACCCATTGTTACTGCACTGATAACAGTACACGGAACAGAATCACAGAACTGGGAGGGACTTCAAGGGGCATCTAGTACAACCCCTGCTCCAAGGCAGAACACTGATGAGGCCAGAAATGGGGCAGTTAGAAATGGCTGCTTGACCAATGGAGAGGTTTGTCCCAGTAAATAATTAGTTCCTGTGGAAAGTCAACTACTAACCTTGTGCTTTGTACTCTCTGAAAGAGCTGTTTACCAGTGGGAAATGAAGCACTAAGGGAGCGTCTGGATTCTCTTCGTCCGCAAACAGGTAGCACTCCTTTGGATTCTTCTTGTCTTCTTCAGTCAGCACAATTTTGGGGAAAGGTATTCCCTGCTCCAAGCAATACTTCCCAGTCTGTTCTATTGACTGCAACAACAAGGAAGAGGACAACATTACAGCTTCAACAACAAAACTAAGACACAGTTTGTTGAAGAGTAGGAAAAAAGCTGCTAGCTGCATTCTGTACTTTGCAAATGAACACAAAAACACATATTAATAAGAGAAAATCAAGGTTTAAAGCAGGAGTCCTTAGTTTGCTTTCTTAGATGAAATTGGCTACTTTAAAGAAAAAAGCCCTCTATTCACAGAACAGCTATGGTGTGGAACAAGCAGCAGCATTGCAAGCTTTGCCACACTTGCCCTTCCAGCGTGTCTCCAACTCTGGTTTGGGGGAACCTCTCTAATGGAGAGGGGCTGTTTTGTTTTCCATTCCAGCTGTACAGTTCTTTTCTGTGCTGAGATTTTTAATAAGACCACGGTAACTCTGTGCAGCCCATGCTGGTTGGCCATAACCAATTGCTGCACAAATTTGCATGAAAAACTGGTTGCATTTTCAGTGCTTTTTGCCATTATCAGCTTGAAGTGCAGGACTGCATCCTAGGAACTGGAGATTTCTCTTATTTAGAGCCACAACTATGTCATAAGCGCATTACCTGTGTCTACAACAAAACGTCTGACAAAGAAAAATACCTATAGCTGTAACATTGTGGAGTCTCATATGCAAACTACCTCAGAGCTCGATAGCTAGGTTATTAAAAGATTAAAAAGTTAAAAAGCTAGGTTATTAAAAAGATTAGGATTAAAAGTTGGGTTAATTTGTTATATGTGAAGTGCTCCAAGTGCCATGGCAGGGGGGTGTTCTATAAAAACAAAGATTATTATTATTTATATAGCACCAGCAGTGTACCTGATGCTATACAATCACTGATTATAGCCAGGCCCCTACCCACAAGGGGCTTACAATCTAAGACGGAGGAGACAAGGGAGAGGGGAACATTGGGAGAGACAAGAGTACATACATGTGGTTGAGAAGTTGCAGGTGCTTCACTTAGTTACAGGGAACTAGATTCTGAGTGAGGGGTGAAGAGGACACAATTTCACTCATAAGGAGCTAGGGAAGACCTGCTGGAAGAGGTGGGTTTTCAGCAGGGATTTGAAGGTTGGGAGGGAGGGAGCAGAGCGAATGTATCCAGGGAGGGAGTTCCAAGCATGAGAGGGGCAGCAAGAGAGAAGGGGCGAAGATGTTTAGAGGAGCAAGGGGGTCATGAGCAGGCAAGAGTTGGAGCAGAGGAGGAGCAGAGCTCCTGAGCAGGAATCTAGTGAGATACACGAACAGAGAGCTATGGGGGAGCAAGACCATGAAGAGCCCGGAAGGTGAAGACCAGGAGCTTGTGCTGAATACATTCATGTAAAGGGAGCCAGTGTAGGGCGGAGAGGAGGGGCTGAATGCGGTCAAAGGTTGCTAGTCAGAGAACAGATTTTGTATCACAGGAAGGTAGGTGTTGCAACGGTTGTAGCTACAGGGATGTAGCTACCATAGGGACAGGTGGAACATTTGTCCCAGGGCCCTTGATGGTCAGGGGGCCCATCCATATAGTAGCTAAGCCACCAAGTTTTGGGGCTTTTTTAAAAAAAAAAAACAACTCTGCCTGCCTCGACCCCCCCTCCCCTCCCCCCCGGCCCTGGGTCTGCCAGCTGCTGTGTGCCCAACCCCCTCCCCCGGAAGCAGACTTGTGGGTGGCCTGAAGCCCTGCTCCCCTGGTGCCCACGCCACAGCCCCCTGGCTGCTCCCCCTGCTACACAGCACGCATGGAAAAACCTGTGTATGACTGCGGGTGTGCCACTGTTTTGCAGTGACATGCGAGTCTGCAGCAGCAGCAGCAGCACAGTAACCTGGAGTGGTGGGCGCGCATGGTGCCGGTGCAGTTGGGTTCCGGTCTTCTGCGTGGTGTGCACACAGCCAGGCAGCCAGCGCAGCACAAGCGATTTGAGGGCTGAGACCCTGGACTGGAGGAGGCCCAGAGCAGCTGAGCGAGCCACCAGGGCCGGGTGGACTGAAAGAACAAGAGGGCCCCACTGCCCCCCAGCCTCACGCCATGCAGCAGCCAAGCGGCAGGGGTGGCCAGGCTGCCGAGTGAAGCCGGCTGAGGCAAGTGCTGAAGACGCAGCAGAGGAACTTGGAGGGTCCTGCCCCCAGCCTGTCCTGTAGTAGCTGCGGGGGCAAGGAACTGGGCTGGGAGCACGGAGCGACCACCGAGGCTGGAGAAGCAGAGCAGAGTCGGCAGGCGGGCAGACCTGGATGATTCGGAGGAGACAGAGGAGCATTAGAGCGTAGTGCTGGTCAGCAGGTGAGCGGGCCTGAGGTTCCTCTGCACATGGCACTCAGACTCTGCACTCAGTCAGTGGCAATGGGCAGTGCTCACCTGCCAGGATTGGTGCAATGGGGGGGTTGGGGTCAGGGTGGGTGCACAGGGGGTTCCCCAGCCCAGTTGCCACCTGCCCGGCAATTGCCTTGGATGAATTAGGCAAAGGTACTTGGGTGGGTAGGTTTTTGGCTGCTAGGACTGCTGACTGCAGGTGGCACAGCCAGGTCTAGTGGGAGGTAGGAGGCTTCGTGGGGGAGGTTGACGATGATGTGTGGGAAGCTTATCTCTGCTCCAAGGAGTGGGATGGGGGTGGGGTCCAGTCATCCTGCATTCAGTTTGCAGGGCTAGGGATGAGAAAGATCTTGAAAACAGTGTAGAATTAACAACACCCAAGTTATAAAGGTCCAAATTTGATCTCTCTGAACCTCCATAAACCTCACTCCAACCTGGAAGCCCTGCCCCATTTAAAAAAACAAAAACAAAAACCACCGTTTTAAGAAGCATGGAATCAATCCCACATGCATATTGTTCTTTGCATAATTCAGCCTTGAACCCCAGACCTTCCGATTTCTTTTTCATACTCTGCTACTTCAGATTTAGCTGGCTGCCCTTTTTAATTTGATCATTAGAGAAGGATTTTGCATATGGTTCAGCAGCTACAGAGGTGTTTGTAAGGCTGCTACAGCAACATTAGCAATGTGGCTGGGTTACGTAGCTCATCTTTGGGGGAACAGTATTAAAAGGTTTAGATTCTGTTCCTCATGGTGCCCTTGTGATGTATATTATTTAGAAAATAAGAGAGCAGCTCCTCATTCCTTACTTTGCAGAGCAAGGTGCTAGTTAAGAGGAAAATGAGCAAGTTACTCAGGAAGTCAGAATGGGGAAATTTGAGGCTTGTCCCATTCTTCCCAAACTCTGAAGTTGGTGTGTCTCCTCCACATCCCACTCCAATTTTTTTCACCCCATGGCTGATATGCAAAATATTGAAACCCATGCAAGAAATTAATTTGTCCAAATACTAATTGTAGTGACTTCTTAGAGGAAGGGTTCACAAAAGACGACTGTGCATTCCTGAGCAGGAAGCCCTTTTTGACTTCCATATTCAAAACAAAAATACTAGGGCAGTGCATTCAGATTCCAAGTGAATCCAACATTTCCTGAAAAACATCGTATCCAAGATCTCAAATTGGACCCCCAAAAATGCAGCTTACTTGCAGCTTGGGGCCAGGCTCTGACTCTCAGCTTGGATGCTTACTTGGGGAGCCTGTAAATCAGCCCTCTCTGCCTGCAGGGGCCACCACGGTCTCAGAACTGTTTTCTCCAGCACTGTAGCCTGGCTCAGCCCAGTGGACCCCCACCCCAGCCAGGGAGAAATGGTGAATCTTTAGCCGCCTCAAGCCAGTGAAACCTCACCTGTGCCAGTGACCTCCTCTGAGCCAGAGCCATGTCCTATTGCTCCCTCCCCAAGCTAACAAACTCCCCACCAAGCCAGCTGTATTCTTCACCCTCCCCCAAACCAGTGCCCCCCTTCTGAAATATGAAGCCGACTTAGCAGCATTCTTAACTGCATTTTCCATTCCTGATAGGCCTGTCGAACTGGCAGAGGCTTAGTGCACTTCTGTGCCAAATAACCCTCACACAGGGACCCATGTTCACTGCATTTTCCACATTGGGTGTTTTAGACAAGCACCTCTCCACCCATTACCCACCCATCATCCACCCATCATGCATGCTGCGGGGCTGCATAGGGCACCAATGCAGCCCTGCAATATGCACAATAGGTGGATGATGAGTGGGTAGTGAGTGGGGAGGTGCTTGTCTAAAAACACCCATTAGCAGTGATGGGGAAAATGCAGTGAACATTAGTAAAGATAAACTATAACCCTACCCCATTTTCTGGGGGTGTTTTCCTACCCCCGGGTGCACATTTCTCACAAAAACTTGCAAAGTAGTGGCTCTCCAACTTTGCCCTTTTAGGACATTGTCACCTGGACCCAGGTACACAATATACTCAAAGAAAATTTGGTTACCATTAACCATTTTCTTTCTTTCTTTTTGTGGTGGTGTTTTTTTTTAAAAGCGCCTGCGGCAAAAAACTACCCCAATACATTTTGCCATAGGGTATTTTTTTAATCCCAGGTTTTTTACCTGGGGTTAAAAAACTACCCCATCTTATTTCATGTTAGTTTACACTCTCCAGAAATCTCAGGGCTGAGGACAGGGGTAGAAAAAACACTGCAAGCCACAATTAATGTCAGCATGGATAAATAAACACAAATACTAAAAACACAAATTCATTTATAATACTTGACCCCATGCACAGCCCTAGCCCTGTGTGGCCTGAAAGCTTGCATACTCTCACCAAGGGCGTTTATAGACGAGACAAAAAAGGCGGCTGATCCTTTGATCAGCCGCCTTTCTTGCCGCTCGTCTATATGCCTGGGCTGCTTTTCAATCAGACACGGCACGGAGAGACGCCGCGGCGGGGAAACACGGCGTTTAGCGATCCCGCTTGTAAGCGGGATCGTCTATAAACGCCCCAAGAGAAGTTGGTCTGGTAAAAGATCATCTGAACTACTTTGTGTACAAAGCAAGTATCTTTAAACATATAGCTCTTGTGAGCAACTCTCTAAGGCTTTCATAAAAGCAGGCCCCCATGAAAGAAAATTTGGGGCCCTGAGGGAGAAATTACTCATGTGCCCTTACCTATCACCTCCATTTACATGAATAATTATCCAGGGCCTGAGGGGGATCCTGCAGGAGTAATTATGCACCTAGTGCTGCTGTCACCATGCTCAAAGGCTTAGCAGCTATGGCTTCGCTTTGGTCTTGCTTCTGAAGATGGGGAGGGTCAGTGTGTGTAGGAGAGAGAAAATTATGGAAGGAACAGAACATGGCAGTGGCCTGCTTCTCAAGCTGAGAAAAGCCTAGCAAGTTGGGCTGTTGCTGGTACTGGACCATGCATTTACACCATGTTCCCTTGCCCTTTTGGAGGTCCTGCCTAAAAGATTAAATTTAGTTCCCATTCTAGCAAAATGTCTATTTTAAAAAGCAATAAATAAATTGAATAATCTCACTTGAAAACAGGTCTCTAGCAAGTTGTAATCAAAGGACAGGATGAGGTCCACTTTCCTTTCCTTCCTCAACAGTGGCAGGCAACTCGTGTTAATGTAATATCCAGCATCAGCTAGACATAGCTCCTTTTCCAGTGGTGTGAGTTGGTTAGGGGACAGGTCCAGCTGACTATCTGAAAGGCAAATATCCCTAAGCATTATAAAGTAGAACGGAAACAGATAGCAGTTTTGTTATCCAGCAACTAAGCCAACAGGCATCTGATACATGTCGGATTATCTGCTGGATAGCAAAATGGTTAGGGTGGAAGGCATGCTGTGGGAGAAGGCTTAATCATCCTAATGGGCAGTAGTAGCAACACACAGGTCCTCAGGAGCCAGTGCATGTGCCCATAGTGGTTTGCTGGACCCCAAAAGGCATGATTATGGGTGAGATGAGATGAAGGTGAGGTAAGCCCCACCCCCTCCTCCATTGCCCCCCACTCACCAGCACCTGCAGGCTGAACAGATATCTACGTGGATACTGGGCAGAGAGTTTGTGGCATCTGAACAGGAGTGGTTTAGATCCTGAAAATCTGCTGGATCCAGTTATCCACATGGATAACCATGTCAGCTGTAGTCAAGTCATAGTCTAACTGCAGTCTGACCATTTCTCGGAGAAAAGCAGAAGAGGCCAGGTCAACACAGGGGAAGGCTGACCTCACAAGTGAGTACAACTCTGGTTCAGCCTATCTCCAGCAACGCCAATAGTTCCTGAGCCCAACAGAAATAGGCCACATTCTCTTGTTGAGTCTCCATACCAATTTCCTTGCTTGTTTAAGAATGACCTGTATTAAAGTTGTGTCAATTTCCAGGATGCTACTCCCTTGTGAATATCAAAAGTGTCAAAGGTGGATGGGATGACCATTCTAGAAAATGGCCACAACTGTAGTGCAGTTCATCATTCAGTGGGCACCCTCGCTGGAATCCTTCTGTGCAGCAGGGAACTGCAAAAGGCTGGAGGGGTAGGTTATATTACCCCTGTCTGGGGCATCCCCTAGCAAAGTCACTAGTAAGTGCCATCTACCACATCTGACCAAACAAACACAGCAGCCATCTTGGTTTCCGTTTTGTCCCAAAATAACAGACTCAGCAAATACCCATAAGACGGGAACAAGTGTCTGAGCAGTTTGATTTGATTTACCATTCCATGTAACAAACTCTCTCTGTTGGTAGTATTCCTTGTGCAACTGGATGCCTTTCAAGAAGTTAGATGTCTGGTTTTCTAACAGGCGTTTGGTCAAAATGCCATTGACAGTATTAGAGACATCCTCCAGTGGACTGGATGTTTTCAGCACAGAGGAATGCCTTGAAGAGAGATTGTCCTTTTTCTCTGGAGGGAGAAAATTAAATTATTTCAAGAATGGACTGAGGGTGAAATTTTACCTTGCTGCTAAGTGCCTCTGCCAGGCCCAAGTCACTGAAGTCTTTGATGTGGAGTTTAAGTGGCATATAGAACACTGGATGGGTCCTCTGCATCTAAGTTTCATCCTTTATTCTTTTACGAAAAGATGCCATTCCACCCACACAAATAAAAATTCTTACCGCCTTTCTGTATTTTGTCTGGGATAGGCCGCTGCCAGAATGGGTATAAACAGTTGACAACATTCCAGACATCCAGCAGATTCACAGAGAAGATATTGCTCCACACCCCTGCAAGTTCAAGCACATCAGCAATTGAGAAAGTGCTAACAGCAGAGTTGCAGCTGTAGCAGCTGCTTTGGAGCCCACTGCCAGCAGGGGGTGCCTTTGGCTTAGCACTCAAATGGCCGTACTTCTGGCATTCCCCATTCCCGTGTCAACATAAGGGGGAGTGGTGTAGCAATGGCAGGATCCACCTGAAGAGCCAGAACCAAGGCAATAGATCCGGGATGGCCAAGAGGTAGATGGTGATTTACTGGTAGATAACCAACTAGTTTCCAGGAGATCCTCATGTGGGGAGACAGACCAGCCTCACAGATCACCTCTGGGGAGGAGAGCAGGACTAGAGGCTCTCTGGGAAGAATATGAGCTAGGAGAGTTCCTCTAGTGCAGTGGGAAGTTTCTCTTCTAAAGGAGAGTGCTCCTCTCCACTTCTGAGACTAGAAGCAGAGGTGCCTCCCTGGAGCTGGGAGCCAGTAGGAGAAGTGCCATGTCTGGAGCACTAGCTAAAGCTAGCAGGAGTGGTCCATTTAGATCGCCTGAGGTTGACTCCTAGTCAAATGGATTCCATGTGCCACAAGTCTGGCCACCTCTGCAATAGATATAAGCCAATCACAGTAGGGAGGCAGTGCCAACTACAGCATATCATCATCCCCGGGATCAATCAAGGACAAGCTGCAGAGGAACTCCCCATAGTGGACGGCAGAGAAGAGCTGGCCTAGGCAGACAAGGTGGAGCAAGCCCTGCTACGAGGAGCCTGTGTACTAGTAGGGTCTTGAGTTCGGGGAAAGAGGGCTAGAAGCTCTGTAAGAGATGGTTTCATGCAGGAATGTGTATGTAAGGGGGACAGCACTTTAAAAGTTTGGTGTCATGTCCATGAGAGTAAGAGTCTTCCATGGGCTAACTGGATCAAAGCATTCACATCTTTTAAACCGTCTCTCTTTCAACTGGGTTCCTAAGAATTATCTAATCAACTGGATGTTCATCACGGAAGGACCAACTATTTCTCAGACAATGTGAGAGCACAAAACTTTGGCTCATGTTGACAATACTGGATTCACAGTCCCCTTAAGAGAGACACTAAAAGAGAGACTGTGCAGTGGAAAGAAGGGAGCAGAGAAAATTGAATGAAGCAACAACAACAAAAAAGGTTTAATGTAAAGAAGAATGAAACACAAATAGTAAGAGATCAGCAGGAAGGAGAGGAAAATATTCTAGGCCCAGATTTCCTGCTCTTCTAGGTATTGGGTTAGTGTGTCTATAGTCTCAAACTGGGGAGCGGGGCCCCTAGGAGGCATGGAAGGATTTCTGTGGGGAGTGGGCATGAGAAGGACCTTAGCTGACAAACACCTAATTCCACACTCTCTCTGAGATAGCGGGAATTTCCATTAGGGGTGGCAAGGAGGAGAGAGAGTCAAAGAACAAGGGGAAAAGGAGAGGAAACAATAGAAGGGTGGGAAGTGGGAGAAGGAGAGAGGGAGCAAGGTGTGTGTGTGGTGGGGTGGGGGGGGGCTCAACTACGACAGACAGGTGGAAGGAGGGGCCCAATTCAAAGAAGTTTGAGAACCACTGGCTTTGTGTAAGGACATCGGAGGGGAAGGGCTCATCAGAAAACCATTTGCTGGTCGTTGACAGGAAGGACAGATGTGTACTAGCCCCAGCTCTTGTGTAGGTTAAAGCAACCTGTAGTTACTGCCAAATTTCACATGATCATGGGACATTGTCATGAATTACACAAGCCCTTGGTTTGCTGCCACTCACAAACCAGATGAGACAGCTGGTTTTACCCCACCAACTGTGTTCCCAGAAGGTTAAAATAATAATGAAACTAATCAATAAACTACCTTCTAGGTAGCAGATCCTTGATTCCGGGATCTTCTTCATCAGCCGACCCATGAAGAACTCACTGCCCAAATCATCTGAACGAATGAAGGCCCCATACTTAGGGAATCCCACTTCATAAGGAGAAAATTCACACCATTCTACAAAGAAAATAAGAGAGCGAAACGGAGATGTGTGACATTAATCACAAAGCCATGACTATAACTGTAGGGTGAAAGGGTCCATGTGGGGGCGGGGGGGTGTCCCACTGTTCAGAGGCTCCACCTCTTACAATCCCTGAGCCTCATGGGACTCGGACACCATGCAGCCAGGACACCCTGGACCCCAGCTGATCATCTGGCAAGGAAGCTATAGACAGGGACCCGAGTTGACAGCGTTATGCAATTTGCAGTGGTTTTTGCAGAATCAGTCAATCCTCGCAGTGCCATGCTGAAATTGCAGTGACACTGCAGTGGGGGCTGTCTGCAGGATCTTTAAATCCTGGCTCAGGCATAAACTTGTCGCCTGACCCAAATTAAAACTGCTGCTGCAGCTGCTGTCTGTCCGGGAGGTGTGATCATGACCCGAGGATAAATAGGCCCCTGGGAGATGAATTGTGGGTGGGTGGGGTCTGAAGGCCCTATGTTTGGGTGAGGGAGGTCTGGGGTTTTAATATGAGGTGGGAATTCTGTGGTGCTGAAATTCCAGAGGATTTGAGTTGTGTTTGATTAGCAAAGTTGTGATTCTGTGTCAAACCTGTTGCAAATTTGCTTCCCAGCATGTATAGTTATGCAAATCAAGTTAATTATGCAAATATTAATGCTCACGGTGAATTTGCAGAATTTGGTTTCACTGGTTGCAGAATTTAAGATTTTTTGGTGCAGTGATCTCGGGTGCCTGAATATAGATAAAATGCATTTGTCAACTTCAGCTCCCAGCAGACTGGACCCCTCAAACACCACTAAGCATTCAGATAACTAACAGCTTTGTTTCATAATGTGCAGAATCTTATCTTTCTGATATATCTAACTTTAAAATTAGGAGGGCACTGACCCTGTTAAGATTCAATATGATGGATACAAAGGTAATGGAAGGCCGCTTTTCGGGCGTTCCGTCAGCTTTAAGATTCTGCCTCTGTGGGCAGCTTTGGGTTGAAGACCTCCCGCATTATCTTTTGTCCTGTCCCCTGTATGCCAGTTTGCGCACTGAGGTCTTTGGGACCTGGTTCGAGGGTAAGGAACATTGGGACCCTCTTCGTCATATTTCCTTCCTGCTGGCAAATACCAATAAGCACATTACTCACCAAATAGCAGTATTTGCATTTAGGCTTGCAGTGGAAAGGAAGAAATTCGCTGTGGCAAGTAAATCCTCCCCATAGGAGTGACCGCTAGGCTACACCCCCTGGCCCAATTATCTAGTGTTTGTTTTATTTGGGACTTGTGACTGGGATCGTATTCTCCCCCTATAAGTACCTATTTTTCATGGGCTTCTTCCTGCCTCACCCTTTCAGGGTTCAGGTTCCGCCGATACAAGCCCCGGGAAGGACAAGGCAGATTTTAAGAGATTCTTGTTTTAGTTTTGTTACGCTTCGAGTTACGGTTATTCAATTTGATGTATTCAACCCCAGTATAACTAGTAGTGGAGATGTCTTTTTATTTTTTCTTTGCTTCCTGTATCAGGAATTTGATATTTCGCAGATGATATTCAAAAGGCCTTGTAGCCGACATCTCCCTTCCTTGTGTGTCTGTATTTTGTTCTTTTTTATGTATTTTGTTACGACCTTTCGGTTAAGACAATAAACTATTTTTACTTTTACTTGCTTACTAGAATGTATAAGCCTAGCCAATGACTGAGCCCAGGAAACGGATTATTCCTATACATATATTCCTCTACATATGGGACAAGGCCACTAACAAGTGAAGAATTAATGGAGTGCACTTGGGAAACCCTAGGCGCATTGACAGAGCATAGGACTAAATGAAGATGGACATTTTATTCCAAATATGAGGGGAGATGCATCCCCTGTAAAGTTTCTTCCCCTGCAATTCTAGAGATATGTGGGAATGGAACTAATGTCAGTCAGCATCCCCTGCAAATTTTAGCCCAAGGTTACTTCCATGATTCCAAGGGAGGAATAGTTCTGGAAACTTTAATAGAAGCAATCAATCAGGGGAAGACTGATGACTGAATAAAGTTGAAGACTGAGCCCCTTTCTCAGCTCAGAAGAAGGAATCTCACATACATGACTGATGTTCAAGGCAGTGAAAATCAGGTGCTCTCTTTCACTCACAGTAGTGCCTGAGCCTCAGGTAGCACTTTCAGCCCTGTGCTGGTGCAATTCTCTTAAAGGGCCAATGCCAGTGAACAGCCCAGCTACAGAGCAAGCTGGGATGGGGCACGCATGTTCCCAACACCTTAGTCAGAAATCCTGAAAACTCTACAGACTTGTAAATCTTTGTAAGTAAGCTTCACAATTGCATGCTGGGTTGCTACTCTCCACCTCCTTTGAACTGAAAGACATAATAATATTGTTTAGCCAGTTAGTTACCTTTAAATTCAAAAGTGCTTTGGGTGTCCTCTTTGACATTGATGGCCAGGTAGATGGGCAGGGCATTTTGTCCCTGAATCACAGCCTCTTGCTGACTTGAGAGCTTACTGTCACTCAGCTAATCAAGAGGAAACGAAGAATAGAATAAACACACAGGGAACAAGGGCAAACTCAACTGAAACAAAGTATGAGGTGCTTCTTTTTCATATTCCTTTGGGGATATGGAAAAGCTAAAAATCTCTGGAGAGAACAATGAAAGGAGGGCTCCTGGTTTTGCATGTTACATACCTCATCATGGAACATATGGTCAACTATAAGGGACCACACATCTGTCACGGAAATTGAGTGTCCCTCTTGTGCCCTCTGTCTTAACTCCTTATCATAATGCTTCAGACTCTCCAAGGAGAAAGCACTTGACTTGCTCTTGGTCACATGCTTCCGAGCTTTGCTGATTGGACCCATCAGATCCTTGTGTGACCAATCAGTGTCTTCATACAAGCTCCTCATAGTCCTAGTAATACCAAGGGAGATGGTTAAAAAAAAAAACACCTCATTTTGTTTAAGGTATATAGTTCTAGTGTGATATGCAGGGAAGCAATTGCATATGCACACGTCAATATCTAAGGAAAAGCAGGTAATATTTTTTTTTAATACATAAGTGAGCTTGGAAACTAAGTCACATTTTCAAAAGTGACTGTGGCACTTAGGATTTTTTTATATATATACACTTAGTTACTATCATCAAATAGAGACATATAGGTTTAAGGTAAGGTGTTCAAAATTGGGTTGGGGGCTTAAGTCCCATTTTCAAAAGCAACTTAGACATTAAAGGCGATGACCCATAAATTACTTACTCCAAAGTAGCCCTGCACGATTCAGGGCTACTCTGGAGTAAATAGTTTGTGGATAGTGGTGGGCTAGGAATTAAAGTTTCAGGTGCTGAAGTGCCTAGGCCAGCAGCGGTCAAAATTCCCAACCCCTAGAGCTACATATCATATTCATCGTGTGGCCAACAGCCACAAGAAACACAAACATCTCCTTTTTTTCAAATGGCTGGCAAAGGCAGTATTTTGCAGTCCTAGCTGCTGAGATTCTGAGCAGCAGCTGTGATTCTGCTGCTGAGACTTGGGTGCAATTAAGTAAGACACAGGTCCATAAAGGCAGCCCTGAGTCCAGACCCAGCCCTGACTGAGGGCTGCCCAAGATAAGAATGCAGCTTCTAAGCCACAAATTTGACCACCCCTGACCTAAACATTTTTGAAAATGGGGATCAGGCTCCAAAGTCATTTTGGAGATTTTGAAACTTTTATCCTTAGTCGTCCCCACCCCCCACCCCCCAAAAAACTACATAATGATTTAACTGCACAGCATTGAAGGGTTCTTTTCTCAATGAGGAAACTAAAGATGAGACTGATACAAATGAAAAGTCTGCAAACTGATATTTCAGAGTAAATATTCCTTTCCTACACATTTTAGGGGAAACTAGGGCTAAAATTTTCAGGTGTAACTAGTGAGTCTGGTTGTCCACCACCCTGCAGCACCTTGATTTTCAGCAGACAAATACTAAAGCACCAGTTATTTCTGAACATTTCAGCATGGACAACTTTAAATTAGTCAGTTAGAAATCAGATGAGAATCAAGTATTATCTATGAGTGGGGCTCATCTTAGATCTTCTTGGCCCTTTCTAAGGCATAAATAAATCAAAAAAGTCACAGACTCATGAATTCTGAGCAGTTCACACAGTTAGGCCCCTACATTATAGAACAATATTTTAATCTCCCCACCCCCTTTTGACGTTACCATGTTGATCCAGAGGCCCCAGCAATGTACGTAACACAGTTCAAGAGATTCAGCTTCTGAAGACCTAAAAGGTGACCATATAATGATGACATTGCCCTGACGCTTCCTCCTGTTGCCGTGACAGCTATCACTGGGACCTGTTGAAATAAACAGATTTAGATTTTTGAAGAACCTCTAAAATTACGTGCCCAATTTCCATTAAATTTGCAGTGCAGTTGAAGTGCCACGGAAATATGCAGTCCTGCCTGTGTCTGACTCTACTTGATCTGACAGATCTTGGTCATTCATCTATTGGAGATGTTCAGGCCCGTAGCTAAGGGGGGCCATGGGGAAGCACTGCCCCCCTATACGTTTTTGCTACCCCATCTGGAAGAAATAAGATTTCTTCCAGGTTTTTCCCCTCAGTTGCTTAGTCTGAAGAAATGTCCCCCTTTATCATGCAGTCTCCCTCACTACCCTGCCCGGGCCAATGTCCTAGCGATGGGCTTAGAGATGTGGGAATTATCTGAGGTAAATTCATTTTCATTGTTTTCAGCTTTGAAAAAAACACCTAAAATGAATTGATAACAAATACTTCTAACCACAGACAAGACATAATGCTCACCTAGGCAGTATCTGGGGAGGTAAACAATTATATACAAACCTGTGGCCAGCCTCCTTTGTCCTAACAGGCAAAACAATCCCATTGACTCACACTGAGTATTGTTGCCTCTTAGGACAAAAGGTCTACAACACAGGTGGGGAACCTGCATGTGCCAAATCTGACCCATGAGTGTTTTTTAATTTGGTTCCTTTCAAATTCCTAGATTTGACCTGTGGATCCAGTGCCAGCCCTCAAGCACTGAAAGAGTAAGCTCAGGGGGAGGGGGCAAAAATGAGAACATGCTCTTGAGGATATGGGATGGATCTATAGGATAGATCCATGATTTGGACCCTCCCCTTCCTTCTCCACCCTGAGCACACCCCTTAAGCACCCCTGCTGTCAACTCCTACCTAGCCTGCAAAACATGTACTAATTTTCAGTGGCCTGTAGAGGGGAATACAAAAATGGAAAATAAGGATCCTGGCACTTTTCAAATAGATGCCCAGCCCCCCAACCCCAACCACACCCACTGTGGCATTCAAACATGCAGGGGGTGGTGGATGGGTGGGCGTCCGTTTGAACATCGCAGCTGGTGGGTGAGGGTACATACATGTTCATGCACTCCACCCAATGCCGGCTGCTCCATGCGTGGAAATGGGTGGAGGTCCACGGGAATGCACCCCCATGCACCGCCCACCCACTCATCCCCCCCCCATGCACCCACATCAGTTAGAAAAAGGCCCCTCTTTCTCCCACTGATTGCTGGTCACAGGATTACAGCTCTGAACCTCCATCTCCCATCCCACACACACCTCATCCGCTTGCAAATCATGGTCTAACTGTAGAATCTTTTCCAGAGCATCAGCAACCACCTTCTTCCTTTTACACAGGAATTCCTTCTCAGCCCTTCATAAACCAGAGCCCAAGCGCACATCTAAATCTTCTAGGCTGGAATAAAGAGAGAGAGAGATCACTCACACTTGCACCCATCAACACATTGACTTTCTGTCCTTAACGCTCAGCCCCACCCTGGGTGGTAGTGTTGACTTTGCTCCCTTCTTCCCTCCCTTGACACAGTCCACAGGCTCTCCTGCCTTGTCTGGAGGAAGAGAGGTGTTTTCTTTCTATGGCACAGCAGCTATGCTTTAATGCTTTGCTGGATAAGGGTCAGAGTGCTCAGCACCTTGAATGATTGAGCATCACATGGAACTTCTTACCATTCATTGACTTTGAACTGCAACTCCAGCTGGGCATCCTGAAAAAAATGAATGCCAAGGTTGGGTATGTATGGTAGGAATGGGCAACCTTCCCTCCCTCTCATTGTAGGCCACTTGGGAAATTAGCAGAAGCTCCATGGGTCAGGTAGAAGTTGAAAGGAACAGCAGGACTAAGAGGATGTGAGGGAAAGATCCAGCTCATGTATTCACCCCTGATCCTGAACATCTGCCCTCATTGCTGCTTCTTCCTCCTGAGTAGGGGCCAGATCCACAGGCTTCATCCAAGAATTAGACAGGGGCAAAATAAAAACGATTAAGCTGGTGGTTCCCCATGCCTGATGTAAGGTATAAAGGTATGAGCATGTAACAGGGTAGAGGGGGACCTGGGTGAGTGCTGGCAGGATGCCACCCACAGAGTCACACCACTGAGTCTCCTTGTTTCCAGTGTCTTTATTCAAGTACAGTCCAAACCCACCAGCCCATACAAGGTCCTCAGCCCACACAAGAGCCTTGGTCAGGCACTACGCACCCTCTCACCTGGCCCAGTCCAATTAGGAGTCCTCCTCTTTACTGCTGGGATCCACTAGTCCCTGTACATCTACTACTCTAGAAGGCAGAGCTCGCACCTATCTCCTGCCTCCTTGAGCAATGCGATTGTGGCGGGGGGGCAGAGGGGCATCTTACAATTTTGTACCAGACCCAGAGAAATTATACTTGAGCCCTGTCCCTGACTGAGCCCTTCTCAGGCTCTTAATGGCTCTCCTAGCCCCACCCAAGCTCAGGTGCTAGGTAATAAGGTGCTCTCCTTCACTCATAGCACCTGAGTCTCGGGTAGCACCTTCACCCCTGTGGTAGCGCTACGCTCTTAAAGGGCCAATGCCAGTGAAAAGCCCTGCTACAGAGCATGCTGGGATGAGACATGCATCCATCTCATAAGAGGTAGAATAGCCAGGGCTTAATTAATCATTGGTAGGTGTGAAGGTTCCAGGTCACTGGGAGTGGTGTAGCAAAGCCACTGTTGTCCCTGCCCCTCGTAGACATGTCCTTCAGCCAGGGCTGGCCTTAGGCAGCACAGGTGGCAAGTTGGGGGGCAGCAAAAAATTCAGCCTCCCCTGCTTCAGGCAAGTCCACCCCAACTGTACAAATAAGCTTCATGGCTGGATCGGGGGTGGGAGAGGCAGGGAGAGCTGGGGCCATTTAGGGTGGCAAAAGTCCTTCTACTGCCCCTGTGTATGGTTACCATGCCTCCTCTTTAAAAGAGGACTCTTATGAAAAATACATGTTGCAGGGCTGCACTGGAACTAATGATAATTTAAGGACTTTCCCCTCCACATCAGACTTGGGCTGTTTGACCACGTTACCTGCTCAGCAAATCTCCCGGCGCAGAATCTCCCGGCTGGGAATCTTACACCGATCTCAGCACGGGGGTAAAAACCTCATCAGCCTGGTCCTGTGGCATTATTTTTTGTACGAATGACAGGGCTTAAAATCCAGCCCTGCCATTCATAAGAAAAAATGCCACAGGACCCGGCTGATGACATTTTTACCCCTGTGCCCACATGCAGAGATCAGCATAAGATTCCCAGCTGGAAGATTCTGCACCAGCAGATTCACCGAGCCAGCCAGGTAACATGGGCAAGTGCCATTAGACTTCTTTCAGACGCTACAGGGGAGGGGCGGGAACTTTCACAGTTGCGACGCCACGGCTCTCTAATTGTGAGGATTAGAACCCATCAGAATGCACTAATCCCCTTTCAGTGTGCGAGAACACCCACGCGTGACCGGATTCCCAAATGTAGCCTTCATGAGGGCAGGTGTTCTCGCACGCTAAAAGGGGATTAGTGCATCCTGATGGGTGCACTTAGAGAGCTGCAGGGTGTGATTGCAAACGTTCTCACCCCTGCCCTCTAGCGTCTGAAAGCAGCCTCAGTCTTTTCTATCTTCCATCTGTCTCTCTTTTTTCCTTGCTTACTTAGCTTAGATATTATTATTCTCAACTCGTAAGGATCCAGGCTTGAACCAGCACCCTTGGGACCCCGAGCACAGCAGCTGGCTCTGCAGCACTACCAGTTTCCACTGGTTATAAGACCATCTCCAGTGCTGGTCAAGCCACACCCCTCCTCAGCCTCACTCCACACCCACAGCTTCCTGGTTGGCTGCTGGCCTGTATAAGGCCATGCCAGTAGCGACAGGAAGTAGGGTGGATCATCAGTCACTTCCTGGTTCCTATCTGTGTCTCCTCCTTGTGTCGCCACACACCTTGGACCAGCTCTGCACTCCCTGAGCCTAGTGTGTCCTTCTAATCGTCCCTTCCAGAACCTGGTCCTTGGGATCTATCCAGCTGGCAAGACTGGCCACTAGGATACTTGGGCTGGGCATCTACTCTGATGGGGGGTTGGCATCTGCAGGATGCATCCCCTACATGACTGCCCCCGGGAGCCCAGTCTGTCTGATGCTAGCTCTGCCTCATCCAGTCCTGCCTCGTCTTCCTTGTCTTGTCTCGTCCAGTCCTGCCTTGTCTTGGTCCATGTGCAGATCCTAGCCATGACCCTTGCACCCCAATCCCGCACTGTGTCCTGGACTTTGGACCCCAATCCTGCACCAGCTCGCTAGACCCAATCAAGTACAAACTCTTCCACCATGTTTCTCTGGACCTCATCCTGCACGAACTCTCTGTGCCCCAGCCTGTGGTTCCGGACACAACCGCATTTTAGCTGGATACTCTTGTATTTTGCATTTTACCTTGGAGTGCTTTAGAAACTTTGTATGTCTTAACATTTGTTTTTATGTGTTTATCTTTTGTTTATATAAAATGAATAAAACTAACATTAAAGTTCAAAATATTAAAATGTCAACACTTGATCTTACATTCCATCTTATATAACAAAAAATGATATTTATTTTTTCTGCATTGGGCTCCTTCTAAACGCAAGAAGCTAAATTTATTACCAGCTAACCTGTGTTGGAGCTGTAATTATTTATTGATTTTGATTTTTTACCCATCCTATCCCTTACACTCAGAGTGGCTTACAATTCTTTAACTTATTAACTATAATGTTAACAACTATTTAACTCAATTCTTAATCCTTGCAACAACCCTGAGAGTAGCGTGGTCAGTTATGCAACTTGTCATGCTTGGAGGAGTGCTATGTGCACTTGCACAATGCCAATAACTCTGATGTGAATGGTGTTGCAAGTCTATGGTGGAATTATGTGCATAGGAAGATCATGGAGCATGGCTTCTCAGTTGATTTCTTCTCCTCGTGTACCAGTTTGCAAGGCCTAAGGCTCCTGCGGGAGAGGATCAAGGACGCTGGGCTGCAACAATATAGGAGGAAAGTAGGGGAAGGAAAAGTAGCCCCATATTATAAGTACGGGGCGGCAGGGATAGAAAGGCCTGCTTATTTGAAAGATTTGCAGATATCCAAATTAAGGTTTGCATTCACCGCCTTGAGGTGTCAAACAATGGAAACGGAAGTGCTCCTTGGGAGAGATACGAGACATAAATACTCAGACCGTCTTTGTTCATGTGGAATGTCAGTTGTTGAGGATCTTCCCATTATGTGTTATTCTGTCCCTACTATAAAGAGGGACAGAGTAACAAGATTTTATGTAGCCCTTTTCCAGTGCCCGGATTTGGCCCCTGGATCCATTCTCTACCACCAAGTACTGAAAAACTGAGCTCAGGATAATGGAGCAGAGAGGAGGGCCTGCACACAAGGGTAGGGGATAGATCCACAGCACAAAGCCATGATCTGCGCCCTCCTTTTCTTGAATAAACCCATTAAGTACCCCCACCCCCAACCTCTATGTGGCCCTTAGAGCTCATACTAATATTCAATGTGGCCCCCAGGACAGAAAAGGTTCCCCACCTCTGCCTTGGAGCAAGCAAAAATTAGTTGACTTGTACCTTTGTACACATTTCCTTTATTTTTTTATTTTATTTAATTAATTAATTTATTTATTTATAACATACATTTGTGTTATCTAAGAGAATAATACTGTGGACACTGGTTACATGGGTTTGGGGGGGCGGGGGGCTGGGAGGGTTCCCCACCCTTTTTCTCTTCTATTTGTGTGTACTTGTAATTAGTATATACGTTTGTTACAAATTAAAATGAATAAAATGTTTTAAGTATTTGAGAGAGAACAAGGCACCTGTGAAGTTTTCATCTAAATTAATGAGCTATCTAGTAGTGGCTCTTTTTCCTGCCAGGAATTTCCCGACTACACTGAGCTTTACACCCTCTTGCTCCCGAGTCCCGTAAAACTCAAAGTGATGTCACGTACCTTTGCAATGGGCAAGGACGCTTTTACTTTCTGACCCATGGGGAGCAATTTCAGCGAGACATTCAGGAAGTCATTAGAAGGGCCCCAAGGCGATCCTTTCCCACTTGACTCACTCTGAAATTTATTGTGCAAACCATTTAAATTAGGAAACTTTGAGCAAATAAAAATGAGACATTGTAAATGATGGAGGAAATTTAGGAGCTGTAGACAGTGAATCTTGCTTACTTGCAGTCTTGCTTTTAGCATTGGTTCCCAGCTCTTTGTGCAGTGGAAGCGCAATGTATCTGAGTCCATGGTGATTCTCTGTGTTTCCTCATAAGATTCCTTCACTGCAAGCTGAATACTTTCATTTTCTAGATAAATCAGATCAATCTACAATTAACCACCCCAGAACATGGCTGCCAACAGCTCCAGTAGACACAATGGAGATGGACAAAGCACTTGCCACCTCAAACAGCACGGAGGCAAATTGGACAAAGTGCTTTAAAGATCAGAACCCTAAGTATTTCTCAATAGTGGGGATTTATATTGTTAACAACCATGGACACAGCTAACTATGTTGGAAGCAGAGCTGGGGAAAGCATTCATAATTTCTCTTTTATTCAAGGAATTGTATGGAATTATCTCTTCCCATGTGCAGCGTGTGGGGCACAAAAACACTGCAAATTCCATGTATATATTTGCTATTGGAAATACTTAAGAAATAATTCCCAGGAGTAATTGCTCCCTGTTATCACATCAGTGTGTTCTAGCCACTCCTGAGCTCTGCTTGCATCAAGTTTTGTCATAGACTCTATTTCTCTGCTGGTGGATTTTCTGTTGTGGCAGCTTAGGTGTCTAAGAATCAGGCTTTCCACAGATTTTCTTCAGTTGCTTGATACTGGATTTCTAGCCTGATTTCCTATGGATGGAAGGCTTATGCAATCATCCTGTGGGGTGTGTGAGGTATTCACTTAGTATCTCTGATCCCACAAATTTGGTAGAGGAGAAGAAGGACCAAGATAAGTAGGGCCTCAAAATTTCATAACAATCGGGGCACTTGGAGGGGAGATATGGGTCCTTTTGTAATTTAAAAATTCTATTCACTTATATTGAGTATTGTTGTCTTGCCTACCTCTTAGGAAACCAGGGTTTGTTTTGTAGATGGGGAGGCTGTAGCTGCAGACATCCTGCATCACAGCAGAGGGTTGGACTGGATGACCCTCAAGCTACGCTTCCAACTGTATGATTAGTGCAGGTGTTTGCTGCATGAAGCTCTGTTTCATAGCTAATCTTGCCACTGTAGGGATGGGAATTTCGATTTCGGATAAAACCGAAAGTACCCAAAAAATGGCCATTTCAGATTATTCTTGTCCCAGGCCTGCTGTGAGGAGTTTGCCACCTACTTTGCAGACAAGATTGCTCAGATCCAGAGTAATTTTGACACCGTATTGGAAGCAGTAAGCAAGGGGCATGAGGTTATGGAGGCACCGTCAGGTCGATCTTTCTGGGATGAGTTTCAGGAAGTGACGCCAGCCGATGCGGTGGATGTCCTGGGGTCTGTTAGAGCCACTAGTTGTGAACTAGATCCATGCCCGTCCTGGTTGGTGAAAGCCTCCAGGGAGACTCTGGGGACGGTGCTGGAGAGGGTAGTGAATGCATCCCTTCTGCAGGGGAGATTGTCACTCAGTCTCAAGGAGGCTGTGGTGCGCCCCCTTGCTGAAGAAGCCTTCACTGGATGTGGACACACTCGCCAGCTACCGACCTGTCTCTAATCTTCCCTTTTTAGGGAAGGTTATTGAACGGGCAGTGGCACTGCAGCTCCAGGCGCATTTGGACAGCATCAGTTTCCTGGACTGTTTTCAATCTGGGTTCCACCCCTGCTATGGTACTGAGACGGCGTTGGTGGCCTTGGTGGATGATCTCCGCCGGGAGATGGACGCAGGATGTTCAACATTCTTGATCCTGCTAGATCTCTCGGCCGCATTTGACACCGTGGACCATGGACTGCTGCTGAGATGGCTGCGAGACCTGGGGGGTCTGGACAGGACTGTCCTAGTGTGGTTCCGCTCATTCCTCTCAGGTAGAAGCCAGCGGGTGGTGCTGGGGGCTGAAACATCAAGCCTCCGGGCCTTGACCTGCGGCGTTCCGCAGGATTCGATCCTGTCTCTGCTGTTATTTAATGTATATATGCAGCCCCTGGGGGAGATCATGAGAGGGTTTGGGGTGTGATGTCACCAATATGCTGACAATACTCAGCTGTACCTCTCGTTTTCAACTGACCCAGGTCCTGCTTTCTCATTACTTTCCCAATGTTTGGAGGCCGTGGCGGATTGGATACGGCAGAGCAGACTGAAGCTCAATCCTGGTAAGACGGAGGTGATGGTGGTGGGTAGGGTGAGGGATTTATTGGCTCCCCGGTAGGGGGGGTCCACCCTCCTGTAGCCCAGTAGGTTGGGAGTCTGGGGGTGGTGTTGGATTCAAGACTCCGACTGGATCAGCAGGTAGAGATGGTGGCGAAGCCACCTTCCGCCAGCTGAATCTGGTACGGAGGCTGTGTCCATACCTTTCCAGGCCCAACCTGCCCACCCTCATTCATGCCTTCATCACCTCAAGGCTAGACTACTGCAATGCGCTTTACGTGGGGCTTCCCTTGTTTCTGGTTTGGAGGCTGCAGCTGGTGCAGAATGCGGCGGCCCATCTCCTTACGGGGACGGGAAGGCGGGATCACATAACACCTGTGCTCTGTACTGGCTGCCTATAGCGTAGCGAGCCCGATTCAAGGTGCTAGCTAGTGTTGATCTATAAAGCCCTGTATGGTCTGGGCCCCTCAGACCTTGGGGACCACCTCACCCTCCGTGCCTCAGAGCAATCCCTGCGGTCCACCGGGGGTGCCTTTTTGGAGGTCCCCCATGTAAAGCAGGGGGCCACAATGGAGAGGGCATTCTTGGTGGCTGGGCCGAGGCTCTGGAATTCCCTCCCGGAGGAAGCCCATCTGGCTCCAGGTCTGTTGGTGTTTCGGCGAGCCTGTAAGACCTGGCTGTTCACCCAGGCCTTCGGAGGGGAGGGTGGGAGGATTTTTATGTTGAGGGGGTTGTATTTTTAAAAATTGCTTTAATGAATTTTATTATTGTGTATTTTTATGTTGTACGCCGCCCCAAGATGCCGTAGGCCCATCCCTACTTGCCAGTAAACTCATTGGATAGACTATCCTTTGAAAACAAATGTAAACGGAGTCTATACTTACTCAGTCTAGGCAAATCAGATTAAAACTATTTGGGGAAACTGCAATCTTACCCATATTTTTCTTTCATTATAATGAATATCTAGAATTGATGGTGTGATTTAATGTGCCCTTTTATGACCTACAAAATGGATGGACTTGGATATTGATTATCCAAGCCAAGAGACAGACTCACTTTTCAAATACTCCTTATTCTTCCCTTTGTCCATCTGAACTTCCAAACAGAAACTCTCACGAGCCTGCAAGAGAAACTACCATTGAAAAACCACAGGGGACCACATTTCTCTTATGCAGTTTGTACTGTATTTCGACTCTCCTGTGCCTCAAGTTTCACATATGCTGTAGATTTAAAGGTGACCTCCCATAGAACAGATTTAATTTTCTCCAGGTATTATTATAGTAATAATAAATAACCCTCCCCTCTCAGTTGGTGTTCCCCAAGGCTCTGTCCTTGGCCATCTCCTCTTCTCTATCTACACCCTGTCCCTAGGCAAACTCATTACCTCCCATGGCTTCCAATTCAGCTCTATGCTGATGACACTCAACTCTCTCTCTCTACTCCCTCTCTCTCTCCATCTGTTCAAGCTCACCTCACCAGCTGTCTCTCTGGTATCTCTACCTGGATGTCTCAACGTCAACTCAAACTCAACATGGCTAAAACTGAATTCCCTATCTTCCCCCCTCATCCTTCCTCTCCCTGATCCTTATCAACAGGGTCACCATCCTTCCCGTCCCCCAAGCCCATAGCTTAGGCTTCATCTTTGACTCACCCCTTTCTTTTAAACCCTACATCGA
>QEPC01013962.1:400364-429241 GCA_003113815.1 Sphenodon punctatus
GGACTCCTCACCTAGTTCAATCCTGGTATCCATAACTGACCTTTGTTGGGGAAGCCAGGTGGAGGAGTGTATCGCTAAAAAACAGGTCAACTTTTAAGTAGAATCAAAGCTATTAGCTTCCGGGGCTTATTCCTAAAGGGTTGGGAAGGTTTGCCAAGTTAGACCATACAAAAGACCATCTTAGATTGCCCTTTAAATAAAATATCTAGTGCTTTCCTCTTATATATTTTGCAACTATTTTGCTGAGTGGGAAGGAAGAGGTAATCTTACAACTAGGATGTTATTTGTAATCAGTTTCTCATGAGGCCCAGGACTGAAAAGAAATGAAAATCTGTCAGTGATGAGACTGAATACATCTTGCATTTGTAAAGATATGGAAAATCCAAGTCTTGTTAGCCTAGCTGTGAATTTCTTGTGTGCCTCTAAGGGCATTTTCACACAAGACACTCTCAACCCACTACCCCCCCACCCACTATACATGTTACAGGGCACCCATAGGGCAACACTGCAGCTATGCAACATGTATAGTGGGTGGAGGGTAGGTGGAGAGTGTCTTGTAATAAAATGCCCAATATTCGATGGACTTTATGAGTTTAAAAATGTTGGCTCAGCCACCAGCATTCCAATAAAAGCATGTGCTAATGCAGTGCTGGACAACCAACGTGGACCCTTGAGTTTTTTCTTTGTCCAAGAAGTCTGCAACACAACCTGATTGCAAGTGTCAAGTATGGGTTTGGTTAGATGTAACTTGCACCATTCAGACTGAGGCAGTACAGCAGCAACACTCTCCTGTAATGACCTGGCCTTGAACTCATGTCCTCATAGGTTTTGAAGCAGTGGCCACTGGCCAACTCTCTTGCACCACTTCTCAGCCTGCCTCTGGCCCAGACACTCCTCACAAGAGGCCTCCCTGCCTTTCCCCTTCTGTCTCTCTTCAGCCCGTCATGCCTCCTAGCTTTCTGGTTGGTTGGCTGCCAGCCAGCGTATAAGTCTTGCTGGTCATGGTCACACCAGGAAGCTGAGCAGAGAAGCTCTCTCACATACCCTCGCTTGGCTTCCTTGGGTGTTTTCAGGCGTGACAGTGGCATGGTTTAATCTGCTTTTGTGCAGATTAAACCGGGTGCCACCATCACACCTAAAGACGCACACATGTTAGCCTGGGCAGTTACCCAGTTGGTGATGGCGTTAGCCCGGGCTATGACTCAGGTCATTTTAGGAATTTCACCAAATATCCAAACTGAAATGACTGAAAAAACCCATTTTCCCCCAAAAAGAAATTAATATCCAAAAGAAGCAGATATGAATAGTTGTTTCTTTCTGCTTCATCAGATCCAATTCAAAGCAGGCAAAATCACTGGATACTATTCACCATGGATAATTGTTTCAAATGAGGCAGAAGTTGAGGCTGGAAAATGAAGGTGCATGATTGCTACCACATGGAGAGATCAGATGTGTCTCAAGAGAGTGAAAGTGCCCTGCTGTTAATTTATTATCTTCCCACCAGATCAAATCTTGTAATTATGATTCTCTAAATCTGGTGGTTTTACTCACATGTTCTTACTTGTGAACTCCACTTCCAAAGTTCTCTGTCCCTAAAAGGGTTAAAATGACAAGGGAGTTACTAAAAAACAATCCTTCTCTGCAGCTTCAAATCTGATACAAACCTAACCCCCTATCCCTTGAGAGTATGCTGACAAATATGCTCAAACCAGCCATCCCTTCATTATTGGTAGTTAGTTACCCTATTCAGTGTGATAAAGGAATGCTGTCTTCTGTGGGACACCAAATGCTACCAAATGATGGGAAACTCAGGGAGCAGAACTCCACTAAAATGATTATGTACATCCAAACCACCCTCAGAGGGACAGTCCAAAAGAAGGGCTATTCCTTCAGGAAATGTTACTGGAGCTTTAGTAATTAGTACTTTCTGAGAAAAGAAAGCACAACAAGAATTGCAACTGCAATAATAACCTCCAACATCTACTAACTGTTACTAAACGACTACTGCCTCCAAGCAACTGAAATAGCTAGACATAAATGTGCAGGGAAATGTATCCTAATGACCTGCCTCTAAAGGAGCTGGTGTGAGTGTACCAATGGAATGGGAGCCATTATCCACCCCATTTTAGTCTCTTGTTGCCTATTGTTCTTCTCATTTGTTTGTTGCCTCCACCCCTCATTCATTGCTTGCCATCTGCTTAAATTTTATACTCTTTCGAGGATGGAGCATAATTTTCATTACACAAGTGTGCAGAATGCGAACACAATGGGATCCCAATAATTTACTATGATTTGCAAATACTACTATAATGTAATGACTAGAATTGATCTGGCAGTTTCAATATTCTTTTCTGTTTCGTTTTTTAAAAGGTATTAATTTTTGATCCTCTGCCCCACTTGCCCATCCAGTTAAGATGGCAATCCAGTTGCCAAACAAAGCCCCCCACATCTCATTAAGTGCTTGTTTCAACAGTGTTTCACAGTGGGTGTGATTTGGATTGGAGATGGATTATGAATAATCATTTAGTAGGAGTCTGGTGTGTTTTTCATTTGCAGTAGATCCTAAAGTTCTGTACATATTTCATATTTTAAAAAAGAATTCTTGCCAAAAATCAACCCACATTGACGGTAGATGGCTGTATTGCTGCTTCCCTGTCACGAAAATTAAAGATGAAAAAATTAGAAAATGCCCAAAATGAAACCCTGCACAGAAATGCTTGAAGACAATGGAGCCTGCAAATGGATTATTTAGGCAAGCCTCACTCTCACCTTTGAGCTTTGCCATCTCGACTCTCTAACTAGATGGTGAATGATCTCCCCAAAATAGTAGAAATGATTAACAGAGGTGGATGAACTGGTAAATCAAAGATTCAAATCTGTGCTGGAAACAGTGGCCTTCGGGGATCAAAATATGATTTCTCTTGGAAAGCAACTGAAATTAAAGTACTATTTACTCCTTGTGGGCTTCCTAGCATGACTATTACCATCTTGACTATAATTAAAATTGTACGTTTGTCACAGATATGAGTTATCTGGCAGAAACTGTGACTGTTGTTTGTTTTCTTCAAGTTGCAATCTTGGTCATCACACTCAGTCAACTGAGGAAGAGGTCTCTTCCACTAATTTTTTGTTCACACAAAAGTGTGTCTTTTCTTTACGCCTTCTGTAGTTTAATTAGTCAGAAGAAATTACTGTAATGTACTATTCCTCATATTTTGGAACAATTTGTATTTTCTTTACCTAAAGAGCTTACAAGACAAGAAGGGTTAATTGGAAGGTCTCCCTTGAAAACTGTTCTTGTACAAAAATATTCACGGGAACCATCTCCTATAGAGTTCCCCTATGGAACGAATCCTTGTTGGCCATGAGTTGTTGCAGGATCAGGATCAAAGAATAAGTCAGTGTAGGTTGTGACATAGTGTGGTCCTGATCTTTACTAGTAACGCTAGTGGCTAATAAGCTAAACTGATGGCTGGAAGAAGAGGAAGAAAATGGCTTTTAAAAGGCTTAGCTAGGAGCTAGGGCAGACCACTATGGGTGTTTTGAAAAGAGCAAGGCTTGTGGGGTGATCCGTGACCACTGTGTAGCATGGCTACAGAGCCCCGACACACATGGAGTGAGTGGGGAGGGATTATAATGGGCAGTTCCCAGGGTGGCCACCACGGTCACACAGGCAGCCTCCTCACTCTCCTGCTAACATGGATCAGCCCTGAAACAACTCACATGGGCAGAGCCGTTCCCCCACACCCCCACCCGGCAACACCTCCCATCCCAAGTCCCCCTCAACTGCTTGCCCTTGCCATGACACACAGCCCTGGACACGATGGAAGCATGAAGCTTCAGCAGTCAATAACCCCACCCTGCCCAGATCCGCTGCAGCTGCTGGCAGTCCTGGGCTCTCATGCATTGTCAAGAGGGTTCGGTGTGCTTTGAGCCACCGTGGTACCATGTTTCACACGTGCATATCCCTTAAGTCTAAGTGCTTCCCAGAGAGATTCCAACAGGGCTGTGAGCGGAACTGGGGGGAGGCGGCTGGCTATCTGCTGCCATGGGTGAGCAACCCTATTTATATGGGCAGGGGATGTGTGGGTGCCTGTCCCCATGCACTTTTTTGACTTGCCCTCCATGGCGCATTCTAGATTTTTGAGCAGTGCCCTGTGAGTGGCCATGCGTGGGTGTTGTGTGGCTCACAGAAACATGCATCCTCACGCACCACCGTCAAACCAGCAGTTGGATGCACAGTTGATGGGTGGCCATGCATGGTAGCGTCTCATTTAAAAACACCCTATGAAGGAGGCAGGGCACCAGGAGAGAGCTTGCGCGCCCTCGGAGATGAAAGTTTTGCATTATCAGGGCCTTCCAGGGAGCTAACAGACAGGTAAGCTAACAGTGGTAAGCCAGGAGATTGGAAGTCCAGGAAAAGGGCTTGCCAGAGAGGTACGGCTGGAAGAAAAGCTGTAATGAACAAGCTGGTATGCTACAGTGTAACTAAAAGCACACTTTGGAGAAAAACTGTGTAGGCTGGATCCTGAAAGCGCTCATGGTCAAGACAAGCTGCCCTGTCAAAATCCACTCTCCTCAAAAAAAAAATAGAAAAACTGGGACAAGGGGAAGTTGATAAAAGCAGTGTCCTTTCCACCTGCACCTGCCATTTCTCCTTACCACCAAGCTCAAAGTGAAGCTTTCATGAACTGTTTCTCCCGGTCTCACTTGAGCAAGATCATAAACAACGGTGAAGAGGTGGTCATCTTTGGTGATTATATCCTCATCATAGAGCTTCAACTCCAGGATGTTCTGGGGGAAGGGGAAAATGTGTGAGGATTTGGCATTCTGTTTCACAGAAAACAAGAACTATTCACAGTGCTTTATCTGCACCAGTGTGCCTGCACCGATGTGTATCTGTGAAGAGAGAAGGGGCAGGGAAATGATCTACCTTGACTAAAGGCTGGATAATGAAATGAAAGTTTTCATTCCAAACAGAATTGCTGCTGTTGGAGATGGTTTTGGTTTTGGCCAGTTTATTTGAAGCTGATGGTAGCCAGAGGGTCACATAGCAATCAGAAGCACTCACTGTGGCAAAGAAAACAAACAACACGTTTACATTTACAGAACGCCGATATATAACATGCTGATTATTAATGCTACACTAAAGGTGTCACCCACTGTAATGTTTTGTCTCTGTGTAATGCTTGCTTGCATTTGTATCATCTGTAGGCTTCACAGTTGGCAAATATTTCTTAAAGTGAGGGAATGAAGCAGACTTTATTACAGTATTGATATGCTCAGCATCTATTGCAGAAGAACTAAGAGTTGGCATTTCTTCAAGATCTGCTTTTTTTGTCAGATAAGTAGAACTTACTACTGCCAAGCAACTTCAACTAGTTTTAACATAATAGGTTTGCAGGGAGATGGGGGAAGAGAGAGAGAAAAAGAGACTGAAGAGAAAGAGAGAAGTCAGGAGTTCTAATTCCATTAAACTTGGCCATGTTATT
Source organism: Sphenodon punctatus (assembly GCA_003113815.1). Lineage (NCBI taxonomy): Eukaryota > Metazoa > Chordata > Lepidosauria > Sphenodontia > Sphenodontidae > Sphenodon > Sphenodon punctatus. The sequence goes on from QEPC01013962.1 coordinate 405,857, forward strand.
TAACTAATATTTGTAGAACTGACCCCTGAATCTGGGTGCCGCCTTTACTGGACATTCAGCTAGAGACATCTCAAGGATAGGTAGGCACTCAAAGGCTGCAGTCCTGAAACCTGTTACTCTAGAGTAGTCCCTTTGACTTCAATGGGACTACTTTGAAGTAAAAGTGAGATGAAACTTCCTGGAATTCTGTGGCATATTTTAAGGTATAAAGTACGACTTTGGCATGGACCAAGATATCTTAGTGTCCGTTTCAAGGCAAAGAGGAAAACTACAAACAGGTATCTGATTTCCGAGCCCAGAGGTTCCCAACCTGTTTTGGGCTCCAGCACACATATGCTTCAGTAATGATTTCATTGTGTGCCTTTGCTTACCCAGCAATACACAATCACATAGCTTACCCAGCAATACACATAGCCACACACTCAAACTGTATAGAACACTGACAACCCTCCGTACATGTCTTGCAGAAGACACAATGAAGTGGGTATTAATTGGGCTATTAAATTATCCATTAAGCCTATAATATTAAATAAATAATATTGAATGAATATACAATAATATTATTATTATGAGCATTTATATAGCGCCAGCAATGTACCTGGTGCTTTACAAAGAATAAGATAGACATGGTCCCTGCAATATGACAGCTGTGATGACATAGCCTTAGAAGGCCACATTTCACTGAGCAACTATGGTTACCAACATTTTCCAAGCACACCTGACAAGCTGCTAACGCACACTGTGATGGCCTGACAAACTACTTGGGAACCACTGGTCTAGTGATTTCCTGACATCTAGTCAATCCAAAAATATATACATACGAATAAACCACAACTTCCTCTTCTTGTCAGATGCTACTGTTGACTTTTCTAGCTATCATTTTCCACTCACAGCTATTGCTGTTTAACAATGGGTATTTTCAGACGTTACGAGATCACGCTCAACCACAGACAATCCCCTGTGGTGGGGAATGGTCCCGTAACGTCTGTTTGATGCCCTCCAGAAATTCACCACAGTGAACCTCCGGCGGGAATCAAAATAACCACCCTTTTGAGGATGGTCCAGGAACCATCTCTGAAAGCGTGGTCAAAGTGATTCCCGCCGGGGGTGAACACTCGGCGGGAATCACTTTTGTCCCCAATAGACGTGACGTTACCATGCTCAACCATGGTGGGATTCACTGTGGTTGAGCATGGTAACGTCTCGTCTGGCCTCTGACCATGGCCCGGAATTGGCAGCCATGCTCGCCGCCGATTCCGGGCCGTGGTCAATACCCTGGGGGGGCGGGCAGCGCCGCGGCTGGATTGGCCATGGAGTCCGCCCATCTCCCAGAGGGCGGGTGGCCTCAAGAGCATGGGGGGCGGGGCTGTGCAGCCGCACGTTGCGCCGTGCAGCCCTGCCCCCGTCCCCGCGATTCCCTGCTGGGATCAGCCGGCATGTTTGTGGCCGTGACGGTTCAATTCCGGCGGGGAATCAAAAGGGTGATTCCGTGATGGGGCCAAAGCCGCCCCGTCACGTCTGAAATCACCCAATGTAGTTTACGTATAGCTTAACCATATGGTTTTTACTGTATGAAAATCAAGTACAGAAAGAAAATATATGAAAATAAGGATTAAAACTAAAAACTAAAAACAAGACTTCACATATTATATCTATAGTATTACCTTTAAATAAATATCTATCCACAATCAAGGGTACTATAATGCACCAACACATATTGTGGGCAAGAAAATGGACAATACATTAGAGAACCAACCCCATAGAAACTAAAAGCAAAACTTCACATCTGATGTCCATAATACTATCTTAAAATATCTATCCCTACACAATCAGGGGTACTATGATGCACCAAAACAAGATAAAAGCAAAGAAAAAAAGTAATACATTAACCCCAAGTTGAGAACTGGGACTAGATACCTCTTCAATAGGTTTGAAATTCAAAAAATAATTCCTTTTTTTAAATACTTTTATCAAAAATCTGGCAACCGCTTGTGTAAGTTCTGAATCAATATCAGCCAAAAATATACCTAAAAGGGTTGAGGAGGATCTGCCTGGGAATTTAATAAGGAAGGGAGATAAATAAAAATGTCTAATCTTGTCATAGAGATGATAATTGAAAAGGATATGGTCAACTGTCTCTGTTGTAGGATTGTCAAAAGGGCATAAACACTCACTATATTCAATTTTGGCTTGATGCCCCTCAAATACTTTATTTGGAAGTGAATTTAATCGGGTGGCCATAAATAACTGCTTTGCTCGGAAAGGTAGATTCCAGTTTATATACTCTGTCCTTTTCCCTAAAGGGGGGATCCATTGCAGATAGTGCTGTAAAAAGGAAGTGTCATTTATTTTGGCAATGTCTTGCTGCCTAGCTACGTCTTTAAGTCTTTGAAGGATCTCAAATCTACTACTAGGCTGAGCCCAGTTATCAGCATGAGGTTTTGGAATACCTAGACGTAATAGGAATCTTTCCACTTCCTTTCTCCAGGGACTTTGAAAAGAATCATTCCACATGGCTTTAAGCAAAGGATTAGATGTCTCCCTAAATCTATCCCATAAGACTAGCGAGCTGCTTCTGGCAGTTGTCTCCCACTGTCAATTCCTAGCTCCAGTCTTATACTTCTATTATTTAACTGCAAAATATATAAACTGTACTCAATAGTTTTTAAAATAATTTTTCAGATAGTACATTTGTAAAATGATTTATGTAGCCCTACCCAGGAAAGTTGAAAGGAACACCTGAATAGGAGTTTCCTCCCCAAAACCTCCCTCCAGTAGATTTTTACAATACTCCTAAACCTGCTAATAAAGTACATCTGCCACTCTCACATTTTTGTTACGTTAAAGGGATTGCTTTAAAGCTGGTAGTATAACTGGACTCAAAAAAGGATTGGATACGTTCTTAGAGGATAGGTCCATAAATAGCTATTAGCCAAGTTGGTCCGGGAATGAAAACTCTGATTGTTGTGGTCTGGGTAAATAGCAGGAAATGTATCTCTCTCAATCATGACCTGGTGTGCACTTCTCTGAAGCAACGAAAGCTGCCACTGCTGGATACAGGATGCTGAGTTAGATGGATCATTAGTCTGATCCAACATGAAACTTATGTTCTGCTTCTCTACTCTCCCTTCCTCCCCATATACAGGGACCCGAGTTGACTGCGTTGCTGCAGTTTGCAGTGATTTTCTCAGAATCAGCCAATCCTCGCAGAATCCTCACTGAATCAGTCAATCCTGACCATGACCCGAGGGTAAATAGGCCCATGGGAGATGAATTGTGGGTGGGTGGGGTCTGAAGGCCCTATGTTTGCGTGAGGGAGGTGCTGAAATTCCAGAGGATTTGAGTTGTGTTTGATTAGCAAAGTTGTGATTCTATGTCAGATCTATTGCAAATTTGCTTCCCAGCATGCATGTTATGCAGATCAAGTTAATTATGCAAATATTAATGCTCGTGGTGAATTTGCAGAATTTGGCTTCACTGGTTGCAGAATTTAAGATTTTTTGGTACAGTGAACTCGGGTCCCTGCCCATATTAATGCTCGCGGTGAATTTGCAGAATTTGGCTTCACTGGTTGCAGAATTTAAGATTTTTTGGTACAGTGAACTCGGGTCCCTGCCCATAGCCCTAGAATATAGCTACTCACCTAGGTCTCCCCAGCATATGTTTCTAGCCTGAATGATTCTCACAGACAGCAGGCAGCAGAAAAAGGTTTCACTCTGCGGACAAACCAAACAGGCATGAGAGAATTACATCACTTTAGAAAACTGAACATAATATAGAAACGAAAGAGAAAGCACAAGAAGTTCAGATGACCCATTCACTTCCACTGGTTAGAAGCTGGGATCACCACTCACTGTTGCAATATTAATCTCCTTGTTCTCTGAAAGTTTTTTTTAAACATTTTTTTAAATAGAACCATCCATATGGAAACTTCATCAGCAATGGCATGGAACAATTTATCTTCCCATTTCCAGAATCTTCACTACACCTGGACCTAAATGCTGTGATCTCCACCGAGTCATTTACACCAGTGCAACATGGCTTTAAATTGCTGCCAAATCAAAATGGCACCACTTTTCCCTCATCTTGTCCAAGCCGAAATGACTACACAGGTGTGGGGCAGTGGAGGATCCAGCCAATTTGAATAAAACTCTCTTCTTAGTTTTAAACTGAACTGAAGATCTGAACACTCTGCCACACGCATAAGCTTGGCTGCCTTAGAGATTGGCCCTGTATGAAATAATCACAAAATTAACAGCTGAACATCTTCACTTACTACTTAGGACAGGGCTGGAATCTTAGCGCTAGGGCCAAATGCAGCCTGCAGCGAGGCCTTATGTGGCCCCTTTCCAGTTCCGTGATCTGAGCCAGTTCCTCTACCCACAAACACCGAAAGAGTGAGCTCAGAATAAGGGATCGGACATGAAGGCACGCACTCAACAGCCCTTTTTACACGAGCCTCTCCTGCTCATGACCATGCAGAAATCTGCGTGTTCATGAGTGGGAGATGCCTGTGTGAAGGACACAGCGTGGGCACATGCGATGAGTGGGGTGCATGCATGCTCCCACCTAACACGCATCCCCACGCACCCCCCAATCATCCCCACACATGGAGCCATCGGGGGGAAACTGAGGTTGCTCTGTGCATGGGGGTGAGTGGGGATGCATGCGTGGTCATGTGAACCCCACCCAGCGGCACTGTTTAAAAACGGCCAAAGAGCCCTGGCATGGATCCATGATTTATACCCTCCCCTTCCTCAGCATGCTCCTTAAGTACCCCTCACTCCCCCAATCTCTACGTGGCCCTTGGAGCTTGTGCTAATTTTCAAAATGGCCCCTAGGAGGGAAAAGGTTTCCCACCCCTGACTTAGGAGGATAATATGATGGTTGGCTAATTAAAAGGATGCTCAGTAGTACACCCCGCCATCTGCCCTGGCATAACAGTTCCCATACTCATATATTGTAGATTTGTTATTTGGATTATGAAAGTAACACACGCTATAGTGTGCATTCAGTTAATCCAGGCAAAAGTGTCCTCTACCCAAACTCTTGCCACCCTCCCTTAACACTTTATCCTTAGTCAAACATCTTTCCTTCTGTGTGTGATAGTAGTAAGATTCCCACCATAGATGTAGTCTCCTTAGAGATGGATATTAAATCTACTGCTTGCTGGTACTTTCTTTTTAAAATTCCCTATCCTGCTTCTGTTATGTAGGAATCTTATCTCCTCAGCCTGCATGCCCAGCAGTCATGAATCATGACATTGGCCCTTTTTACACAGGCGGCACCCACATGTGAACACCCAGAAATCTGAGTGTTCATACGTGGGTGAGTCTCGTCAGAACCGCGCCATGGCTGGGTGGTGGTGGTGGGGTTTGTGTGTGCGCTCCTGCACACATGCATGCACACCCATCTACACCCATTACGCATGCATGGAGGCATTGAACAAAAATGAGGTGCCTCCGTGCATCAAGGGCGTAGCTATCATTGGATAAACAGGGACATTTGTCCCGGGGCCCATACTGGCTGTGGGCCCAATATCCAAGGTAGTTAAACCACCCTTCCCCCCCTTATTTTTTTCTTTCTTTTTTAAAAAAATAATTGCCACCTGAGCTGGCTGGGGCCCCTTCCCCTTCCCTGCCCGTGGTTGCAACATTGCAACTGACACAATGTTGCAACCACAGGCAGGGAGGAGGAGGGGTCCCATGTAGCAGTGTGCGTCAGGCCAGGTCACACTCGCAAGCCTGCAGCTTGGCTTGCCCCCCGCCCAGTCATGTGTCATGGAGGAGGAGCCCTCCCCACCAGTCTGGACCCTGTTACAGAATAGGGGGGAATGGAGAGGGGAGGGCATCAGGAAGGGAAGTAAAGGGGTAACTCCATGGCAGGCTCCTCTCCTTGAGGCAGGCACAGGCGTAGGTAATTCCCTCAGGGTCCTGTTTGGGCTTTCCCTCTGATCTGGAAGGCAACCCAACTCATCACAGGGAGGGAGAGGAAACCAGTAGCCAGGAGGGGGGAAAAGGGATGGGGAAACACTTACAGTCGCTCTCAGCACGCCACAGGATCCAGGGCACCGTGCGTCGATAAGGGTGTAAGGAGGCACCAGGGGTAGGACTACGGGGAGGGTGGGGGAAACAGGAAGAAAGGGGGAACAGGTGCGGGAAAAGACAGGTCTCGCTCTCAGGGGGTGTGCCGGGGTCATGGGAGGACTGCGGGGCAAGGATGGAAAGTGGGGGAGTGGGGTCAGGTCAACACAGTACACACACATACTCACGTATTCAAGGTATGGAGGGGACACAGACTCACCACAGAACTTACCACAGAACACAAGGATGAGTGACAATGACAGCAAGGAACAGGAACAAGACCAGAACTCTCTCTCTCTCTCTCTCACGGTGGGGTGCCAGCCTCTCACAAATGATTACCGGTGGGGACTGTTTGCCCCGCCGGTGTTTTTATCCCATTCAGTGCGGCAGGGGCGTCTACACAGGGCGGGGCCCCGCCCCCTCTGTGAGCCAATGCCTCACCAGGCATACACTTCGCCTGGGCGGGGCTTTCTCTCCTGCGTCTGCAGGCGGTGGTCACGCCGGGTACTCCCCCTGCTCCTACCGCCGGCCATGACGGCGTCCACAAGTGTCTGTCTGGGTTGCTCGGCAACCCGGGGGGTGTCTCGTCACACCTGCAGACCCGGCTGCAGACCCGGTCTGGGCAGGGCTGGCTTGAGGGAGGCCCAGCCTGAGCAGGAAGGTGCCCAGTGGCAGCCCCACTGAGTGGAACTGCCACCAGGCACCTTCCCACTTTGGCACTCCCCACGTTGAGCCAGCCCAGTCTGCCCCGGCCCGCCCGACCAGCCCCCGACCTCCAGGGCTGGTCGGGTGGGTCGGGGCAACAATGGCACTGCTGCAGATGGCCACACTCGGCCCCAGCATGCAGGCAGCAAACCACGAGGGACAGAGTGCACCGTGGGACCAGCTCACCGCCAGCCCAAAAGACGGATCGGCCCAGCAGCAGGTCACCAGCAGCATGCTGCAGACTCTGCAGAGAGCAAGTAAGTCCCAAGCACCAGCAGCCCAGCAACCCTAGGCCAGCCGACAGCTTTACCACCGGCAGGAAAAAAGAGGGGAGGGGGGAACAGACATTTCTTGTCCCTGGGCCCATCCCAAGCTAGCTACACCCCTGCCATGCATGGGTGATGGGTGGCGGTGGGGTTAGGTCGGTGTGCGCTCATCAAAACCTCCCGCCCACCCAGTGCACACGGACCACAGCGCACACCAACACACACACCCCTGCACCGCAGCCCGTGCAAAAAGGGCCATTGTAACACAAACCATTCTCAAATGCTTGCAAATCCAGAACCAAGTTATAACTTGCCCAGAGGCTGTATCCCACTTTCAAATAATATGGTTTTTTGAGGGTTTGTAATATCTGGTTGTTAACTAATCCCAGGATTAGGTCCATCTAAACAACTATCCCAGGATAGTCAACTGTCCTGGGATTAGTATCATAGAGTGTTATGGCAAGAGCGGACATGCTGTCTATGCAGTTCTGCCTCTATGGTGTCTAGTAGCACATGACTGTGGGGCGATCATATTACCTCCATCCTCCCTCAACAATGCATTGCGGGGCGCGAAGGATAAATACCTGCTGAACAAAGGGATGAGTTTCCACTTTCTTCAACTCAGAAATCAGAAAAATGAAGAAAATCAGATTTTGTTCACTCCCAGAAATCAGTGCACGGAGCACAGAAGAAAAGCACCATGGGGTTGATCGTCATCCCAGAGACTCTCAAACCGGATGGATTTCATCCCGGGATAGACATGTCCGTATAAAACAGGGACCACTTGTAATCCCCAGATAACAATTCTGGGATCATTTTCTCCTAATCCCGGGATGAAGTGTCAGTGCAAAAACACACACAGAGTGCCTGGAGCTAGTTTGGTCTCAATAGCATATCAGTCAAAGACGACTGCACTACATAATTTAGCTTTGAATGTCCAACTACAGTTACATGAGCCTAGTACCATATTAACAAAATACCTTCATTCAATGGGTTGTTTTCTTTTCCAAGGATCCTGTCTGAGATTTCTGAGGGTCGAGAGCTTTCTTATCACTATCAGCACTTATGCGGTCTGAAACGAGTTTGCAATCCCGTGGTGGGAAAGTAGCTTATTTTTTCTTACCTTAGGTCTTGTGGAGTCCATCACGTGCAAAGTAGATGGCAAAGATGGCAGAATTCTAGCTGACTTCTGTGCAGCAGGTGTTCTGGTCTACTGGTTAACAGACATGCTCACAGCTTGTTACTCTTTTTCAAGTGACTGGCACCAAAGGGCAGGCATGATATATGCAGACTCTGCACTCCACCCTCTCGGTGACTCCTGAAAGCGGGAAGCATCATTTCCTTCCATTTGCCTCATATATAACGTCTGCCTCTGGATTAAAAATAACTCCTGCATTCCTGAGGTGAGGGGAAAGAGCAAGTATCACACACACAGGCTGTGATCCTCAAACCCTTTACTTCAGAGTTGCCCCATGACTGCATTGAGACTACTCCAGAGTGGGTTTGAGGATTGTGGCCTCGAGGATTGTGGCCTCAGATTATCGCAAGTGGTTCCTAAACCTTTTGCCGGTGAGACTGCATTTTGAGACTCGGGCTGTACTCCCATCTGCGGTGTCGGCAGAGGGAGCGGCAAGGGAAGATGTGACAGTGGGGAGGAGCCGGCTGACAGGAAAAGAGCCGGTGCGGACGGAGATCTGCCGTGGTTTCTCTCGTGCATGTCAGGGCAGGATTTTGTGCCCTGACATGCGCGAGAGAAACCGTGGCAGATTCCCATTCATACCGGCTCCTTTCCTGTCAGCCGACTCCTCTCTGCTGTCACACCTTTCCTCACCGCTCCCTCTGCCGCCACAGATGGGAATGCCGCCTCAGATACAATACTGTGACCCCAGACACCAACAAAGACATGCAAAGGGCATCAAATATCAGCTGGGATCATGAGTTAGCATGATATTATGAGTTAGCATGGAAGCTGAATTTTTCACATGTAATTTCATACACAGTGCAACAGGAATCAAGAAGGAGATGTTAAATGCTCTCACAATGGGTGCTTTTAGGCCATGACAGCCTGCGTCACCCCACGGGTGACCCATCTGTCTAAAGGCGGTGCTTGGCAGACCCACGCTACAGTTCTGCTTTGGACTGGCCATTGCCCCAGGCAACACCATAGAGTTGCGGGCACCAGCCAAGAGCACTGGGTGATTGAGAAAGGGGCTTTGGGAAAGGGAGGCATAAAATTTAAATAAATAAATGAAAACATAAACTCTATGGTGGGTGTGGAGGGTCAGACTGTGAGCAGGGGAACCCGCTGGATCCATCTGTTGCTGACCCAGGTGGAATTGCAAACGGGTGAACACGGGAGTGCACCCCCGGAGCAGCTCCAGGGGCGGCTGCCTCCACGCCCTTCTAAAGGCACCCATGGTAAAGCTGCACCCATTACATAAATTGAAGCCTTACAGCTGACACAAGGTTTAGTGGAGTCCCTCCTGGACTCCAGTCTAACCTAGCCTGTGTCAGCTCCCTCCCCTGTCGTTAGTGAATGCCTTGGGGCACGGTGTGCAAAAGCATACTTAGGCTGTGAGCTATGAGTTTATACAAACAGCCAGGGCCGGAACAAAATTGATGGGGTTTGATAAGAATGTGTGAGTTGTTCTATAACGTATTGGAAGGATATATCCTGTTGAAAGCAGCTGAAAGAAACACACATCTGAGCCTTCTAGTATCACCACGTGGGATACAGACCACCCCTGCCCTCACAAATATTGCAATATGGGACAATGACCCCTACAATGACAAGAGAGGAGGAACATTTTCCTCCTAAATAAACATCTCCTACATGCTTGTGTTGTTCCTTATGACTGCCTTTGGCAGCTTGGTGTTGTGGGGTAGGGATTTCTTTTTACCAGGGTGAGGAAATAGATGGGCTGATTCTTTCTGACAGAGATGAAATAGATTTGTTACAGAGGTGGCAAAGCTGTGGCTTGGGAGCTGCTCCTTGGCCCCATGCCATATCTGAGGGCGCTTTCTCACATTACATGGGGGCCGGGAGAAGAAACTTGTGCAATGGCTCGGTCATTGCGGTAATTAGTGCACGTGAGAATGTGCTATCATGCTTTTATGCCACAAGAACACCCGTCCTTGTAAGAGCTACATTTGGGGACCTAGTCACACACAAGTGCTCTTGTGGCATAAAAACAGAATAGCACATTCTCACGTGCACTAATTCCCACAATAACAGAGCCATGACTATGATTACACAAGTCCCCACCACCACACACACAATGTAACGTGAGAAAATGCCGTTACTTCATTGCACCCGAGTCTCAGCAGCTGAATCACAGCTGCTTCTCAGGCTCCCAGCAGGCAAGACCAGAGCACCAGCTCTGCCAGCCAATCGCAGATCATGTTTGTGTGTGCACTTGCATGTGCCTTTCTTGCGACACAGTCATATCAAGATTTTGGTACGAGGCTCTTGAGGTTGGGAACCTCAGCCACCCCGAGCTACTATTTATTCTTGACTCATTGAGGTGGTGACAAAGATGAGATTAAAATATATGTATCTTTGAATGTATCAGAATGTGATAGGCCAGAGGGAAAGGGGCACTCAGAAAAATGGACAGAGGAACAGGGTATAAAGTTGAAAAGTATCATTATGTTCCTAATGTTCATTACATTGACATTCCTCATCCAATGGAAAGACATAGGAATAACAACATTTTGTCCTTCTATAGCATGTGGCCCCTTCCTTAATTTCTCTGTACATTTTGTAATCATACTCATCCATACAAGTTGCAGGGAACAAGAGACCAGTTTTTATAAATCTGTGGTCTTGATCTCGGACAAATACATGAATCTCCATTAAAGAAACAGACTCTAGCTAATACATGGGGATGCCTGGTGCATTCTGTGGAATAAATGGTTTTATTTACTATTTGTTTTTGATAGTGTTCATTTGTTACTAAAAAAATGAATTTGATTCCATGATAAACCAAGTGTGTTACAATGACATGGTTGGCCAACTTAACCCTTGCTACATACAATCTCACCTCCTGAAGTCAATGGAGTTTTTTCCAATTGATTTAGTCAGTTCTCTTTTGAAATATTTTATTAAAGGCATAGTTATAGCAAACTATTGTCAGTAAACTACATTGCACTATACATATTGGGTTTTTTCAAATGTGACAGTGGACAGTTCAACCTGTTTTATCTTGAGTTCAACCTGGAAAAGTGCCTACCAAATGTTTCCCTGGTCTGGCGCCCAACTGTGATGGGGGCTAGTCTGGGCTGTGACTCAGTGATTTCCCCCACGATGCTTGGTATCCAGCTGCCAGACCCAGAGTAAAAAGGGCTTTCACATCTGAAAGCCTGCTTGACTCTCCACGGTCTGGAGTGGCAGGGGCAGCCATTATTGGCCAGCATGGCCACCCATCAGGGAGCAGGCTGGTCTGCTTCTCGCAGTGCTGGGACAATCTGCATGTCTGCTCGGCTCCCCACCGGTCAGCCCCACATCATCATTTGGGGGCCTAGCTGAGTCCTCCTGATCATGGTGTCAGTCCAACTCTGGACTGGGTTAGTCTGTGGCGGCATTCAGGGGCCATCATGTTAGTTTTCACCCACTGAAAATAAGAGGATACATACAAGCATTTTGCATCGTTCTTTCTGTGGAAACTGTCATAAGCTACAGTTTAAGAAGCTTAAACTACCATATTGTTGCTTTATGTCATTCATATTCAATGAACCTGGCTAAAGATTCTGACTTATTTTCTGGGAGCACCACTGTGATGAGATTGGAACCTCTCTGCCCCACTCTAGGCTGTCTGCGGCTCAGTTTCCCCACTTACAGCACCCACTGGATCAGCTTCTTCCAGAACTGTTCCAGCCTGTAAGGGGTTAACTCTGTCACCTTTACCTCAAAGCTTCTTAAAACACAGAAATGAGTAAGGTTCACCTGAGTCTCTAATTCAGAAATTCCCTTCACTGTGTCACTCCAATGTCAGGATCCACACCAGCACACCAGGCTTAGTTAAAAGAAATTTAATTTGTGAAACAAGATTAAAATACAGTGCAAGATTATGTCGAGAGTGCAATAAACAAATATATATATATATAAAGATAATGCAATTCTAACTTACTTGATTAGTTCTAAGCTAATCTTACCCTCTGCAGTTGTATGCTTAAAGTTAAGTTCAGCCTTAAATGCTTTTCTTCATGTCCCCTGATGTTGAGAGCTGGGTGCAGGTTCTTACTGGCAGTTGCAGAGTTGTTCAGTTCTAGGATGACTTGAATCTTCTTTGTCTGTTGATGACCCTTAAATACCTTTCTCAGTTCTTTCAGAGTTTTCCTAGATTTGGTTACGTAGTCAATGGCTTTGGTGGTGACACCTTCTATTGTGTTATTAATCAGTTTTGTGGATTCAACCAGTCACCCTCAGACAAAGTGACTATCTTCTTTGGGCTCACAGTCCGTTTTTGAATTTCCCTTTCAGTTACATAACTCAAAATGTATTCTCATTTCATGTTACATACTTTCCATGCTATATTTCATCATGTTTATATTCTTCTCTTCATTCTTAGTGGTATGACATCTAACATGGCTACACCATAATAAAATGCAGTGTTGATATCATATACATTAATGTTTCATGTGTATTATGTATGTTTGTTTCCTGATCTTTATCACAACCCCTTTCCAAACACAATAGAGGACCCACATATTTCAATACACCTCTTTTCAGTGCTTTTCTTGGGTGTCTACTTGCTTATAGGATTTTTTATGCCACAAATGTTCCAGAATTTGTTTTGCCACCTTTTCCCAATAGCTTCCAACACAAAGTCTAACCACTAACACCAAAAAGGGAATGGATTCATTATTTAGGAAAAAACAGAATCTTTACTGGGGCATTAAACAGACATGTCAAGGGATTAGACATTCTGTGATACAGCAAAATTTGTGTGTCTGCTATTTTTAAGGATTTAGTTTTTCAGTAAAATCTTGAGAAGATTCTGCAAAATTGTGAATACTTTTAAAATACATTTGTAGCTTTGTCTTGGGTGGTCTCATATCTGCAAGCCTGATCTTTGTTCAAAAAACTAATTCTTGCAGCAAAAACCTTGATTCAAGTTCATTAAAAATACCACTGGTAGGGAGAAAATGCACTAACTTCATATTATTTTTCACAAAAAGAAATAGTTACTGATGATTTCACAATGAAAAACAAAAAAATAATAATCTGATTTTGAGTGTTTTCAATGCCATTCATGAAACGTGATCCTGATCTTGGTGTTGGTTAAAATCTATTCATTTATGTGGAAACTGAGTTTTCAGCTCTGAAAAGAAACAAGCTGTACTCGGTGAGCATGACACTGGTTAGCTCAAATTAACAGAGTGAATGGAATGGGTGTCTCCCAATGTCAGGTCATGTCATATCTTTCAGCCTCACAGCACCAGAAAGACTTTGCTTAAGAATCGTTAAGTAATGCGGATTCTTACAAGGAATGAACTGATAAATACTCAAGGATCTTACCTCTCATTGCCGAAAGTACAATTCATAAACCTCACTGTGTGCAGAAAGACTATACCATGCAAGTATGTATTTTAGAGCTGAACAATTTTCTCTGTGTAGAAGTCTTCAAGACCTTTCCCTGATGAAAAGTTTCTGCAACCGTTCCCTATTGGCATGGCAAGACTGGTGGGTAGGGGAGGGAGATGGGACACTTCACTTCTATCATTGGGGAAGCAGCAATCCCTCTCTCCCCTGCAATGTAAGCCACACTGTGTAACCAATATAATTCACACTAAGCTGTAAAAGCTACTGCTCCTGAGCTGGCAAGTTTTGAAAATCGGTGGTAGAATATCAGGATTGTTATGAACAGCTACATTCAGAAGTACCAACATTTAAATAACCTATGTAAACTATGCTGTATGTTAATCTTCTCCATGGACACACATTTACAGTTCATTTGTTCATCAGCCTAGAATTGTACCTACATCAATAGCTGACAAACATGGTAATCGATGAATATTTCCTTTCTCACACAGTGATAATCTCTGAGGCAGGGAAAACAGCAAAATTTCTAGCATCAGTTGTTGAGGTGGCTGCCCACTCACTGGAGATGGAGACCAGTATGAAGTCAGAACAGTGGACTTATTAGTGTCTTGGGATGTCAGGAATGATACACAGAAATGCTGATTTTATTTGCTCTCTGTTTGCTATCCAGGTGCTGAGTAGAAGTGGGCAAATGCACTAATATTTCCCTTTTAAAAGTCTGTGTTCACATCTAGAACATCGGTTAGGGGGTCTCATCTAGAGAGGAAGAGAGCTCTTCATGATTTCAATGAGAACCATGGATATTTAGCACCAACTGAGATCAGTTCTTGGGTCACAAGAGACCCAAGCATAGAGATTAATGGCAACATTAATGCCAAAAATGTTTTGACATGACTGGGAAATGACAGTACATGTAAGGGCACATCAAAAAGTGCTTACCAACATTGCACTTGATTTTAGAGAACAACTGCAAACTGCCTAAGGGATTTAAGCACTCAACTCCCCTTAAAAGCCAGCTCTACAGGCAGCTCTTAGTGGTAGAATCCAGCAAATGTTGCTGGAAAAAAAACTGTATTCTGTGCCAGGCATCCTCTTGTGCCTGAGCATGCTCCTTCCACTGCCCTCCCCAGAGCACAACCACCCTGAATGGTTTGTGAACCGAGGCCTGGCACAAGGGCAGATATGGTGGCTCTAGGAGGTGCCCAGCGCCAGGATAGCAATAAAACTCCACATCATTCCCATGCTGCCGAAGGCGTTTGACAGCTTCCCGGCTGTACAGCTCACTTTGCCAGTTTCTGTCATTCTGTCCCGATAGGAAGAGGAGCTTGGCTGGCGATTTCTCCAGTGGGATGCGGCAGCCCCAAGTGGCTGGGTCACTGGGATCATCCATGATTTCTGAGTAATCCACCAATCCAGTATCACCAATGGTCTTTATCCTGCCCAGATCAAATGGATGGGCAGGAACAGTGAACCCATTAACTCTCAGGGGGATGAAAGAATTAACGCCACAGCCAGAAATGCTGACAGCTGCCTTGATACCTGGCCAAAATGTAGCCAAGGAGAGGGCTAAATCTGCCCCTTTGGAGAGGCCTAACACACCAATCCCAGCTCCTTTCACCTGAAACACAAGGATGGAATCAAGCATTATCACATATTCATCTCCTGTGCATCTTCCCCACTTCTCTCCTCTCCCGCTGCCTGCCTATCCAAACCCCCAAGGTTTATTACCTCCTCCTGTCTCTCTACCCCGGCCACTATCCTCCTCCCTCGGTCTCTCTGCTGGCCATTTAAAACTCCTGAGCCCTGCTACATTTCTGCTCTCGCACTCTATACTCCTCCAACCTTCTTTCTATACTAAGCCTACTCTTCCTCCCACTCTGGCTGCAGTTTTCTCTCAGGCAGCTACTTTTTGCTAAGGATGGTATCTCAGACCCTTCCAACCCCACATCAAAATATCTCGCAAAAACACATCCCCACTGCACTTTCCATACTGTGCCTACTCGAGCTTGTCTTGCATTCTGTCTTAGCTTGTCTTGCCTGACCTCCTCTCTGCTGCCTTGCAGGGCTTAACTGTGTGTGATGACATGAACTCCTCCACTTGCTGAAGCCAATACTTTTAGAGAAGTGGAGGAGGGCAATCCATGGCCTGCAAGTCACATGTGGCCCCTGTCATTCAATAAACAGAACTGCAACCTGAGCTGCTTCTAGAGCACTACAAAGCAACAAAGGTGGCAGCTGTCACTGTTGAGCATGGATGCACCATGTGATGGGGCAAGAGGGATGTTAAGCAGTCACATGGTCTCAAAGTGATATAATCCCTTCACTCCTCCTTTCCCTCTCCAACAGCAATCAGTGTTGGGAGCTAGTACTCAGCTGTGTGTGTGCCAGGCTCACCCTGACCAACAACAGGAGGGAACTTTCCTAGGGGCAATTTGGCTTGTGACAGTGGTAAAGGGGCCTCAAGTCCTTTGGTATGTTTGCATCAGGGCCCACTCTAATTATTTTAGCATGTCCACCGCTACTTTAGAGAGTAATCTCTTTGATACAGGATTCTTTTATTCTGGGTGATTTGTAATATGCCATGTTCAATAATATTTACTCCCTCCTTGATTATTCCATTGGCATCTCCTGCTAGAAAATGACCAATGTTGTAATGCATCTTCATGATACTTAATATGCCACTTCATTTTGCTTTCCCGTTTTAGCTGTCTTTTAAAGCATTGTTGTGATCCGTTATTATGAAACTGTCCCAGAAAAACTGGGAGTAGAACTCAGCAATCCTGGAGCTCATGGTCAGTCATTTAAACGGCACTGTCTGCCTCCCACCCATCTCAGAAACTTAAGTGAATTAGCTGGAGTGTGAGGAAGTTTCAATTTAGGAAAGTGTGAAGTAACCTCCACTGGGAAACACAATAAAATAAAAATGAATGAATAAATAAATAGTCCATGATGGGGGTGCGAAGCAGCTGCTGTAGTAGCCACGCTGGGAGTTGCCCATTGGAATCCCTCCCCACTCACTCCACCTGACCTCAGCAGCCATGGACACCCCCTCCCCCAGCCTTGCTCATTTAAAAGCACCCTTTGTGCTGTACCTGATGCTGCTTCCGCAAAAACTCCACAGCCTCCCCAAAATAGTCCAGTTCAAGGGCTTCTGGGAAAGCTGGAAAATCTTCAAAAGCTAAATAAGCAAGAGCCAGGGTAACAAAACCTCGGCTAGCCAGAAGGCTTGCTCTGTATTCAACAAGACCTCCTCCAGAGCCGTACAAGTCAAGTAGTCCTGGGAATGGACCACACCCTGGAAAGAGAGAGTTAGTCGCTGTGAAGGAGTGTCATCCTTGTGCAATGTTCAAAACCATACCATAAGTCTTGCTGTGAAAATACTAAAAGGTTTTAAAAACTAGGTTCTTTTATTATGCATTATTTATATAGTGTTTGGAGGCTCATGAAACACATCCAAGGACCACAGCACCCAATACAGGGTGTAATCCTCAGCAAGAGAGCCACCCTGCCTTAAGCCCCTCCTGAAAACCTACCTCTTCCATTAGTCTTTCCTTAGCTCCTCACCCCCATAGATTTCATTCAGGCTCCCCTTCTCCCCTGTAGTTAAGCCAAGCACGTGCATCTGCAAATTCTAGAGTGCCTCCCTCTGTTCCCCTCTCCCTTGTCTTCCCTCCTTTGCCTCTCCTAGATTGTCAGCCCCCTCAAGGCAGGGACCTGCCTCTAATTAATAATTGTTCAGTGCCTGATGCATTATTGGTACTACTGACTACTTAATAATAATAATCAGAGCCCTGTGTTCACCATGGAAAATGCAGTGAACACAGCCCGCTGGATTAGTAAGAACAATAATGGGAAATTAAAACTCACCGGGAGGCAGGAAGAGAGTTCCTTTCAACCTGCCTTCTCGGACTGGAATCCTCTTCACTCCCTCTGCCACAAACCTCCGCTCGTTGATGCATTTGCCCAGGAGCGAGTTGCCTAGACTGTGACCCTCAAACACTTCATAGCTCACACAGAAAGGGATCATGACATCCTTCTTTGCCAGCCGTTTAAAGGGGGTGTTGGACTCCAGTGACCACAGCAGTCCCATGGGTTCCACCCCGGAGTAGCTACCACCTAGGGCTGGAGACCGGGTCAAATCCAGTTCTCCGTTGTTCTCAGCCCTGTAGTAAGCAAAGGACTGGAAAAGTTCTCCGTTTTCATCCTGCAAGGATGCTCTCACTGTGACCTCTTGGAGTGGCGAGAGACCCTCCACTTTAATCTGAACAGGGTCATCATACAAGCACTTGGGAAGAGGCAACACCCTCACTCTCACTGACATTTGGGCTTTGCTCCTGAAGGAGACAAACCCGGCCCTTTTCACAATAAACTTTGAATCCTCCTGTAACTTGCACTCCCTGTCTCAAGTCCAAAGGAAACTACAGCCTATTCATGCCAGGAAGCTGTTGCAACGGCTTCTTGGAAATGTAGTTCAAAAGGAATTCCAAAGATCTGCACCTCTCTCTAAACTGGGAAGCTGCTGCTTGAAGCAGCGGTTAAAATACACTCTTCTCCCAAACTTTCCAGAAATACAGGGGTCTGAGACTATATGGTTGAGATGGGACCAAAAGAGAAAATCCCTGTCAAAATTACTATCCCTTTTGCTTTGGAGAAATTCAGTTCTGTCTTGAGAGTGAGTTTGGAACTTTGTGCCTTAGAGCCCCTCTAAATATGTAGAGTGAATCCAAACAAGCCTAGACTTTCAGGCAATTGGATAATCAGAACCAACTGCACAGGAATTCTGTAGGATTACTCTACCTCCAGCTTGTGGTAATTGCTTGTCAGTAGACAAATATTTGAACTCCAAATCCATGTTTCTTTTCAGAGAAAACTAAGTAAAAAAAAATGTGTCTTGTGCTTTAATAATAATAATAATTTTATTTTTATAGCACCCCCTGCCTTACATGGCACTTAGAACACTGCACAAAAAAGGTAAAACCATACAAGCACTTTCAAATTCAGTTCAAAATGACTGGGTTTTTTCCTGACCACCATGGTATATTTACAACCCTCTTTTGGAAGATCTATAAAGGTAACCATATTGTCACAGGACCCTACTGCCGTTCTTATTCATGTGCATAACTTCAGTGGACATGTCCATGTAAGGACTGCAGGATCAGACCCCTGGTGCACACACTTTAGGTGAAAACAGACGCTAACCACCCTTTAACCACCCTTTAACCACCCTTTAACCACCCTTGGTGGTCATTTATGCATGTTTCAGGGCTGCATAGGGCACCAATACAGCCCTGCAACATGCATAAATAACCACCAAGGGTGGTTAGCATCATGTCTGTTTTCACCCCTAGCCTCACGGTCACTCCGTGTTTCCTTAATAAAGTCACAGATGGTAAGCTGTGTTTAATCAAGTGGAATTTTCTATTGATGGGAACAGCTGGAATTTGATTCTCACAATTCCTATGAAGCCAGAAAAGCAGCTCTTGAATCCTCACTGACGTGGTGACAGGGTGGACACTCAAACACAGACAAGTACCTTGACATGAGAGATAACTGCCATTATTCCATGCCTTGTGGATTGTCCCCTTCCCATGCACCCTGTAAAGGATACGTTAGCTCCTGTGCAAATGTAAGCTCTTTAAAAGACTGATTTTTTTTGTTTTGCAGTTCTTTTTTTGAAGTGTTAGGGCCAGACATGCAGTCTTTGAACTGAAAATGACAAAGTACTGTTGTATCACAACGAATATGAATTTTGGGCTAGTAATTACCATTGTTTTGCCTCATTAGTTTGCCAATTACCAAACAGATCTGTTGGCTATGGCTTTGCATACTCCCTAGAATTAAACAAAGGGGATGAACACACTGATTAAATTTGCTGAGTTCCCAAAACCTGAAGTAGGTCCTTTAAAATTCTGGATCGGCTATGGAGACGGTAACGAAGTGGGAAGGCTTTCATATGATGTAACCAGGCCTTCTCCTGTCAACAAAGCAAAGCAGCCATTTGGCCCATACTTTCATTGAAATTCTGCATGATGCTTGCTTGCAGTCATCCTCGGTCTTGATCCAGCAGGCAGTTGCTGAGGATAATTTAACGTTCAGTACTTCTGACCCAAGCATATTAGCACTCCTGGTACTGATCTGTATTATTCTACCATGTCAGGCAGAAGATTATATGTACTCAGTTCCCACGTCCTCGCTAAGCCAGCGTTACAGCTTTGGTGAGGGAATCCAGTAACTGGTAATAACTGTACTTCAGGTCATATTCCATGTCGTACCAATAATTCACTGAGGAGACAAGGGAAAGGAAAACGGTTATATGCACCTGTAGAAGAAAAACTATGTGGCTATAGGAATGTACTGCTTTAGCTAGTTATGCTGGCACATGTTTTCCACAAGCTTGGATTAATTTTATAAAATGCAGACAAGCACCGTATAAGTGTATTTTGCATATCTCTGCAGCGCAGCACAGCCCTTAGCCTATATTAACCCTCTTGCAAATTACCCTCTGAAAGAGGTGCGGGGTAGAAATGGAATAAACAAAATAAATAAATAAACCACTAGCCTGGGAACAGAAACATCCACTTTGAACCAGGCTGTGAACACAAAATTCATTTACTCTTAGGAACTAATCTAGACTTGTGCCTCTCCCCAACAGAAGTGAAAGACTAGTATTGTAACCCACTATGATAATCAAACAGAGACTATTCCAGCTTGGTCTCTAACTCGTTGTTTTTCATAACCCACGTTAGCTATTTTAGAATGACAAGCAACATACTAGGGGTGTGCAATTCGTTTTTGTTATTATGATAATGAAAATGAAATTTTTGATTTTCTTTTTCATTATTGTAATAAAAAAAGACAAATAACAACAAAAACAATTTTTTGTTTTTGAAATAATGGGAAAACATTGAAAAATGTATTTCCGGCTATACCCTTTTTGTTTCTTATTCAATTGTGATGGATCTTGGGGAAATTGTACCCTCAATGGAGGGCACTAAGGGTATTTTCAGACATGACGAGATCACAGTGAACCACGGTCAATACCAACATGGGGCCAAAGCGCCCTGAACGTCTGTTAAGCAGCTGCCAGATGTTCACCATGGTCAATTCCCACACGGGGTCAATTTCAACCACGCTTCTGGGGCTCCCCATCGGACAATCCCCGAAAGCATGGTCAAAGAGATCCCCGGCGGGAACCAACAAAAAGTAACATCTGGCCGGCGACCATGGCCTGGAATCCCCGGCCGGATTCTGGACTGTGGTCAAATCGGGCGGGTGCTGTGGCCGCGGCGCCCACCCATCTCCCCAGAGGGCGGGTGGCGGGGGAGCGTGGGGGGGCGGGACCGTACGGCCGCACATTGCACTGCACGGCCCTCCCCCTCCCCGACTCCCCGCCGGGATCAGCCGGCACGTCTGTTGGACGTGCCGGAGTGATCCCGGCGGGGAATCATTTGGGTGATTCCGGGACGGGGCAAATGCCGCCCCGTCTCGTCTGAAATCACCCTAAGTGTACCAAATTTCAAAATGATTCGATGAAGGGAACCAATTTTAGAAGCAATTGAATATGGTGAGTTTAAGAAAGAAACCCCCCATACACATTCCTGGCTACAATGTCTTTATCTTCTGTTCAATTTGCATGAATCCTGGGAATATTACGTTCCTCCTCAAGACTACCATTCCTGCCAAATTTCAGAAAGATTGAATAAAGGGTCCTGACGTTATAAGCCATTAACTTGAAAATGCATTTCTGGCTGTAACATTTTTATATTCCATCCAGTTTACAAGACATTTGGCAGGAATGTTTCACATACCTTCCGTATCATCTCTGTCAAACTACAGGACAATTTGATAAAGGGCCCCAATTTAATAAGCAATATAAGTTGTCCCCTTGAAGACCATTATTCAGATAAATAGCAGCACATACAGTGCCAGTCAGAGGCAGGCACCTGGCGTGGAAGAGGGAGGGACTGAGGGAGGATGGGGAGCAACCCAACAGACTGACAGACACATTCAGTGGCCAATTACTACATGCTTCCAGCTTTACAGGACCAATTGGTGGTGGCTTCGAGGCGGGCATAGGGGGCAGTCCTGAGGCGGACACAGAAGGGACATAACTGGGACTTTGGTGATAGCATCCTAGCAATCAGGAGACATGGTTTACACATCCAGGCTGGCCAATTGAGGATATTCTGCTGGCCAATTGGTATCACAAACACATCTTATACCACAGTGATATGTAAGAGAATCCCTGGCATAGGCTCATTCTCTGCATATGCTGTGCAGGCATATAAAACTGGGACCCTTTATCATGTTTCCGATATTTGGCAGAGATGATCCTGAAGGTGTGAGATACAGCTCTGCGAAATTTTGGTTGGACTATAAAGATGTTACAGTCAGACATACATTTATAACTTAATTGCTTACACCACCAGGACCCTTTACCCAATCTTTCTGAAAGTTGGCACGGATAGTGACCATGTGGAGGGGTATACACTTGCCAGGTTTCATCCACATTAGATGGAAGACAAAGAAGTTACAGCCACAAATGTATATGCAGATTTGTGCAAAATAACTCAATTCAACCGCTTATAAAATCAGATTCCTTTATTCAAACTTTCTGATATTTGGTACACTTAATGCCTTCCATTGGAAGTACAATTCTTCCAAACTTCATCCAAATGTAATGAAAAACAAAAAGGTTACACCTTAAAATGTGTTTTCCATTAAAAACAATGGAAATCGAAAACAAAAGCAAAAACAAAATTTTGATATTTATGAAAACGAAAATGAAAGATTTAAATAACAAAAATGAAAACCAAAAACGACATGGGCCCCTGGTGCACACCTCTGCAACATACCACTAGATGGTGCTGGTGCTTCTTGATGGCTGACGAGCTCCAGAGGCATCCCTTGGGATCAGAAATCTGGATTAAACATTCATCCCACGCCTATTAAATGTACAAATGGCCAGAGGGGCAGATGAAACTTTCCAGCACTACTGCTGACAGGCTGAAAGCGAGCTGCTGAGTGCTTAGCAAACAGCCTTTTTAAATAGGAGTCCCAAAGAGGGAATCCATAGAATGTCCACGTTGGAAGGCACCTTGAGAATCATCTAGTCCCGCCCCCTGTTGAAGGTAGGATGACTACCGCTACAACATCCCTGTCAGATGGCTGTTCAACCTCTGTTTGAAAACCTCCAGTGACAGAGTCTACGACTTCCCTAGGCAACTTGCTCCGCTGCTGAACAGTTCTTATTGGTAGGAAATGTTTCCTGATATTTAACTGAAATCTCCCTTCCTGTAATTTGAGCCCATCGTTTCTAGTCCTGCCCTCTGTGGCAATGCAGAACCGTTCCTTGCCATCTTCCTAGTGGCAGCCCGTTAGATATTTGGAGACTGCTTTCACGTCTCCCCTTAAATCTTCACTTTGCTAGACTAAACATACCCAGTTCCTTCAATTTTTCCTCATAAAAAACTTGCTTTCCAGACCATTGATCATCTTTGTTGTCCTCCTCTAAACTACTCCAATTTGTCAATGTCTTTCTTGAAATGAGGGGCTCAAAACTGGACACAATACTCCAGGGGAGGTCTGACCAGTAGGGGTGGGAAACCGGTAGAATCCGGTATCCGATAATGCCGGTACCGGGCGTACCGGCATTATCCGATTTGACCCGGTAATCCGGACCGGGTACCGGATTCTGGGGTACCGGATTTTTTTTGCATTGCAGCCATTTAAAAATGGCTGCAATGTAAAAAAACTGCCCCAGCAAAAAAGTTTTTTTTAAAAAAAA
>QEPC01013962.1:429898-442038 GCA_003113815.1 Sphenodon punctatus
GGGAGGGAATTAATTTATTTCATTGGTTTCAATGGGGACACAGCGCCCCATTGAAACCAATGAAATAAATCCGGTACCGGCATACCGGATTTAATCCGGGAATCCAGTTTTCCTAGAACCGGTAACCGGTAAATCCGGTAGCCGGTAATGGGCCCGGGGTCCCACCACTACTGACCAGTGCTGAATAGAGTGAAATTATTAATTATTACCTCTTCTGATTTGGAGAAAATGCTTCTGTGAATGCAGCCTAAAATTGCATTAGACTTTTTTGCAGTCACATCACATTGCCGACTCGTGTTCAGTTTGTGATCAATGACAATCTCTAGATCCTTTTCATATGTGCTTGTGCCAAGTCAACCTTTTCCCCCTTAAATGCAGAACTTTACATTTATCTCAGTTAAATTTCATTTTATTAATTTCAGCCCAACATTCCAGCCTATCCAGATTCTTTTTAATTTTAATTCTATCTTCCCAGGTGTTAGCTACCCTTTCCTAGTTTTGTGTCATCTGCAAACTTGATAAGTATTCCCTTCTCTCCTTCATCCAAGTCATTAATAAAGATGTTGAATAGCACTAGCCCTAGGACAGAGCCCTTCAGGACCCACTTGATACCTCCCTCCAGTTTGATGATGAGTCATTGGTGATCACTCTTTCGGCCAAAATAAGTACATGAGGGCCAGGAGGGTGCAGGGTAGCGAGGCGGGCGGCCCCTCCCCCACCTACATGCCTACTCACCTGCAAAAACCAGGATCGTAAGCTCCTCGGGCCAGGGGCCTGTCTCTAAGGCCCTTTTCACACAGACACTCTAACACTGATAAAATGGGTGTTACATTTTATTATACAAGTTGCAGGGCACCCATACAGCACACATGCAGCCCTGCAACATGTATAATAAAACGTAACACCCATTTTATCAGTGTTAGAGTGTCTGTGTGAAAAGGGCCTAATTCATGACTGTTCAATCCCAGGCATATAATCGTGCTGAATTGTCTCATGAAATTAAACAAGAACAATTAACTTTCCTGTTTTATAATGACAATTGGGCTAGGAAGACACACATGTTGACTGACCCCAAACATGAAACGCTGCAGCATATTAAAGGATTAATTACCAAGCCCAGTCTAGGGACTGGAGGGGAGCAGCTCTGAAGGATAGTAATACCTTCAGATATACTAACTTATTGCTGGGTTGTCTGTCTACTCACCACCAAAAGTACAAAAAATAGACATTTTCATGTTCATTACACCTGTGCTTTATATAGCTTTCCAGGCACAATTCAAGGTTCTGACCTTTAAAGTCCTAAACAGCCCAGCCCGCACATCTCTGAAAGGCCGCCTTTCCTTCCATACCTCCACTGCGAACCCTGCTGCGGTTGGCTGGGCGTGCTCTCTTGCGGGTACCACCTTCCAATCTTGTCTGTATGACAAGAACCCACAGAGAGGCATTCTCAGTTGCTGCTCTAGAATTAAGGAACTCCCTTCCCCCGAGGTCCAGCAGAGCCCGAACCTGAGCATATTCCAGAGGCAGTGTAAAACCTTTCTCTTTGGCAAAGGATTTGGCAGGCGTGGATAGGGGTTGGGGTGGGCAGAGATTTTTTTTAAAAGGAATTTTACTGTATTTACTTTTGTGTGTGTGTGTGATTACTGTAAGCTGCCATGAGCCTTCAGGGAAAGGTGGGGTATGCATTTTAATAAATAAAATAATAAATTTTAAAAACTGTTGTTGTGTTTTGCACCAGCTTTTGCAACTAAGCCGGTGCAATTAAGCAATGAACTGTTATTTACTTTATTCTGTGCATGGAGAGAGCTGCTCTAAGAGAAGACAGATTTAACGAGTTCTCTTTTGCTGCCTGCCACTACAGACAATAATGGCACAGATATTCTTGTTCTGGAAGGAAAGGTATTTTTGGACCCAGCTCTCTATTGAGCAAAAACAATGGATCGTGCCAAGATGTGAAGATGTGACATGAAGTTTTTGGTGACAGGGTGACCTAAAGTCCCTCCTTGTGGCTGTTAGATCCTTACACCCAGAAGGCTCAGTAGTGGCAAGGGAGCTCACAGGCAGAATTCATGTGTGGCAGTTAGAGGTCACCATCTGGCAGTTGAGAACCTCATGATTTACTGGTGCTTTCTTGGTTACCAAGAACTGTGGCTTGAATTAATAGATGGAGAACTACTCAACACAATTCTTTTGGAATTTTCTTTTTTCTGTGTAAGTTGAAGAACTAATACCCTGTAAAGGGAGGAAAAAAATAAAAGCTTTTTACATGTTTTCTCTCTCTCTAACATTTGTGACTAAATGGTAGGTATTTTCAGGTTAATTTCATGCATCAGTGTCCTCTGGTTGATCCCAGTCTCTTCGTTCAGAAGAATTAGGCTTCCGCTAAATCTGTCCGGTCTAGAACATACACCCCTGTTAAGCGAGAATGTGGCTGGATTTAATTAGCTTTTATCATCTAATATTAAGCAAGCCCAGCCAAGTGGTTGGGCTGAGAGGTGAGCAATGAGCTCACTGGGTTGACTAATCAGGTACATAAGAGGAAAATGTTGAAAGTCTAAAGCACTCGGGGGGGAGAATTATGAGCCATGGAAAATATTCTGAGTATAGATAGGAGGAGACTTTTGTTAAGACAAAAAGAAAGTTAATTTGTATGTCTGCCTATTCTTTATGTATGTGCTAGACTCTTTTCATTTTGTCTGACAGTAATAGAGGCATATTTGAAACTCAGACTTCCTAAGGCAATTTCTTTATTTGGCAGTCATAATACACCAAGCACCAAAAGTGGATTACGCTGAGTTAAAATTGGTTCCCTCAAGGCTCAAGGACTAAATCATTTTCCCTCCCTTTACTCATTTTGCTACGTTCTTCAGCAATTCTACAAAAGACATGATCAAAACTGGTACTTGCAATTAGGTTACATTTGTGG
The DNA here is from genome assembly GCA_003113815.1 of Sphenodon punctatus. Taxonomy (NCBI): domain Eukaryota; kingdom Metazoa; phylum Chordata; class Lepidosauria; order Sphenodontia; family Sphenodontidae; genus Sphenodon; species Sphenodon punctatus. The sequence goes on from QEPC01013962.1 coordinate 432,825, forward strand.
TACATGGCCAAATATTTAACTGCTCCTGGAAAAAGGAGGGACAACTCAAGAGAGAACCCTTAGTACCAAACCTACTGAATCTTAGTAGAAAACATGGACTGTGTGTCAGGGACATTTGACTCTGGGCTTTTCTCACATGCTATACAGCCATGTGACTGCTGAACATGATGGAACCAAAGAGAAGGGAGATACAGCATCTCACCAGCTCTCACTGTACATCGTAAAGGCTTTGTTTGGGCATACTCTGGGTATCGTTCCAGATCTGGATTTAACGGATCTAGTGGAATCCAAGGCACCTGCCAGAAGAAGAGACCAAATGGAACATGTCACATTGTGCAAGAGAGAAGCTTTAGGGTTCCCAAAAGGACTGAGCTAATGGAGCTAAACCTTCTATTTTGGGCGATACAAAATGGACATTTAACAATAGGTTCCTGTTGATTTGTCATTCAGAACTCCTTTGCCTTTTCACTCCGCCTCCTTCAGTTGAGTAAGCAGCTCCTCGGTTTCTGCTCTTCTGCAGAGGCCCAATGTGTTCCAAGCAAGCTTCAGTGAAGTTTCTCAAGAATATCGTACGCTTAACAAGCACCCGCAGTTCACCAACCACATTTCTAATTGATTTCTTTATCCTTCTCTTGTTGAAAATAGCTTCTAAGAACTCATTCACACAACATGCTTACAGCAGAGGGGGGGGAAGCACGTGGATTGAGTATTGTGTGAAAGCTTGCCACCCTAGCAAAATTGTGCACAACAATGCCCGACAGGCTTGCAAGTGCAGCAAAGCCCTTCACACCACACCCGGGGGGGGGGGTGGGGGGACATGAGCTGTGCAGGGTTTCCCCTCCTGTCAGCAGTTTTGTTAATGAGCCATAAGATACTGTAACTTGAACAGAGGAACAAACCTCTTACTGTTGCAGTTTGTTTATGCTTTGCATTTGGCAGCATTTTGATGTTATCGGTGAATTCTGCAATGCTGCAGTCTGGCACTTCTTGCTCAATTTGGTGTTCGGCCGAAAAATTTTGAGAGATTTCCTCCAGCAGTGAGAAATTATAACCTGAGTGGAGAATACAGTGAGCTAGCCAATGGGATGCTTCTGGCACTACCAGCTGCTGGCCTGTAGTCCAGGACCATAGAGTCCCCCAGCTACAGCTGCCACAGAGGAGCAGCTCCCTAACCCCCGCTGAAGAAAAAACAAAACAAAAAACACAGAATTCCTCACAAACCTGCTAAGAGGCCTATACAGTTGTGATTATTTTTAAGCTACAAGACGTCCAAAATTGATGGAATGGTATCTGTGAAACTCTTTGCATTCAAAAATTGGTACGATTTCAGTTGCAAAATTGATTCTGCTCAAAGATCTTTGGAGTTTCTGCTCATCGATTTTTTTGTTTCCTAGTTGCAGACTTCAGAAAACATCTTTTTACAGAATACAAGAATACTATAGTCAACTTGCACTTGCTGTTCATTTGGCTCTTTCATACAGCTATAAACATTTTTTCAAAAGCAAAAAACCATGGTAGTAAAATCACATTTTTACTGCAGGACAATCTGGATGCAGGTGTAACACCAGGAAAGATTTTCAATTCATTTTTCTAAAACTGACAAAATTACAAACTGAGGGTGCTCTTTGAACACCACAATGCTGTTAATTACCTTCTCAGCAGCCGGCTCTTCCACAACCTGAAATGAGCCATCTTCTGATATCTGGTAGGTTGCTGGTGAATACAGCCCTGGGGTGAAAAGGGTGGGAAAGGATTAATGGCATTGGGTGCAATAATCCACACAAGGACATACTGGCATTCTAGAACCTTGTCCCACACACCTTCAAAGAGAGAGACAAATATTAACATAGCTTCCATCTGCAACTTTCCTTCCTATGCTTCCTTGATTTTGCTGCCCCTTAGAATATAAGTCCATTGACCTTTAAACCCCCTTCTCTAGCCTCTGTCTCAACATTCATTTATGCCTTCCTTTTCTTGGGCTCTCTTCCTTTTCATCCTCAAACAAGCAAGAAAGCAAAAACGTTTCCTACTCCCAAGACTCAAATTCCTTCTTATATTATCCAGCATGCTATTCCTCATCCTTTCCACTGGGGTCACTCTATTAGGACAGTCCTAACTGGAGTTATTAAGGATGTGTGCCTAACCTTTCACTTCTAATTTTATCTTATTTGCCTTATCAGCTATTGACTGGCTAGGGAAGTCTTCTTTCATCACTTTAGTACATACATATGGTTTTCTAATTCTGCACTCCCAATGTTTCTCTTTCTATTAATTTGATCTTTTGTATATCATGACCTAACATTTTTATAGAGATGAAGAGCTTAAGCATTGTTTCTCTCCAAAGTCTTAGCTAGAACACATTTTACAAGACAAATCTGCAATTGTAAGGACCCACTCTCTGGGACATAGGCAGACTGCAGGGAACAGGTATGGAATGAAGGAGTCAGGTTAAGAGCCCAAAGTGCAAAACAGGGCAGAGCGATCAGAGTAGGGCAAGACTAGGGGTTGGAATAGAGCAGCGCAGATGCAGGTCAGAACATCGGACAGAGCAGACACTGGAACAGAAAGGGGAGCAGGTCAAACACAGGACATGATCATCTGCTCAGCTTCTTGGTGCTACCAGCAAGCTTTATACGCCACTGGCAGCCAACCAGAAAGCTGGGAGGCGTGGCAAAGGCTAGGGTAGACAAGAGGAGTGGAGTGACCAAGCCAGAGCAGGGAGGCCTCTTGGAGGGAGTGGCTGGGTAAGAAGCAAGTCGCTGCTCCAGGAATGTTTGGGGTGAGGGTTCAAGACATGAGTGCTGACAGTGTAATTTTCAAAGCAGCAGACAGTACATTATTTTAAAATGACAATAGTGTAGAAACCACCTCATCTGGACTTCTCAGATCCTTCCTTATTCCAGACATGACTTATGTCCCCTGCTGCTGTCAAAAACAATGTGGTGTTATTACCGTAGACCCCACCATCCTATCCAAACAAAAAGGACATTCCCCCAAGGTGTCCAGATAGGGAGGTTTCTACTGTATTAGAAAATGTCTCACACTAGCATCGTGATCCTCAGAGCACTTAGCACCAGTATGAGTCCCATTTACTTCAATGGACCTCAAGTCAGTGCTAAATGCCCTGAGGATCATGCTGCTAGTGATATCATAATCAGGTGAAAGTTACAAATCTAAATGCCAAGAGCCTGGAGGTAAAAAAAATATACTGTTTTCATAATGATGTGATGCACTGCTCATTTGTGTATTCTGTTTATCATCATCAATAATATTAATATTAATGTATACAAAGCAATACAGAAATAGAAACTAAATTCTTGGTGCAACACAGCCAAGACTGGCACGAGGGGAACCTTATTTTGCTCAATTTCTTAAATTTAACCAATATACATGTAGCTTTAATCAAGGTACATGCTTGTATTTTAATTTCTCTCTTCCCCCCAAAAAGAGACTATAGGGCATCCTTGCTATAATGCCCTTCGTTATAGTGTACCCTTATCAATAATGAAGCTGGTGGGTCTCTCTCCTGCATTTTGATTGTCATCAAGTGTCATTTCGATTGTTCTTTAGCTATTACAAACTATTCATTGTAATGAGTAAAAGGTGGGGGCTGTGGCGAGGAGCGTGTTTCGCCAATTACATCTGGTACAACAGCTTTGGCTGTATGTGGCCACTGTCATCCATGCTTTCATCACCTCAAGACTTGACTATTGTAATGTTCTCTGTGTGGGGCTACCCATGGTGATGGTTTGGAGACTGCAGCTAGTGCAGAATGGTGCAGCCCGCCTCCTTATGGAGACGGGCCGCCAGAAGCATATTACACCGGTGCTCCATTCTCTGCACTACTGCCTATAGTCTTCCGGGCCCGATTCAAGGTGCCTTTAAAGCCCTACATAGCCTGGACCCCATTTACCTGAGAGACCGCCTCACACCCCAGGCTCTAGATGGGCCCCTGTGGTCAACCGGGAGTGCCTTTCCCTAAGTTCACCGGCTGTCCCGGCAGGCAACTATGGAGAGAGCATTCTTGTTGGCCGCACCAAGGCTGTGGAATTCCCTCTCAGCGGAGTCATGATTGGCCCCGGATCTCCCCTCTTTTAGATGATCTTGTGAGACCTGGCTGTTGTGTCAGGCTTTCAACAGGTGAGACGGGTTGGGTGGGATGGTTTTGAGGGCTAAGGTGGGAGGGTTTTTGTTTTATGTTTATATTTGTATGGCTTCCCCCTTAAAGTGGTTTTATATTTGTATTTTATGTTTTTATATTTTTGTTTTAAATTGTAAGCTGCCCCGAGCTGCTTTGCAGAAGGGGCGGGGTATAAAATTGTATAATAAATAAGTTTCCATTGATTTTCAGTGTTTGACTGTCCCTTGTGCCCTTCAAAAATTTCCCAGAGGAGCTTACACACTTCCCTGTTCATGAGGTAGCTTAATGAGTTAAAACTTTGAAGCTGGAGGAATACTGGCCGATCACACACTGAGAACACAGACGCAGGAGTGGGAACCTATTGTAAAATACTTTCATTGTGGAGCTGAAGCAATCTTTGTTTACGTTGTACAATGTAACACTGCGTAAAAAAATCAACCATTTCCCCTTCCCACCCTGCTCATCCAATTCCTCATTCCCCTCCTCACACACACATAGAGCATTACCATATGGGATGAAGGGACGGTCACTTGGTGGATGCAGAAGAAAATGTTTTTCTCCAGAAATTACACAGTACAGGTTCTCATAATGATCTTTGTGTACTAAGTTAAGGGGGGGGGGGGGGGGGGGAGAGAGAGAAAGAAAGAGATTGAGTAGTGTTGCCTCATCTACATCACAAACTAGAACAAACTGAAAGCATCTGTGCTTTTTGCTAGTGGTAGGCAATATCCACCTTTTGTGGCCATAGAAGGATATTAATAATAAAATAATGTTTCATGGATACTTTAGGTGACATTACAATAGATATGCACTAGTAGTGAAATGAAATGACATGGTGGCTGACAAGCAGCTGGTATGCAATACACTGTTCAACAGTTTGAGGGTAGGCAAAAAGTTTGGCTAAGCACACTAAGGCCGGGGATCCGTGTTCACTGCATTTTCCTATTGGTGGCAATAGGAGAAATGCAGTGAACGTGGGTCGCTGACAAAGGCAAAAGGCCTAGGTTAGAGGTTCCCAAACTGATTCTTGACCCCAAGTAGGGTTGCACCATCATGAATGGGGATTGTGCTCTCGGTTGATATTTGATATACTGTACATGTCTCTGTTACTTTCTGGGATTACACAATTATATTTAAGTCCCAAAATAGAGTCATATAGGCAAAGAGAATACAGGGAATCTTTGGCATAGGAACATTGCTGTCCAAACAGAGGGGGTATTTCCTGAAATATTTCATGTCTCATTCAAGAGAATTAATAATCTCAGAGATAATGGGAAAGTATTCAATCCATCTCAGAAGGAGAAAAATTGAGAAAACTCTTCCAAGTACTAAACTGTTGTTTCAGGGAGTAAACGTGCTTCAAGCCCAATGAGTATTCTAGTAAGCCATTCCTTTCTGCCCTACTCTCACAAATGCTCAGAAAGGAAATGGCTAGTGGAGAAAACAGTCCCAAGAAGAGCTTCCATACTACCAGAAGGCCACTGATACAATGAGTACTGTATCCTGCATAGCACTGGTTTGTTGCTCAAAACTGAAGCAATGCCTAGAATAGAGCTTCCTAGCTGCATGATGTCCTACCCAGGGATGGGAAATCTTTAAACATTCCTGCAGCAGTTATGGTCTGAAGCATTATTGTTATTTTATTTATATAGCGCCAGCGGTATACCTGGTGTACATTGGACTGGAATTTTGATTACACTGGTTTAAGCAGCAGTTCTTGACTTGGGATGGTAACGATTCTTAGCACTCTGAACTAGCTTTCAAACGGAGCGAGATGCAGTGAAAATGCCTGTCATCAAATGCTGGGAAGACATTTCTTATGTATGAAGGAGAACTTTAAAGAACCACCTCTCAGAATATATGAGATTCTCAAGTGACTTCCCCACCACACACCTTTGCCCTCAAAATCATGTCAAAACCTGAGTTGAAAGGCCATACAAGCCCCAATAGCATTATATGGTACACACAGGATGTCACAGCAGTTGATTCGCCAAGCCAGAAATTCACAGCATCAGGGTTTTTCCCTGTGAGGAGAGAAACAAGGGGATACTTTTCAGAAAAAAAGAGAAGTTTAGTTGTTCAAGAACCCTCAGATGAAGAGTTTTTTGCCAGCTCTGTCTGTTTCTGTCTTTTTCATCCTCAACAACCTGGCAGCTTTGACAGCTGATCACATCTTATGTGCACTATACTGAAGGTTTTGGGGGAGGTTAATTACAAAATAGCTGATAGGAACATCATACACTCATAACGATATCAGTTTCAGTTTTCTGAAGACTTGGATTGTGAAGGCCTTGCCTAGCCTAAGTCTGCTTGCCCACATTACGGGAGGGGAGGGGAACTTACGTGGGGCAAAATCATGGTGGAAAAGCTCACATGAAGGTCAGCTCATGTGCATAGGGGGTAAACACATCATCAGGCGATTCTCACAGCCATTTCACTCACGGATGACAGGGCTCAAAATCCAGCCCTGTTGTCAATGAGCAAACTGCTGTTAGAATCGTCTGATGACTTTTTTTTATCCCCGGTGCCCCCCCCGAGTGGAGCTTCATGTGAGTTTTCCTGCTGTGATCATGCTTCACATAAGTTCCTGCCCCCTCCCCATAACATGGGCAAGCAGCCTAAGTCACAGACTGCAGCACATGCTTGAACCATGATGCCATACAGTTCATATTAAAGGAAATGCAAGAATTGTGTTTAGATGTATATTAGGCAAGTCATCTGGAATAATCTTTTATTAACATAATCATCAAGCTCTTTTAATTTTACTAGTAGAACACTTGCCTGAGAACGATGGGACACTGGGAGTCTAGTCCAGTGTAAAACTCCCCTCATTAAATTCAACGAAGTCTGGGTATTTAAGGCAGTACTAATGCTATTTAAAAATATTTCAGACAATTTTGTTTTTTAAAATCACATCTGAGGTGGAGGTTGGACCAAAAACTTCATACAGTAAATTATGGCTTACTCCAGTTCACAAGCACAATAAGGTGCAGAGCATCACAAAACAACTGTGTGCCTGAGTGTGTACATGCCTTTTTGTTATTGTTAATGTTAATCTGCAAATTTTCTACTATAGCCATCCCCCATTGCAGACTTCCTGCAAGTCTTCAGGAAGCAGCCAGCATTTTAATCACTATGCGAATTGCAGTGACATGCATTATTATAATGGCTGCACTACTAACCCACTAACTGAGTAAGTTAAAAGATTTTGTAATAGTACAAATCTAGCAGAGTAAGGTCCACAGTGTGATAGGAACTCTGATTGTTCAATGTCCTACCTATAACCAAATATGCAAAAATGAGGTAGTGGCAGTGGAGAGGCCTGTCTATAGGAAGGTGTTTTTAGACAAGCGCCTCCCCGCCCATCATGCACGTTGCAGGGTCCCATTGGCACCCTATGCAGCCCTGCAACATGCATGATGGGTGGTAATGGGTGGGGAGGCACTTGTCTAAAAACACTGAGTTTAGAGTGCAGGGGAAGTTCTTGCCTTGATTTTGGCCTCTCATAACCAGGGACTGTTTTCCCCATTGTCACCCTTTTCCAGATCATTAATATAATAAACCCCACCAATCCCAGTACAGACAGTTTCCTCGAGAGTCTCTCATGAGAGACCATATAAAATGCTTTCTGAAAATCCAGATACACTATATTGACCAACTCACCGTTATCCACATGCTTGTCGAGACACTCAGAAAATTCCAATAGATTGATGAGGTATGATTTCCTTTGCTAAAAACCAAATGAATTGTTTTTTGCTGAGTGAGCTCTTCCCCATTATGAAGTAAACTCCCAGAGATCACGAGGGTCAAAATAAAGGAGACGGGTGCTCCTTGTATCCCAAATGTCAGGGGTAATGTGTTCCCTCTGCCCCAACTCCTTTCAATTTGGGGCCCTTGTCCAAATCCAGATGGCAGCAGTCAACTAAATTTCTACCCCTCATTCCTAATAAGATAACAGCAAGATATGGTAATCAGAGATGTATCAGAAATGTTTCACACTTGTAACGCCTGACGTTTAAAAGAGCTATACGGCAAAAACAGTTATGGATTCAATAGTGTTGTTCTACTTACCAAGAGTCTCACTCATCCACTGTATGTCCGGTTCCACATCACCTATGAGCTCTGGGAACTCCTCGGTGAGATTTGAACACTGCTTTTGTACATAGAACACACTGGGAGATGTCACTTTCTTTTCCACAATGTCCAAGAAAGCACTGAAAGGCATCTGCCGCTCCTCTGGCATGACAAACAGGTTCTGGTAAACTGCATCAGCATAACCGTTGGGGGTTACTGCCACACTCACCACCTTGGAGCCCACTATTTCCCTGTGCCAAAATACACCCAAAATTCACAGCCATGCAAGATATTTACAATATTATCACATCTTTAACCAACAAAATGTAAAAATATTTTTTTAAAATATGCATCACAATTAAAATAACTCAGTCTCTTAAAACACTACATCCAGATGTCTATTTTAAACAAACCAACCCACAAGTGCCTTGTTAGTTTATTAATACCAGGGCTTGTTCAAACAATGCTGCCAAACTTACAGTAACAAAGATTCACCCCTCCATGCCAACTAGACTGAAATGTTAGCACGTTTACTGCTTGTGAGCAAGACAGTGTGGAAATGAATTGTTTTATGCTGAATGAGCTCTGTAGAGATAATTTAAGTGGGCTGGGGAAACAGGGCATCTCTACTGATTGTGGCCATGATCAAATCACTTTGCAAATTGTGATTTAATTGGGGATAGGAACTGGATTCAGGGGCCAGATCTAGGGAATGGAAAGGGGGTAAATAAAATCTACTATGTTCAGTAGGAAACCTCCATCTACTATTACACTACATCTCCTGCACAGAGACCCTAGACCCCACAAGCCCCTATTGGGACTGACTTACTCCAGGTAGTGTGGTAAAGCAGCTTGGGGGCCTTTCTGACAGAAGACCCAATAGAATGGCTTCATGTGACTGCCTCCATGTTTGCTTGAACCAATCTTTTCAATAAAAACCAGCATCAACAGATGTATAGAACTGAAAGTTCTATACTGGCAACTAGAGTGTGTGTGTTG
>QEPC01013962.1:451442-477031 GCA_003113815.1 Sphenodon punctatus
TGGTTGTTGTGCCTGGATCATCAGGTTCCAGTGGTGGCCAGGAGCACTTTTCACCAGCCTGGTGAGAAGGCTGTGACCTTTTTAATTCAAGGTGCTGGTTTTGACCTTAAAAGGCCTGAATGGCCTGGGCTCCAAATATCCGAAAGACCACCTCTCGCCTCATGTCCTGTTGCGGCCTCCGAGGTCAGCCAGGAGCACCCTCTTGTGGATACCATCTGCCCACCAAGTTCCCACAAGGGCATGCAGAAAGGCACTTCTTGGCCTCCCTATTATTATGGAACTCCCTTCCTTGGAGGTTTGTCTAAGCCCCAAGCCTGCTCATCTTATGGATGCAACGCAAGACCTTTTTGTTTGGGCAGGCATTTCACAGGCAGTGGTAGAGTTGTGTGTTGGGATTTTATTTGCTTTTATATTTGAGTGTTTTAATATTTGGAGTTTGGTATTTTCATGCATTGCAACCCACCCTGAGCTTTAATGGTAAGGGCAGGATAGAAATATGAATAAAATAAATAAATTTATGTGCAGAATTTTAGCAAAGTACAGTGCCCTCTGCTTAGAGTGCTGTTCTCCATTCCATTCAACAAGATCTTTTTTTACCGTTAAGCTTCTATGCACAGTTCCTACAAGCCAGTAGGAAGCTTCTTGCAATGCTCTGTGATCCCTCACAGACAATGGTAGTACATCAGCTTGTACCAGTTCAAGCAAGGACAGCTTAGTAACAAAATGATCACATTTTATTTAAACAGTTTAAGACACAGAGTACAAATGAATACAGAGTTTAAAATGGTCCCCCAGACAGGTGCCTCACAGTGCAAAAAAACCACAAACATAAAACAGTTGTTTCAAAAGAATTAAAAAAACAAATTAAAGGGTTTTTTTTGTTGTTGTTTTGCTTTTTAACCTAAAGCTGAAGTATAAAAAACACACATTTATAAATAAAGGGTTCTGGTTTTATTTTCTTTTAAATCAGTGGAGGGCAAAAAACAGAGTTGAAAAACACAGGTAAAAGGGTTGATTGGTGCCTACGGCATAACTAAAGACATGCAGAGTGGACATGGCTTATTCCTAAAGTTGCTGCCCCATGCACCTCTCTCCATGCTTTAACAGCAGGTTACCCACACAAATACACCATCCAGCCCAGGTAGTATTTACAAAAAGTAATCCGGTGCTCTGGACATACTAGTCTTAGCTACAGAAGGAACCACCTGTTCAACAGCACATCAAGGGCTGCAAGAAACTTTTCTTTTTAAAAAAGAAAAGCAAGTTTTTATAATTGAATATCCTGGATGATGCTGCATCTCCAGTGCGAGAACTCTTATCTACTTTTGAACTTACCAATGGTGTTTATTAAATATTTTTTTAAAAACATTTAAAAAAAATAGTTCATGAGTTTGAACTGTTTTGAAGAAAAGTACCCTTTCTGAATCATCAAAATGAAGAGAAGGAATTAACAGGCCTACTTCTGGCATTACCTGAACAATTCAGTAGAAAAAAGGGAGGGGATCTGAGAGATGAAGTGAAAAAGAAATATGCAGGGGCATGCAAGAGCACCAAATGTGTCTGCCAGTGCTTGGTGAAAATGTGAGTTGGCTTTTCAAGTACTGCATGATGCAGAGAAAATCAAACACAAAGGGTTAGCTGTTTTGTCAAAGGCCCTTTTTATACAGGCGATACCCATGCATGAACACCCAGCGTGTTCATGCATGGGTGCTGCCCATGGGAATCCCGCAGGGGTGGGTGTATGTGCTCCCGCGCACATGCATCCCCAAGCATGGAGGCACTGGACAAAATGGAGGTGCCTCCGTGCGTGAGGATGCATGGGGGTGGGGGGGCGTCTGTCTACACCCTCCCCCCTCCAGCACACATTGACTGCGGCGCACTCGGATCCCCCCGTGCACCACAGTATGTGTAAAAAGGGCCAAAGTCAAGTGCTTTTCACTACATCAGTTGATTCACAGGTCTTTGTTCACTGTTCTTAGGAAGTTAATACAACCTGGAGTGGAGAAAACTACTGTATTCTCATTTTGGCCAGGAACGATGCAATGAAAGTTATGGAGACTTATGAACAAGTGGAAAGAGTGGCAAAGCTAGGTTCTTAAATCATACACATACCTAAATCAACATGTGGGCCAGACTCAAATATTACTCCTTTTCACAATCTTCTTACCTGCATGATACTGTTTAGGATTTCCACGTGCTGACTGGCATAACCTAGACCAAAGCTATATGCTGCAAATGCAGGTCTGACGAGCATTGTGACCTACGGCTACCTTTTACTATCCTGATACCTTGCCGAAGATGTTCCCTTTTTACTCCAATTTGGAATTTTGGGGCATGCTTCCTGCTACCAGCAGCAGGTGCTACCAGGGAACAATTGCATACGTAACTGCCTCAGGCTCTCTGAATGCAACATTCCTCTCCCCCTGCCAATTCTCAGCAACAAAGCCTTGGGGTATCACCTTGATTTATGGGGCTTTAACTGAACAACTGCTATTAACACAAATGAGAGCTGGGCAGTTACAATCTTAAATACCTGGTTGAGGTTCTAGGCCTCAGACCCTCCAAACCTTTAAAGGAACAGTTGCTTAGATGGAAGCAAGTGGGAAAATCAGTTGCCCATTAAAAAGCTTTAAGACAACCATCCTATCCAATTTCTTAAACTAAAATCACCAAACTCAGTCCTAGTTCTACTTCCCTGAAGCCCTGTCTCTACGTTACTACATCTTTCATTGCTGGCCCCATACTGGCCAAAGCCAAGCGTACATCTGTTCCTAGCACTATCCTTCTGGACACCCTTACTCTGCTACTCTACATTATTTTAAAATGGCACCTCCACAAACCCCTGCTTGCCTACTTTCTTGAGACCTCCACCAACTAAAATTCTACTTAGACACTTGCCCTGTGTTTATTTTCCCACTTACACCCATGACAAGCATCCCTTTTCATCCCCAACCCCTCAATTCACATGAATTATTTAGCAGGAGTTCTGTTTTCTGCTGGTCTGGATTTTCTTAGCTATTGCTTTTCACATGGGATAATCCCAGATAAATTATTGGCTGGATTGATACATCCCAATAGGAACAGCTTTGAGGTATGTTCTGTTCACATCACCAATCTGCTTGCCACTACTCTCTCAGGTCACCACAATATATTTTCAAATGGAAAAATTAAATGGAAATCAAATTTTGTGAAGGAAGAAATACAAAGAACCCTCAACCCACTATTCTCCAGTACTAGGAAATGTCTGGGTTGAAAGTAAAGCTATTTTACCTGAGTCAGTGTCCTAGTACAGAAAGTAGCTTTTGGGACACACTGTTTTCACAGTCTAAACATACAAGGAAAAAGCTAAGTGGTTGTCTCAAAAAGAGCATAACCTGAAAGAACTAAACCTATCAGACAACCAGCATGATTGCCATCTCTTACCTTCTCCTAAGCAACTCCCAGCCCCATACATTCACACGTCCTTCCCTTTCACCTGAGAAAGCTCCCAGAGATCTCTTTCCACTACATCTCTTCCTCCTTTGCAAACAGGCATGGTCTACAAAATTCCACTATGCCACTTGATTCAGGAAAACACAATGATGAGGGAGAACTAGCGGGACACCAGTTTGAGGGTCTAAGCTTTGAACTCTTGTACTACAATTTTATAGCAGGAGTCACAGGAGACAAGTCACTGAATTTTGATTTTGGGAGGAACCTAAAGGGAGGTTCTAAGAATACTTCAAGTCTTCTCCAGCCCTGAAACTCAATTAAGGGATGGTCAGCCAGTCAACGTGGAGAAAAAAAGGTCACGTCACAAAGGCCACCAGCCCTGCAGCACAGTGAAGAGGTTGACCAAGCTAGTAAAAAAGACTGCCCTATAGGTCTCCCAGTTCTGCAGCACAGTAAGGAGATAGCCATCTGGCCCCACAGTCTGCCAGCTGGGGCCCAGACCAGCCAGCTCAAATAGTGAGAAGGCTTCACTGGAAGTTCCCAGCCTTGGAGTGCAGTGAAAGGAGAGGACTGCACGATTGTTGGCTCCCAGTTCCAAAGTGCAGTGAAGAAAAGCCAGCCCAAAAGCCCTATATCAACTAGACATGGGGGGTGGAGGGGGGAAGAGGAGAGAGTCATCCCAATTGCAGACTACAAGATCAAAATCATGTCAAGCTTGCCTTTGACCAGGGAATAGCATAGAATGTTTTGTAGGCTGTTCACCTTTAAAGGAACTTCATTAACACCAGCTAGCATTTTCATACATACAAATTGATGTTTGCTTAAAGTAGTAGAATTCAGTCAATTAGGATTGTACTCTTTTTAAGGCAAGATCAAAACTGATGGCAGAGGAAGAATCCCTCTTTGTAGCCCTTACGTCTGGGGCCGCTCAGATTTCATTCTGCCTTATTATGTCACTGATCTTGGCCAGCAACAATCTCTCTACACTGGCCAGTTGGGCGAACTATGACAATGCACAAATAACGGCTTACATGGAAAGTTGGGCAAGATGAGAAGCATCCTCCAGGGACAACAGTTTGTGGGGCTACCAGCTGTTCTCAAAAAAAGTTTACGCTGAAAGCCACAAGTCTGTGGAGTTGTATTGTTCATGCATCATTCTACAAGACATAGTAAAAACAAGCCCTGAGTGCTGTTCCAGCAAGGGAACCCATGAAAGGAAAGCTGGGGATAATTACATCCCACAATAGTTTATAAATGCTGCGTAATACCCCTGTGTGGTAGTTTTCTGAAGTTAGCACTTGAAACTGGGGGAAATGATCCCTCCCTGTGATGTTTTGACTGGAAGCTACTGTCAGGCTTTTCCTACCAAGATAATGAAAGCATCAGACCTGGATGGGAAAAAATACCACACGAGTAAACACTCCTGTCAATGGCTTTCTTCAGAGACACAGAAGAATCCCTCCTGCTGCTCCTTCTTATCCTGTAGTAATTTGCTCCCAATTTCCCATCTCCAAACACACACACACACACACACAAGTTACTATCCAACTTCAGTTGAAAAACATAGCTAAAAAGAGCTTTGTGACAATTTCCCCAACATCATTTAATACTTTTTAATATCTGACAAGAGACCGGAAGTATTTGAATACTAATCAAATGCCAATGTTTATTTTAAAAAGCCACTGTTTAAAAAAAGTTCTTGTAACATTATCTCCAAAAATTTGGTCCAAAGGGTGAAATTATCCTCTGGAGGCAAGTGCAGGTAAACGATAACCCAGGCTGTCTTTGAAACAGAAAAGCAGGCAGTGTGGAAGTGACAAGAGCGGCGAGATTCCTGCAGGTAACAAACCACGCCTGGGTAAAATGAAGCTCAGCAGCAAGGAGGAACACAGCAAGAGAGCAGCTCAGCAGTCGCACAGAGGCTCCAACCTGCCTCCCTGCTTGGGGGTTCCTGGAATACCAGATTGTGCTGTGCTAAGATATGGCAAAAAACAACAAAAAAGAGGTAAGGAAACAGCCATTAAAAATACATGTGAAAAGCTGAGAGCAATAGGCAGAAAAATAAATTAATAAATAAAATCTTTAGTCTGCATGTGGATTCTGGATGAAGCCTTGCAGAGGGAGTGATCGGCTTCATGCCAATCCCTTTTTGTTAATCAACAGTACCAAGTTTCTTGGGCAAGCTCAGTTTCTTTTTTGTTCCTATAGGAAATGCCAAGCATCCTGGGCTGTGAAGAGATTTCTAAGCAGTTTCTCTAAACCATGTGCAGAGACTGGAGAAGCCTGAAGAGCATTAGGGAAAGATTAAAATTGTGGCCAGCACATTACTAAAAAATGAGGGGGAAAAAATCAAGGGTGGGTCAAGTCTAAAGGCCTGACCAGATCGGTTTAAAAAGGGTGTCTCTTGCTTTCTCTCCAGGATAAGGATGGTGATGGCATCCATCTGAGGCTTCCGCTGTGCTCCCACTCCTGGGATTATTTCTGAGCGGATGTCAGCTTTATTCAAAAACAGTTTATCACGAAAGCCACCCCTCTTCAGAGTTTTCTGTTCATGCGCCGTTCCACAGCCTGCAGTAAAAGTTTTGAGTATTGTTCCAGCAAAGCCAGAGTCTGCTCATCCCCAAAACGAGTAGGACTGGATAAGGTAGCACTACTCCCCTCGCTCAGCGGCACAACAACTGCATCTTGCGTTTCCCCCAGCACTTCCTGGTCCCTTTCGAGCTCTTTCCCATCCTTCAGTGAGTCCAGTTCTTTCTTCATAGATGAAAACGTTTCAGTTAGGAGGCCAGCAATCTTGTCTTTGTCAGTGGAAGACTCCATGTCAGTTGATACCTGAGAAAGAAAAAAATCCCAGTGTAGTTAGCATTGGCTAGGACCGCAGGCTTGCATGGACTGCTCCTGCCAACAGAACTAGCTTTGATTGCATGTTCCGAAAGAGTCAAACTGAATACAGTGAATTGAGATTGACTGGCCATCACAGTGTATGATGGATGCTAACTGCATGGCTGGTGATAGGAGAGATTACAAAGAAAAGTCTCAGCCCATTTGGAGTAGAAGTATCTACCATTAGCAAATATTAAGCTAGCTACACTGGATGCAGCCACACGAGCTGGTGTGGGCAATCGCAGTCACCACACATCGGTGAGAGCAGGGCAGACAGGCCACCTCCGACCCCTGTAGGGAAACCAAGCAGGTGGGCCCAGACCTGCCCCATCCACCCTCCTTTGGCCCACCCATTATTCCGCTCCTGGCCATGACATAGTCACATATGACTGGCGACAGTGGCTGTCGCTCAAAGCCCGTGGACCTTGCTGCGGGGCAGGGCAGATAGGGATCAGGACCACAAGCGCAAGCAAGCACAAGCAAACTGTGAGTTGGTCAGCCTTACTCCACTTTAGGTAAGGCTCCTACATGCTGCATCCCCAGCCTTTTTTGGGAGGACACATTGCATAGAGCACCCCTGGGGGAGGTGAACCTCTAGCCAGCATCTCCTGTGGCTGAACCCACTGTCAATCTCAAACCACTAGCGCTTCAATCCTGAAACACCTTCAAAGTAAGTGATTTCAGGACCATAGCCTAAGGTGGTGCTTTCAGCCTATTGAGGTCATGAAATACATGCCTAAGAGCACAGCAGTGGACAATGTTCTATATAACAAAAAGGCCTTCCTGTAAAAATGACACTGGAGAAAGAGAGAGAGATTATGCGGGGCTGTGCATGCACACAAACAGCCAAGCTTCCTCAATTAGTTGCAATTTCGTACTTCACCAGCCTGTTTCCTGGTCATTAACAGGTTTATGAGAAAAGCACTCAAGATAAAACAAAGCCCCTCCTATTGTACACATTACCTTTGAAGCACTGCTTACGTATTAGTCCTCATAATACTCCAGGGGTACAAGTGAATTGTTATCCTCAGTTTACTGGTAGGACAACTAGCAAAATGATCAAGCAATTTCCCCCAGGCCACACAACAAGCCACTGGATGAGCCAGAACTGCAATTCAGGAGCCAGAATTGCACTTCCTGAGTCTCAGTTCCATTAGAATAGAGGTACCCAAACTGTGGATCAAGATCCTACTGGAATCATGCCATGAGGATGTGGGTCACAAGCTCGATTGATATTAGATGTATTATGTGTGTCTCTGTTTCTGTTTGAGGTTACAGAATTAATTCTAAGCAAGGACCTGTGTTCACTGCATTTTTCCATTGGTGGTAATGAGGAAAATTTAAGTCTCAAAATGGGATCAAACAAGCAAAAATTTGGAAATCGCTGCACTGTACCACACTGCCTCCATCAAGCACATTTTGTCAAAAGAACATCCACAGTCTCCCAGTGGGTGCCATCACCCATAAGTATGGGAATCATGCTGACTTACCATATGGTAAAGGTGAATGGCTTTGCGCATGCTGTCCTGGAGCTCAGACACAACATGTTTGCACTGCTCAACACTGATGACGGAAGGTTCTGAAGAGACAGGAAACACAAAAACTAAGCAATGAACATAACCGACATCCTAGAGCCTGACCTTTCACTAGTGGGAAACCCACCAGGAAAACCAGTCATTTCAACATAGTGACTGACATTTTAAAGGGAGGTTCTGTATGTTAATTATTATTATTATAATAAGCATTTATATAGCACCACCTATGTACCTGGTGCTTTACAGAGAAGAAGATAGACATGGTCCCTGCCCAATAGTTTACAATCTGATTTTATTCTTCCACCCCATAGCTTTAAAATGGGACTGGCTTAAGCCAAGCATAGCATGGGCAAGCATTATACACACTTGATTCACACACAGCTTTTGAAACGCACCTTGCCATTAACATTCAGCTTCCTGATTTTCCAGTCTCCTACCTCTCCTAGGCAACTGAGTGGGATAAATGTCTTGATTTCTGGCAGATAATGTGATGGTTTTATAACCGTGGCAGGGCCAAGACCACCAAAACCTGAATGTAGGCCAAAGGCATTAACCGGACTTGCCACTAAATAACTCTCCCTTTCCCACAACCAAAATTCCTCTAACACACCCATCTCTGGGATAAAACAAGCTTGCAATGTGAAGATGCACTGGAATAGGGGCTATTCTAACTGTAGCAGGGGACCAACAGCCTCCTGTCACACGCAGCACTATTAGGCTTGGAAGTGTAACTTTAAAAATGCATTTTTGTTGCCATTATAGAATCAAGAGTTGGGGATGTAACAAGGGTCATCTAGTCCAGCCCCTTGCTTGGATACAGGATGACTACAGTTACAGCATCCCCGAGAGATGCCTATCAAGAGGGAAACAGAAAAGTTCAACTTCAGCTGTTAAGTTGCCATCCCCTGGTTCACTTAGTAGTTTAACCACTGAAGATGTGAAAATTCATTGCATTTAAAAATCAATGACACAAGATGATTCACATACAAATGGACAGACATGTTTTGCCATTTATTAGCCTCTCCTCCTTCACACGTCACTAGACAATGTTAGCAGGCTTCTCTGGTTACCCATAGAATAAATGTGGTCATAAGAGCATTGTTACTCTGCTTCTGAACTAGAGAACAACAACCTTGGAGAGAGAGTGAAGAGGAAACCCCACCCCAGCCCCAAGGACAGTACAGCCAATGGCATGCATTGGGAGTACCAGCTGACATCTCAGTTCTTTGCAGTCTTCACCTTCTGAATCACCAAATCTTTGCTTGCAATTTGAATACACTGGTTTCAATTATCTTTGTCTGTGGTTCTTGCTATTTTTTGTTAAACCACTTTCTTCTCAGCACCATTTGTGGATTCCTCCCATGATCCTGCTGTGCTTATGCTGTCCCTCAGATTCATGAATATCAGCACACACAGAAAAAGATGCTGCTCAAATGATTTAAATTAGTACTTGGACAAAAGGGCTTTTTCAGCTACAGGATCTCAGAGGTGGTGAGAATGCTCCATCCCCTTCAGAAATGGACATAGGATAGCTAATGTAGTAATGGTAAGAATACTATAGCAATTTAAATCTGCTTTGCACAAAGTGCTTTGCAAAGTTAAGTATCCTTACCCCCACGTTTGAGAGAGAGGAAGGCTAAGCAACAGAGAAATTAAGTGACCTTCCCAAGGTTACAGAGAGAGTCAACAGCAGAGAAAGGATAAACACTCTGACGCCAAATCCTGTGCTCTATTCACCAAATCACAGTACCTTCTCCATTTGCTGCTCCAGTAACATCCTTTTGCAAAATATATGCATCTCAGCTCTTGGCTGTCTGAGCCTATTCTAGCTTTCCCTTTACTTGTTTCTCTCCCCCTTTTTAGAAGGGTCAAGGGGCTTTTTGAAGATCCATGCTATCTCTGCAGACCTTCAGCTGAAGTTACTGTTAACAAGCCCAAGGCTCATGAACCAAAGTCTAAGAGTGCGATCCAGCTTCCACTGAAGTCAATGGTTAAACTCCCATTGACTTGTATGGAGCTGGATTGTGCTCTAAATCTCTAGTCCAGGAAATGTCATTCAGTGCAGAGATGGACTTTATTGCTGTAGAATCAGGTTCCATAGCTGCATGCTGCAGCAGTCACAGGTAGGCGTTCCACCCTAGAGGGAACTTACTCTTCTGAGTCTCTCACAAATGCATTTTTCTAATTTTTTTTTATTTTCTAAACATTAATGACCACATGGTCTTAAAATGAAATTGCAAGCTCTTCTAGCCAAGGGCCATGCATCTTGTATGTCTGAATGGGGCCCATTTTCATGCAGGACCCGTAGACACTACTTTAATGTTAACAGCAAACTTCCAGTCGTATACTTTTACTACATCTACTTTAGTACCTTTTTTGATTGTCGCAATGCAGGTATACATAAAAATAATGGCTGAGAGTATTAAGCAATTAATAGGTCAAATTAATTGATTAATTCACTGATCACAAATTAAAAATAGGGTCTACATTTTTAACAATTATTTTTTAACTATTTAAAAAAAAATTCTTATAAAAATTAAAAATTTCAAGTTATTAAAACGTAATAAAAATATTAATAAACTAGCAGCAAACCCACAACGTTCAATACATTGTGTCTTGGACAGTTGTACTGTGGCTCTGTAATTTTGTAGAACTTAATCAACTCTCATTAGTCAGTTAATCAGTTTTGCCTAAAAACTTTGGTTGACAGCTTTAATAAATACTGAGGCCATCTTTTTATATTCTGTCACTTTTTTGGTATAATGCCACAGTACAGTGCTTATCACTTCACAATTCACCACCGAGGAAAGGAAGGAGGCATTGCTAAAGGATGCTAACAAGTGGAGGATTATACTGTGTGTCTGCCCGCCCACCCACACAGCTTTTGATTAACAGCAAAGGAAAAGATAATGTAGCATAAGGGCTTAAAATTACATATGCACTTTCATATAACCCCATGTTCCGGATAATTTCCCACTTCACAATGCACCGATCATTCATAATTACTTTTATTAACACCTTCACTCTATTCTGTGGCCCCAAAAGGTCCACTGCGTATTTATGTATTATTCCTACCTGACTCGATCATAAACGGAAAATTGCAAGTTAGAAAATCTTCAGGATACTCAGCTATCACCTGCCTAACACACAACATAGGATGCAAGACAGAAAGAACAGAAGCTTAAAACAAAGGAAAAAAAGATGACAGATTGAAGTGTCTCACCATTGAGGGGGTGACTTATGAAACGAGACAGGTGCAGACAAGACGAGACAGGCCAGAAGCTGGATGTAAAGAAATGTGATGGAATCGTGAAGCGGTTCACAAAGACAGGAGACAGAAGGGGGAAGAAGTTTAGAGATGGGTATCCGTGCACACCTGAGTCCTGTGCTGGAGCAGCCACTGTTGTGGGAGACCTCAACCTGATGGGGTCTACTGTGCAAAGTCCAAGTTTGTTGTTTGACACACAGCCAATGCTGGAGACCCGCTCTCTGCATCTGAATGGAGTGCTTCCTGGTGACTTCACAGGCTGGCCTTCTGAAAAGTCCTTCAGTTTTGCATTAGCAACCTCTGTCTCATCATGGGCCTGTGTCCTCAACAGCACTGGGACTTCTGCTGAATTCTCCTTGACAGGTCCCATGGGGCTCTCTTTACCAAGTCCCAGACACACAGCAGCTTGACTCTCCCTCTTGGAGGCCCGTCCTTCAGGAAAGGAGGGTTTCTTTTTACAGACTCCAGCAGGTGACTGTGGAGACTCCGGTTCCACTAGAGTTTTTGATTTGGCAGTGGGAGAGAAAGAAGCTAGGGAAGGTCTGTCAGGCAAGGGTTTGGGGATGTCGAGGATCAAGTGGGCCCGGTTTGATGATGAAAGCTTGTTATGGAAGGACTTGGGTGAGGAACAGTTTATAACTTGCTGAAGGGCTGGTTTCACGGAACCATTTTCTTTTGAAGGTAGCTTATCCTTCTCCATCTCTGCTGAGGAATTTAATTGCATCTTCTCTGGTGCTGGTGGACTGGTTCTCACCTCAGTCAGCATTTCTGCAGAATCATCAAGGCACAGATTTTCCCCCACAGAAATGCTACGGGACATCTTGGCCATGAAGCTAGTGGTGGGGTTCATGTAGGACTTTGGTTTTGCAGCCTTGAAATCTTTGGCCAGCAGGGAGCTGGAACCATCCACCTTCAGTAGACTTGCAGACAATGTCCTGCAGTGACTGGATTTGGGATCCTTCTCACCCACATTTAGTGTCTGAGGATGCTGCTTAGCAGAGGATGTCATTTCTGGACACTTATCTGTGGAAATGAAAGAGACAAACGCACAAAACTAGATAACAACTGCAGAAAACTGTGCAGGGAGAATCAAAATGGCTCCACCCCAGTTTCTGGAAGAGATGTACCAATTAATGCCTGTTTCAGTGTTCATGTTGACATGTTAGAAAGGAGAGCTCTTATCCCTTCTTCACAGCCCTCCGACACGGTTTCTCACTTTTAGATTAAACCCAAATTCAAGGCTATCAGACAACAGATGATGTTCTCTTTTCTCTCCCTCTCTCTGGCTGCATCATATTGGTTTTTAAAACCAGCACTGGTGAAAATGTTATGCTTTACTAGAATTGAAGTTCTTTATAGAATATTATTATAAGTGCACAGGTGTAGCACGAGCAAGCTTCCCCACATAGCTCTGAGCAATCCTTACTGGATTGCCTCTGATGAGTGTCTTTGTCCAAAGCTCACTCAGTCTTTAACCCACTGCTGAGAATACAGAGTTCTAGTTGAGGATGATGATGATGATGGCTATTCCGATGCAGATGCTTGCCTGTCAAGTACTTTGCTGTTGCTGCTAATTCATTTCACTTTAGACACATACAGTGAGCTCAGCCTCCCATGTCTGCAGCTTGACAAACCCACAAAATTGTTAGGTTCAGCACTTTTCTTCACTAACCGCATACACCTGCCTCCCCTTGACAGAGTACAAGAATAATGGGAACCACTTAAACAACAGTTTGGCTTGCGACACTTCAGAGTCACAATGGAAGCTGACTTCTCACTCCTAACCACCCCTTCATTCTTACCACCCATTTAGAAGATGAAGGAATACCGAGATTCCAAGCCACAGTCTGCACTAGGTGAGAGCCTTAGACTAGTCTGCGTAAGGATTTAAAAGTCTGAAATTCTCCTAGCATGAGAGATTCCTTAATTTTCTATTTAAATGCCATTATCTCCATTTATTTATTGTTTTACACTGTCATTTCCTTACCTTCGTGAATGAGGTCATGGACTGACTGGGATTTCCTTATAACTACACCGCCATTCCCAGCACCCTCCGGAAAAGGTGCAATAGCTCTCCCAGCTCCCACTGTAATCCTACTGGTTTCCAAAGCTGATTTTCGCTTTCTTTGGGTGTAAAGTGACCTGAATGAATTCACACCGTCTAGAAGACTGCCATTTTCCAAGGTGGTGCAATGATATCCATTCCCATTTTTTAGTACATCATCAGAAACCTGCTTTGGCTGGGCTGGAGCCTCGATGGGTTTTGAATTCAGCATCAAATTTGATGAGGAGAGTGACAAACGCCTGCAGAGAGAAAACAAGGCAGAACTCTCTCACAGTTGAAATAAAATTAATAAAGAAAAAGTCAGTAGTGGTTGATAAAGAGGCACAAAAATCCCATTACATCAAACCAGATTGTGTTCTTGTCTCCCCTTAGTTGCAATGAATTGAGTAATGAAATCAGCACTAAACTGCATCAATAGTAACCAGTTCACTATATTTCAGGAAGAGAGTTGATGTGGGGGTTGGTCAGGCAGACGTGAAGGGATGGGGAAGGGTTACAACAGAGGGGAGATAGATCAGGATCGGTTCCTCTTAGCTCAACTTGCCAACAGCAAAATCCACAACACACTAGACTTATCAGCCCTGAAACTAACACCACACATCAAAGCTGCTCAGTCTTCTAAGGGCTCCTCTAATGAAAGATACTATAAGCAGCACAAAGTATTATCATTTTTATCTTCCTACCAAGGGAGAATAGTAGGGTTACCTGAGAAACAGACACCTCTCAATCTATAAGATTTGACAGTTGCGCTAGTTTCAGAAAAGAGGAGGGGGAAATCTAGTGTATTTACCACCTTGTCTAAAACTTGTGGCAAGGAGGGGTAGACAAAGATATTAACACCTGCAGCGAGCTGTCTTTCCCACCATTGCTACCATGAGGAAAACCTGCACCTTTGCTACAGCAGTGATAGCAGGATACTCTAAAAGTCACATAACAGCCAACAAACGTCAACGATGAACCCAACACTGCTGACTGCTTATTTAAAATAGTATTGCCAGATTGATATGAGCCATGGTTAATAAAAAGGCACAAACTTCTATTGATCTGTTTTCATAATAATAATAATAATAATAATAATAATAATAATAATAAAGTTCCATGCATTTATTTGGTTTTTATTTCAGCAGGTACAGTTTCTTGTTACAGGAATAAAATCCCATGCAGTGTTTGTATCCTAGACACGGGAGTAGTCCATCAATATATGAAAGCCAGAAAAGAAGGAACATGAAAATGGACTAGGTTTTTTTTCATTGTCCAAGCTGAATGAAATGCAAAAACAAAGCGCATAAATGGTGAAAAATAAAAGATGACGAAAATGTCTTTGGCTTTAATAATCTAATAGCACTCTCACAATGCAGTTTGGAAAGTTGTTTAAAGACAAAAGGAAGAGAAACAATATAGTCACTTTTACAGAGGTATATAGCAAGCTGGCCATTCTGACAGAGAGCATGTAGACAACCTGCCAGGTCTCCATGCAAAAGAACATCTATACTAAGGTCTGTCAAACCCAGAAGGCAAAGACCTTGGGGCTGGCATGCATTGAGCCAGCATTCAGCACAGCCAAAATTAAAGAAAAACAAAAAACAGTACCTCAGAGCTGGAGACTGGGAGAGAAAGCGTGAGGAAATACTGTTCTCTGTTCTCTCCAGGTTCCTACATGATCCACCTATGGATTCAGGGGAGTTTTATGTAAGTTTTGTAACAAGAGACAAACTTTCTAACATAGTTAATATTAACCAGATGAGTCCTATTCACACACAAGGGGAGACGAGGGCTGCTTGAGCTAAGGAACATCACAGCGAATTAACATTTTCCCTTCCATTTCTAAATCTGTTCCTACCCGATCAGTAAGACTCTGGGTCATCAAGACAGAAAAAATAAATTAACATAGCATGCAAGGATATTGCTAGCCACAATCATTACCAAGATACTGTTTGTCCCTGAATTGACGGATGAAAATTGAAAACCTATTTTGCCAATTTGGTGCTTAAAGTTGCCCTCAAATGTGTCCTTCATGGCATTTTATTCTTTAGCAATGTTTGCCGTACTCATGTGTGCCATCAGAGGCCACTACACCTTGACTTACCATTTAATCTACAGTGCAAAACTAGAGATTGGACAGGAGCCTAGGCTCTTGAAGAACCCTAAGAAAGTGTTTCGCCAGGTAAACAAGAATAGCGCCAGTTTGTTAAGTCAACAGAACTCCTTTAGAAGCTCCTTAGGGCAGGGATGAGGAACTTTCAGCCTTGGGGCCAAATAAAGTGTTATCTTCCTTTAAATCTGGCCCAACTTGGTTCTGCCATAGCTGCTATTGATGTGGCCCACCGCCAGGGGTGTGCTAGCCCAGAGTGCTGAAGTGGTAGGTGGGGAGGGCTGTTACTACCACGTAGGTGCCGGTGTGAAAGCTCTAGCCCTAGCATCTCCCCAGTCAGGAGGCAACTACTGCTGCTGCTGATTTTTTTATTTGGGGGGGGGGGGGGGGTGAGGAATCTTTTTGGTGCAACTGCCTTCAGCAGATTGCCTGTATGGAAGTCTGATTGGGAATCCCAGTTTGCTACATTATATTGTGATACTGCCATGTTACCATCTATTTACACAAATATAGAGGACTTTGCAACCCCTTCTTGGCCTTTTTGGCCCACAGTCTGTTGATGAAGTTAAACATTTAATACAGCTACCTAAGGCACTTGGGGAAGTCTTTGTCCCAGCTGAAGTATACAAAGATAATATGGAATGGTGGGCACCTGTACTAGCAAAACTGTTTCATAGGTTATTAATACTGGAATGTTTCCAACAGGCTGTGCACCGAGTATTATAATTCCCCTGTTTAAGAAGGGGAACAGGTCTAACCCTGGAAATCATCATCATCCTATTTTGCTGTTGGACATTGTGCTTAAAGTTTATAATCAACATTTATTAGATAAGTTGGTTATAGGGACTGAGACTCCGAGATGATTTAAAGAGGTGGTTTAAGAGGAACAAGCAGGTTTCAGAAAGTGTTATTCCACATTGGATGGTTACTTTGTACTCTCACACTTGATTTATAAATATGTCAAATCAGCTATATGCAGCCTTCATTGATTGGAAATCTGCGTCTGATTCAAATCGATAGAAGGCTGTTTTGAGCCATGCTGGAGCTGGCTGGCACTAACCCAAGATTACATGCCCTACTGAAATCATTACATGCCCTGATGGCTGCAAAATTAGGATAGGCCTAATTTTTGCAGTTCCAGGGAACTGTCTTAACTGCATAAAAATCACAAAAGGTGTTAGAGAAGGGTGCTCGCTGGCTTTTTTCTTTTTAATTTTTATATTACTAATGTAGTGGATGCTTTGACTGGTGACCATTTTTTTCCACCAAGAATTGGGATGCATGCAGTGCCTTTGCTTCTATATGCAGATATGGTGCTCCTATCACAAACATCCATCAGGATGAGAAGATTACGCAAAGACTTCTCAGTTTATTCTAAATAAGAACATCTGGAGATTAATTATGATAAAACCAAAGTAATTGTTTTTGGAAATAATGTTAATAGGTTAAGTTGGTTCCTGGATGGCCATCCTATTGAACAAGTAGAATCCTTTCAATATTTGGGAGTTTGTTTTTCACACGCTGGGAGTTGGAGGTTGCACTGCTCAGAAGCCAATGCAGTGTCTTTGAGGTAGATGGCGGCAGTTCTCTTACTCGCTGTTATGGGGGGAATCTTGTGAAACCAGCATTAAGGGTTTAGGGCTAAAGTAATTTCACAAATTTTGTATGGGGCAGAGGTCGGGGGAATCAAGGATTTTAATATCCTAGTCATGATCCAGAACATTTTCTTTCACAAGCTGTTTGTGCTTTCCAAATATACCCCAGCTGCTATGGTGAAAGCTGAGTTAGGGAAACCCTCTGTCTCTTCTAGAGTGCACAAGAGATTGGTGAGTTTTTGGGGTAGGATTGCATGAGAATGTATGGACACTGCCCAACTCCCCTGGCTCTGTCTTAAGAAGCAACTGGAAAATGCTATGCGTCAGGGAGTTTATTGTTTTGACTTTATCTGCTCCCTTTTGAACAACTGGAGATTTACTGTGTGTGGTTCAAATATGAAATTACTGCAACAGAGTCTGTCACAAACTCTAGCTAGGATTGATGATCTGGACAAACAGACTGATTTATCTGCTCTTCACAACTTCAATATGTCACCTTGGTACCCCTTTCTTAAAACTAGCAGTGGCATGAAAAACTATATTACGATCCTAAAATGTTTTGTGTTACGGAACTCATTTATGGCCTTATGTTTTCAGACCTTTCATTCAGCGATCTTC
The DNA here is from genome assembly GCA_003113815.1 of Sphenodon punctatus. Classification (NCBI taxonomy): domain Eukaryota; kingdom Metazoa; phylum Chordata; class Lepidosauria; order Sphenodontia; family Sphenodontidae; genus Sphenodon; species Sphenodon punctatus. The sequence continues at coordinate 468,931 of QEPC01013962.1, forward strand.
GTGGGAAGGTATAACAGGCTTCCACGAGATCTTAGACTGTGCCCATGCAATTCAGGGGATGTGGAAGATTTACCACATTATCTGTTAGACTGTAAACTATATGAAGAGATGAGAAATGAATGGATTCTGCCCCTTTTATGTGGGAAAGCCTATTGCAACAGAGCTCAAAAACTACTGTCTTCACACAATCCAGAAGGTACAGCTATTTTTGCCAGATGTGTTGCACTAATTAGAGAAACTATTTGATTGTTATTCTTTTTAGCTGTCGATGCGGGGTCATTTGTCTTGCTAGGTTTTATCCATTCATTTGTTTTTATCAGTTGTATTCTATGTACTATTGCTTTATTGATGCTTTTTACCATAATGGCTTTTTGCTACATGGAAATAAACATTCATTCAGATTGCCATGGGACACACTCAATGCCCTTCTCTCTCCTCTCTGCTTTGTTTCACCTGTACCACCCTTAATTGGTTCAACAACTGCCAAGCACCTGAGCCAAAATGACCTTTTCATGGTCTGTTTCACTAAGTTGATGTTTTGTGGCTATGAAATGTCAGGAGAGAGTAAGTTCTGCTTTTGTATTGGCAAATGTACCTTTTCCATCACTATTGGCCAGAGTCTCAAAATGCTGCTTGAGGAACTTCTCCTGATCTGGAGTCCTGGGGACTTCTCTCTCCAGCATACCAGTGCCTGCATCCTCATCCTCTCCCTCCCCTTCCGCCTGTTCTTCTAGATCTGAGATACCATCCACACTCAGGGGCTCTGTGCTCTCAGAATCTGGAGGAGTAAGGAAAACCACACACATCACAGAAACATCTGCCTACTGGCAACATGGCTGATCATCAGTGCCAGAAGCAGCTGACATATTACGGACATATTAAGGAATTCCTGACATATTAAGGAATGAGACCATTGAGCCAAACAGCATTTAGTAGCAGCGGGAGGTAAATTCCAGTTGTGCAAGAACTCAAAGCAGCACTTCCCTTGAGGACAACAAAAAATAGCAGCCTTGCTCTACAGGTAGCACAAAAAGCAGGCATCAAATGCAGGAGGATCTTAAGACATTAAGGTGTGGCAAGTGTGTCTTCCTTTCGGCACAGTAGCAGCTGTGTCTCAGCTCCCCAAAAGCAAACATACTCAAGTCCAATTTGCCACCAAGCCTGGTCCTGCTGGCAAGGTCCTGAAGTGCTCTATATTACATGTAAATGGGCAGATAGCATGCATTCACATCTCACCTTCATTTGGATGATCCGGGCTTGAAAGGCAGCTGCTACTGTAATCTACGGAGCAGGCACTATCAGGGCTGTGCTTATCTGGGCATCCATTGGTGTGGTAACTTCTACCTAGCTTCGTGTGGGGCAACGCTTTTACTTGGAACTCACTACAAGAGAGATGGGAAGAACACACGACTAGAAGAGAAGTCTGTCTTACTTTTGAAAGGGCATTTGCCCTATTAGTGTTATAGTTCTAGTCACAAGTCCTTACCTGTGCCAATAACACCTTTCATTAAAAGAAGAGAGGGATTTTAGAAATTCAAGTTACTTTTTTCACCACTTACAGTTTATTTTGCAATTCATCAAGCTTGGACAGTGACATTAGACTGCTTTATCTCTGGTCAGATTCATAGTCTTATTCTTAGTCACTGTATCAGTGCTGCTATGTTTGGGTTTCCAACACTGTAGGGAAATGTCCCTTACAAAAATAGTTGTACATTTCCCCCCGTGTACCAACATTTCTATACACAGATTTGATGAGCCCCACTTTCCCACAAGAAGATACGTAAGTAAGCAGACTAACGATAGCAAGACTCATTTTTCATCAGAGAATATGGAGGCGGCTCCCAAATTAGAAGTTGTGTCCCCAAATGGGATTGTGACACCTGCGCATGGGATCATGATCCCAATATTTGGCATACTTTGCATGGCTTTATTGCTATCTGAGGCCATAGGATTATATGCAAGTCTCAAAATAGCATCACATACACACCACTGGAATATGGTAAGAGACCCAGTATGTGTCAAGAAACAATTCCTTACTCAGATTCCAATGGAGTTCATTTCACCTAGTGAGACCAACAGTTCCCACTTCTGGCTTTATGTCTGAAAAATTACAGTATTCCATTATATGGAATATTTTTTGACTCTTCTAATGTCTGAATCCAAAACACTAAACATTTGAACTCAAGCATGGAAATCACTATGCTGGATATTTACAGAAACGTAACTGTGTAGAGATTAGTCCTAACAGCAAACAGTACTTTGTAATATGTCCAATCCGTATCCAACTTAACTGCAAAACTCCCTCTTTCAACATGCTGGAAAGGCACACAGGCCTGTTCTGTCTAAATATTATTATTATAAAATGAAATACGTAAACAAAAGAGAAACTGGGGGAACCTAGCAGCTTCAGCTAGAAAATCTTGGCAGCGACTATTCCATGGAAGCTCATTTAAAACTCGCAGACAACTTTAGACCAGAAAGGGTGGGGGAATGGAAACTGAACAGCAATACTGAAGCTTCGGTCAGAAAAGGGAAAAAGGAGGAATGGAGGATTAAAAAAAAAGAGCAAGGTGGGAGGAAAATGAACAGGAAAGAAGGATGAAGACAAACCGAGGCAGAGGTCTCTCCCATCAATATTAGGTCATGCAGCTCAATTCTGAGCCATTCCATAGCCAACTCCACACAGCATTTTTAGTGTTTGGTACAACCTAGTAAATGCTCCAGATAACCTCCACGAGGCAGCCATTCCACAGACAAACACACCTCACTGCTGGAAAGTTTGCTAGCCTGAAATAGTCCCTTAATTTCAAGCTCGCATAAGGGAGCAAGAAGATGATGGCAATGGAGAGAGAATAAGAGATCTGCAACTTGTTGATTCAAGAAGAAATTGGAAGAGGTTGCCGACATGCATGGCTTCCTCATGAGCGAGATTGTTTTACCAAGGTTCACTTGAATTTACAGTCAGGCTGGCATCAGTAAAGTCCACAACTGTATGAGCTTGGCATTGAGCGGATAGTAAATCTCCTTACATAAATGACCACACAAGCTGCAGACAGAGGAAAGAATGCAGCAATGGCTCAGCCATGTACATAAGAGAGCTGGTTATTTTTTTTAACCTGCTAGTGTCTATAGGGTGGAGCTCATCTCGTTCTGGGTAGATTACACATTCTTCACTCTCAGAAGGATCCAGTTCCTGAGTGAAAACCCCCTCTTCACAAGACACAAGCCGAATCACTTGGGGGCGGACACAAGGCCGGCCGTCCTCAGGCCTGAGGGAGCCTTCAACCTAGTGCAGAAATGCAGAAATAGCACAGGTTACTAGTGTTCGGCCTTTGCATCAGTAGGACAGGACAGGAGTTTAATGCATACTGTATCGATTATGGCAGGGGCAATAATTAGCAACATCAATGGGTAAACACACCAATTGATTCATTTACTTTGGCTCTGTAGCAATTGCCTCCCAGGGTAGACAGGCTACTGTTCACAAGGAAACTGATTCACCTCTCACTTTTACTAGTATGAAGCAGGAGTAACTCCACTGAATTCGCATCTCAGCAGGCAATGCTCCAACTTAATCTCACCAGCCCCTATTTTGTTCCTTGTTTACTGGGACCATTAGTCTCCACCGGCCACTTGTGGTCAGAGACCGCACTGTGGAACACTGAACCTCGTATGACAGGCAATCACCCATTTAATTGGAGAACAGCTGTTCTTACTTTGTTAATGTATGAAGGGAGATCAGCATGCTCCTCTCTGTCATCCCCGTTGCTGGTCTGGGAAAGGGAGTCTCGACTGGGGGATCGAGACACTGAAAAAGATTCCAGCTGGCGCAAGTCAAGCATGGATTTAACAGTCATCTCTATATTGCTCGTTGGCTGGGACCAACGGCCACGCTGCCGAGGCACCTTGCTCATTGTGGTCTCTGAACGCTGAATTGCTGCGGTCTCTTTTGCCTGGAGGATATTTTAAGAGACAGACTTGAAGGGCATCTCCTTGAGCTATCCTAGTCACAAACACCCCAAATACAGAGAGAGTAACATAGCTGCAGAGTTCATGTCCCTCCCATTTTGCTTCTTTTTAAATCCTCCGCTCCCTCTTTTTCTCTTTTCTGAACAAAAGGCATAATAGGATGAAATTGGAATAGCTGTGAGCTGCCTGCATTCAAAATGTCAGGCAGTCCTACAGAGATTTTAATATCAACATTTTAATTAGGTGCTTTTGATGTGAAAAATGACACAAGCGTGTCCTCCCCACAAGAGGATTGAATCAATAAAAGAAATCAATTGAAATGTTTTTGACACAGGATAAAGTGGCTTGGCCAACCTCAAGTGACACATCTTGGTAGAGCTGGAGGGTTAGTCGCAGTAGAAAGAAAAGAGCTATGAGCATGATGCCAGAGGTAAAATACCACCTAATGCTCCCAGGCATGGCAAAGACCATCAGCCCTGCGTGTCAAAGACAAACACCCTAATGCTCTCCACCACAGCTACTGGAGGTATTTACGCCTTTGGGAAAGTCTATAAACCCACTGGATGGGATTTTCAAAAGCTTCCAGGATTGCCTATTTTGATCCTATTCACTTCAGTGGTACCACCACAACCCTTCCTACTTCCATTGATGACAATGGCAGAGCTCAGCCAATCCTGGAAGCTTTTAAAAATCCCAAGCACCATGTCTGGTGGTGCTCCTCCTGCGTCACCTCAATTTGGGGTGTAAAGAACAGTCCCTTTCTAAATTTCAGCCCACCCCAACCCCGCAATGCCTGCAATGCTGGTGTGGCTGCTGCCCAGAGAGAATCACACAAGGGTATGATTAAGTAGCAGACTGCCCTCTTGGTCACTCTGCTCCAAGCTGACATTTTCTGAGTCCCCAGCTGCACCTGCTACAGGAGTTCTCTGTGTTGATACCTAACCCCCAACCCTGAGACCAGTTAAGGGGGTTAATTAGTCCATTTGAAAATTGTTGGGGCTAAGGGGTCAGGTGACAGGAGCCCTGGGAATTTAAGGCTGGGTTGGGAGTCTAGCCAGAGGAAAGCTGAGAGGAGTGTCTCCAGGCCGGGGGGGGGGGGGGCGGTGAAGGAGAGAAGGGCCTAGGAGGTGAACCCTGGAACACAAGATGTGATAGTTATAGGATTTATGTTATAGGGTTTCATGTTCAGTGTGAATTTGTGAACTTGATGCCACTGCTGGAGAGGCAGTGGCTCCCTGGATGGAGCTCTGGAACAAATGGCTGATCATTGGGGCTGATAAATAAAGGGGCTGTGACCAGTGACACTAGTGGGCTAGCAACATTAAAATCTAAATCAGTCAATCAATAAAAAGGACAGTTGTAGGATAGCTATTTATGGAGACCGGATTGTTAAAGTACAGTTAAAAATTACTCACCCTCCTTATTTCCCACTGGGAGAGACTCCTTGAGAGGGAAAGATCTAAATCTGTCAGGATATAAAACAAAAAGGCATCTTGGTTTGTAAATATATCTGGAAGGTCCAGTACCTTCCCCTTTTCCTTTTCCAGTGCGCCCTTGTTATATGTACAGCAGTTCTTCATTGGCTACAATGCCTTCAGGAGCAATTACAATAGATTCCATTTGAAACGCTGAATTGACCTCGTTCAGCTCTTACTGATTTGTGTTGGGGTTTGTTTGTTGTTTTTAAAAAATTTAAATTATTATTTATTTATTTTTTACAGAAAAACCAGAAATCCCAGAAGCAGGTCAGCTCACAGACTCCTGGTCTGTTCCCAAACTTAGTTGGTCAGCTTGAACCAGTAAGAATATGCTGAAAATTTTAATTAGGTAATTTTTATCAGCAAGCTAATCCCAGCATTGCCTATCGGCTGTATTTTCTTCCAGCAGTAGCTGGAAGAGACTTAAATGCACAGTTACTGTTCATTATAAACAGGGGACTGCTGTGCTGAAGTCCTGATTTTGAGGAAACCGCTTGCCCTACATTTCTGAAAATTTAACCATGGCTGTAAGTTGTGAGGACCATCAGATGCACAAAGTTTGAAGAAGATCCATGGGAAAAATAAAATGTTATGACTGTTTTAACATTATTTGCTTGTGGTCAAAATACACAGCGTCCTCACGCTTTTGAATCACCAATATTCCCTCCCCCTGGATGAGGTCATCCCCAAAACTTCACAGGATTGCAGCATGAGATCAATAACTGCGTTTGAAATATCATAGTAAATGGTGCAGCCAAAACCAAGATATTATTGATAAAAAACCAATTCTGCAGGCTCATACAACTGCATTCTGTAGAACAAATTTTATAATGTATACTCAGATTGTTAACCCTTTATTGTATGAAGCGTAAACAATTTGTATACATGTAAACCACAGAGTTAATGCACTGTGAAAAATTGTTGTCAAATGATGTTAATAAATAAAAGTGTAATGTAAAAATCAGATAGTTTAGTTATTGATATGAATGAATAGAAGTATGTATGGTAAGGAATTTAGTATATATATTACATTTATGTTGAGGAGGATAAAATATTTAATATTGTTCAAATTGTGAAATAATTTGCATGTTTTTTGGTGTTTATGTTTTGTTGCAATGTATGAAGTGGGAGGTTTTTTTAATTGTAATTGTACTGAATTTGGGCTTTTTGTGGATGTTAAGAAAAGTTTTGTGCATTTAAGTGGTTTTTTTTTAAAAACTGTTAAGTTTTTTGTTTTGGTTAATATGTAAATACCTCCACCACTCACTGTACGCTTTCAGAAACTCTCTCCTTGCTTGCACCTGTGCATTCCTCCCCCACCCACTCCCACCCCACACACACATATGTCCCTTGCTTTCTCTTTTCACCCACATTAGTCTCCTACCCATGTCAGCAACTCCTTTCATGCTCCCTTTCCATTCCCCTCTCCTTTTGCCCTCATACCAGAGTCTCTCTCAGTGTTGCAGTTCGACTGAATTTGGAAAGACTGCAGGCCACGTAATTCATCTTCCTCATTCCCTTCATCTTCACCATCCTTGTCGCTGTCTGATGAGAGTGCAGGCCCATGTGATAGAGCAGAGATTGACTCGTGTCTAGATGGGAGAAATTGGAAAGAACATTTGTACAAAGCTATGGTAAATCCCCAAGCCTCCCCATGTGGCGCTCAGCTGACAACTGATTTAGCTTGGTGTCTGAATTTCCTCAAACTGCCCTGATTTCTTCAGCAAAATCTGACTTCTGGCAGTAATTCAAGTGAAGCACTTCACAAAGATGCAAATATATGATCATCCCAGCAGTACTCTACCACATGTGCTGTTTTATACTGAATCAGTTATACTGTGGAATTTAATCTTTTGGTTCAAATCAACAAATATTCCTGACAAATGTAAGGCCAGAACCGGCAGAGGTCTCTTGAGGGGAAAAATAATGTTTTCCCTCCTGTCCCCAGTTTTAGAAATTTCTTCTCTCCCGTATCCCTCTGTCAGGCTGAACCACAGAACATAAGCATTACAGGTGCAGAGGAATCTAGGGATAGTTTTAAAAAAATTTGATTTATTTATTCAAAACTTATATCCCTCCCCTCCTGCCCAAAGGCAGCTCGGGGCGGCGAACAACATGCACAAAAAAATTTCAACAATAAAACATTTAAAAATAAATCTACAAATTTTAAAACAAGTCATAAAACACACCCTCCCTCCCAAACCCCACCTACCCCGCTCCCTCACCAAAGGCCTGGCGGAACAGTCAGGTCTTACACAAACGTCGAAACAACAGGAGGGTGGGGGCCAACTGAGCCTCCTCCGGGAGCGAATTCCACAGCACAGGGGCAGCCACCGAAAAAGATCTCACATCAGTGGCCACCCGTCTCGCCCGGGGAACCTCCAAAAAGGCCCCCACGGACGATCTCAGGGGTCACACAGGCACATGGGGAGTAAAGTGATCCCACAGATAGGCAGGGCCCAGGCCGTGAAGGGCTTTAAAGGTCAAAACCAGCACCTTGAACCTAGCCCGGTGCTTTATAAGCAGCCAGTGCAGAGCCCAGAGCACAGGTGTCATGTGCTCCCTGCGGCCCACCCCAGCAAGGAGACAGGCCGTGGCATTCTGCACCAGCTGCAGCCTCCAGACTAGCTTCTCGGGCAGCCCCACGTAGAGTG
>QEPC01013962.1:481441-498893 GCA_003113815.1 Sphenodon punctatus
GGGGGGGGGGGGGGGGGGCAGGGCAGAGCAGAGCGATCCCCCAGAGGGCGGTACAGCCCGGCCCAGCTCATTCATATATATATATATGAAAACATCCGATAATACGGTTTATAAAAATGATAAAAACAATCAAGAATACAAATCTTAAACTCTCTCCCAGAGGGGGACAGCCACCGGAGTTTGCCTCTCCTCCCCAATAACTAGTCCGTTTGGCTATTTCCCCTCCTCTTTGCAGCCAAATGAGCACAGATTGCAACTGCACAAATAACCTCTTCATCTTGAGCTGCAAGCAATTTCCCAAGCCTTACTTCTTTGGGCAGATACTGATCATCCCCTTTCCAAAGTGGGGTCAGCCATGCGTGCCTCAGATCTTCATAGCAGCTGCAGTTGAAGAGAATACGATAGCCATCCTCAACCTCTAACAAACCGCAGTGACATAGCCGCTGCGTATATGGTCTTTGATGGTATCGGCCTGATGTTACTGACGTTTCTTTCAACCTTTCAAACCAATTCTTTAATAGATTACATAAGGCTTTATTTGGAAAGGCAGAAAACCCAAGATAACACTAAAAACGTTATGGCTGGATAAAGCCCATGACGGAGTTAACCGCCAAAATGTTAAAAGGTGTTATTGGGCATCTCAAATCGAGTATCTTACTACCTGGTGCTCTCTATGTAGTAAGTCACCATGGTAAAAGATGGTACAAGAGTTTGCAGGTGACTAGGTTGTTTAACACATTAAGAGAGAGAATATCCCATTAAGTGTTCTACAAAACCCAGTCATGGTGTGATCTGTTGAATATATGGAATCATATTAAGAAAGCATTAGGACTGAAACTCAATAACTCAGTTACAAGCTGCCTCTCTCGTCTTCATCCCCACCCCCTCCATACTACTTCTTAGAAACTTTTCTATTCTTTGCAACTTTTCTATTCTGTTTCAGCCACCTTCATTGTCTCCCCAAGTTTGTGTGCCTGGCCAGTGGAATGCTGCCCTCTGGGTGCTTTCCGCTGAGCTGAGCGGGGAGGGAACGCGCAGCCTTTGGCACTGTGGAATTCTTTGCGAGGTAGATGACGTGTAGCTTCTTTTTCGTGGGAAGGGCAGAAACACAGGTCTTTGCCTGCAAATGTGGGTGTCTGCTAGATGCGCATGTTTGCCAGCAAAGACACAGGTCCCCCCACCCCCTTCCCATGAAATGGAAGTTGCGTGTCATTTGACTCCTGGACTTCCCCGCAGAGTCAAAGGCTGCGCATTCCGTCACATCAGAAAGTGCCCAGTGATCACAGAAGTTATTGGAAGAGACTCCCAAGAGTCATCTATTCCAAACCCTTTCTCCAACACAGGATGCCCCATACATCCAAGGCAGATGTTTTTCCAGTCAGTTTTTGAGAACATCCAAAGCAGGAGATTCCACAACCTCCTCCTAGGCAACCTACTCCATTGCTCAGCTGTTCTTACAGTTCAGAAGTTTCTCCTAATATTTTACCATAGTATATTTTGCAGAAGTTTAAGCCCATTCCTTCTTGTCCTATCCTCTGTGTCGGGGAAGGGGGAGTGTTCTCCATCTCTTTTGTGGTAACCTTTCAGATATTTGAACACTTATCCCAGCCTTCTTTTCTCTAGACTAAATATTCCAAACTCCTCGAGCATTTCCTGGTGTAATCATAATTCACTACAGTGTTTCTCATGGCTCTAAGATAGTACACAGGGGCATAAATAGCTGAATAATAATAGTGATAATGAAAGGAAATATTAACTTCAGTGTAGTACAGAAGTGTGGAAACTTTTCTCTTTGATGGATCTCTCTGAAAATTAGGGGAAGGGAAGGAAGGGGGAAGATCCAGACCATTAATCCATCCCCTCTCCTTGAGTGCATGCCCTCATCTCTGCTACCTTCCTCTCAGCTCAGTTGTTCAGTGGTTGATGGTAGGGACTGGATTCACAGACCAGATCCATGAAGTGGTAAGGTGCTAAATAAATAATTTTTTTAAAAGTGTCCTCTATCTGGTCAGGCATTTTATAAAGAAGCCATCAAAACCATGGATTGTATTTGGCCCATAGGTTTGATGTTCCCTACTCCTGAATGTAATGGGTGGGGTGGGTTGGGGAGGGAGGTTGGCTTGGGAACATAGCTCATCAGTCTTCTTCAGCTTTGTTTAGTAGACATTCCAATAACATTGATAGTTTGATATCTCAACAAGCTTTTCTACCTAGATACTGTCCTGCGTGCCCTCCTTTCTACAGTCATGATATGTCTTTCGCATGTCCTCCAAAGACATCGGACTATATAGTTATTTAAACCTCATACCTAGCCACTACCTTTGCTTCCTCCTGAGTTATGAGGGCAGGGCACGTATAGAGTAAGCTGGATTACTTGTTCCCGCATCATGCATTCTGACGCAAGATCATCCATCTCAGAACAAAGAGTATAGGCCATGCCTACAGACTATTTAATTGCTTGAAAAGCAGTAACCCTACACAGGGCTGAAGAGTCTGAATGAACAAACTGAACATAAGTTCCCAGTGTAATATAAGATTCTTTGGATGTATAAACAGGAAAGTACTAAGAAGGCAAAAAAAAATAATGATGATTTCACTTGTATACCATACTGATGAGACTGTTACAAGAATACTGTGTCCAGTTCTCTTGTCCATTTTTCAAAAGAATGCCAAAAAATCAGAGAGGGTGCAGAGATGAGCTACAAAAGTGATCAAAGGGTTGAAAAACATGTCTTAAAGTGCCAAACCCAAGGAGCTTGATTTAGCATATCAAAAAATAGAGATGACCTGATTGTAGGGCAGACGCAAGTTCCTGAGGAAAAAGGAGTGGTTCTAAGTACTATCAATCATAATGGTGCCATTTTCAAATAGAGCTAGCACTGAAACTGACTCCAATTCTAAATCAATGGGGAGTACCTAATTTCTCTGGAATTGCCCTCTATCTTGTTGGACATTTCATAAAGGAGCCATCAACTTTGAATAAATCCGTGGACTAATTGGGCTTTCCTAGAGCAGATGCAATACAAATTTCTATCTACACAGGATTAAAAAGCAATGTCCAAAGTGAACTCCAGTCTATTTACAGTAAAGTCACAATTTAAGTAGATAAAACACTCCTAATGCAAAAGCTTATAAGCAATGGTCCACAAGCTTTTTGCCAGATGGCCCTTTTTGAGTCTTACATCTAAATTTGCAAAATATCAATCAGGACCACAACCCCAACAGCTGGCCTGATTGGGGCCTACCTCGGGCCTTATAATCTTCAAATCTTTTTGGAAGCCGATAGAGAAATCTTTTTCCCTGGTAATTTGGGAAGAAAAGTTTTCCTTTTTAAAAATCAAACAAGATTAAAACATAAAAAAGCAGAACATATTCCTTGATGTAAACACTAGTATGAAAACCACAAATGTGTTAAAGACACAATGTACAAGTAAGCACAGGCTACATTTTTCGACAATAAAAACATAGCCCAAGTTAGAGAGAAAGAGATGAAAGAAAAGTAACATCAATAATTCTCCCAATCAGAAGCAAAACCCAGAGAAATATTGCAGACACTAAAAAAAACAATGGGAACATAGAAATGAAATCTATTTCAAAGGAATGCATTATTATTAATTATTATTATTATTATTATATAAGCAGGACAGGGGAAGTACTGGATTCCTAGAGGCTAGTCAAGTCGAGCAGTTCCCACATGGTGTCAGTTGCATCAGGATCGACACCACATTATTTTAGATTATAAACCTTCAGCTCCTACTACCCAATCAGCCCTCTCGATTCCCCAACATTCCCAATCCCTCTTATTTTGCTCATTCATCTTAGGATGCTCCCAGAAAATGAAGGAACTGAAAGCACCAACTTGCTTGTGAGGCACATTCCCTCCCCTGCTCCCTATGCTAAGTTTAAATAAGACAGGTGAATAGAATCAATACTTCTCAATGAATATAGCGCATTTGAATGCTTCTATGGATGTGCTACCTAGATCACTTGTAAGCCAGCACTCCAAGTCAGGTCGATGCAGAGTTTCTAAAACAAATCTGAGAGGAGTAACCATATTAGAATTTCACATCTATAAAACAAGGATTCTTACTCGGGATTCCCAGTTCCTCTGCTTCATACAGTGATTCAGCAACAGTAGGCTACCTCCATCCAAATTCAGTCAGAAAATCTTAAGAGCTCTGCCGACATCCAGCAAGCAGGGCAGATACTGAAAAGCTTAACTCTGACAGAACAATAAAACTCCAAGTCTAGCAAAGAGGTCACCAAACTTGTTTTCCAAATTGCTGGGCTTGGAGTGCCATGCACGCAACCCTCTAGAAAGAGTATGTGACAGAAAGGAATCTCGCGTAACACCAATTGAAACCGGGAGTGTCTGCCACAGACCAAACCTCAATAAGGCAAAGCTGCAGCTGCTGGAATGATGGAAAGTGCTATAAAAAGCACATTGCTCCATTGCTTCAGCATTTTGGCTAGAAAGGACTTCATGGCTGAATACTGAAGCATAGCAGAATAGCTAATTGCATAGGGCAAGAAATACTTCCGAGAGAAGAGAAAGCTTCTGCCCAATGAAATCATATACACGGACTCCCCTCCTCTATACACTTTCTGAATGTGGGGACACTTGCAGTTCTCTCAAACAGCTAATTATTAATAGCCATTATACTCCAGGAGGGGCAGTGAGCAGGCATATCATATGTACAGAGAGTATATTCATGCCTGCTTAAGGAGAGTGAGGATATTCCCCTTGTCCTCTGGACTTGCCCTTTATACAATGATCTGTGGCAGAAATATTTAGTGCCACTGCAGGAATCTATTGGGCATATGGAGAGGTCTCAAAGGACCATCTGGGTTTTGCAAAATGGGTCCCCAGAGATTTTAAGTGCCTTAGCAGCCTTTATTTATCAGGCACAGAAACTCAGGAAGATAGGAAATTGTATTGGTGACAGAAGTGTGGGTTACTAATGATTAGTTCCCACTGATTTTATGATTAGATGTTCTTTGCCAATTATGTGGATTGCTTCCAGTAGAAAGATCAGGAGCCAAGCTCTGCCACAGTCAACCTCCCGAGAAGAGCAAGGTAATATTTTGATTTGTTGTATTTAAGTTGGGTCTAAATTACAACCAGGGGCCAAGTCCTGCCAAAGTAATCTCTGAAAAGAGCAAGGCACCACTCTGCTAGTATGAGATGAAGGGCTAAGCTCTTTCACGGCTAACCCTGAGACGTTTTCTCATGGCCAATTTGTGAATGTAATGATAAGATGCTAATTACTGATTACATGGAATATACTTATATTGTTTTTTGTATTAATGAATTACAGAATTATTTCGTATAATGGCACTGATGAGATGTGTTTTTACTGGGTTTTATTTATTTTTTTCCAATGGTCATAAATAAACAAACAACTAATAGCCATTATTGGTAGGGCTTTAGATACACATTTATCACTGAACAGATTCACAAACTTAAAGCTTAACAGAATCTCTCCACTGATGAACTTAAGTCTGTTCAAAACTCAAAGTTGTATACTTCTGCAATTTGTTTTTGCAGCAGAGTCACAAGATTAAGTTTAAATATATCCTTTCTATTTTCTGGTTAGTAGCACTTATTTTTAGACCAAAGAGTGGAAATTCAGGCTCTGTTAAAATCAGTGGGAGTCTTGTCACTTATTTCAATAGAGACATAGCTATTCTTATCATCAATCATCATCATCATAAAAGAAACACTCCTTTACCAACACACCAAACTGCCCCACTAGATTTATTTTAAGATTATTCTCTTGACTTTCCACTCTTTTAGGCAAGCTAGGCATATCAGCTATGTGACCCTTAGGGTTCACCAACTCCTATCAGAGACCATTTTTAGGCGGGATGCACTCACACAGGTCCACCCATCCCCCAGGCATCCAGATGCCCATCTGACAGCAGCGTGAGGGGCACACACTCCCATATCCCATGCACCACCCACTCATACCCATGCACAGAGCATCAGGAAAATATCTGGGGTGCTCTATGCAAGGGTAGGCCAAACCATGTGTAGGTAAGGGTGCACACTCATCTCTGGCCCATTTGATTCCCACCACCCTCTGCATATGCATGGTCACTCCACACAGCGCACACAGACCAACCCTCAGCTGTGCCCATTTAAAAATAGCCAGACAATTACCAACACTGCGTAATAATAACTAACAATAAAAACCAGTTGGGTGTTTTTCATAATACAGATCTAGTCTGGAGTTAACAATCTGGAACCAAAAATCTCAACCCATAAATCATCAAATTCTTCTTCTTAATGGAAAGCTGTGTACCACTCAGCATTGCTTTCTAAAAACCTTGGTTTTGATGCTGTTGCAAAAATAACTAAGAGAGCGTGAAGTTCAATTCATACAACAAAACACAGATGAAACCCTGACATAGGATCATACAATCCATCAAATTTTAAATCCAGAAATTCAGGAGAAAGAATGTGTGGTGCAAAACAAAACAAAAAAAACCAACCCAACAACAACATGAAGCCAAACAATTAAAGGAGAAGCTGATAGATGCAGCCTACTGTAGAGTAGGGCAGTAGAGATGGGACTCTGGGCAAAATTTTGGTTTTGGTCAATTTTGGTTTTGGTTCTCATGTATTTCGGTTCTTTTTCTGTTTCGGTACTATCGGATCTTTTGCATTGATTTTTGTACCGGATTTTTAACATTGCGGTTTTTCAATGGGGGACAAACCGTAATTTTAAAAATCCAGTACAAAAATCAGCGCAAAAGTTGCAATAGTACCGAAACAGAAAAAGAACCAAAATTTCAGATTAATCCGAAATGACCATTTTTCGGTACTTTCAGTTTTATCCAAAACCGAAATCCCCATCCCTAGTGGGCAATAAACATCTCCTGGAGTTATCCCAACCCTACAAACCAGGGCCAGTCTCCCCAAACAACAACTCTCTGCACCCCTCGCTTCTCACCTGATAAGCCCAGCTGTTTTGTGTGGTGGAGATTTGTCCATCTGCTTCCCTCTTTGCTTAATATCAGCTAGTCGCTGCCGCATGTTGATTGTCATCTCAGAACTCAGGCGCCAGATAAAGATACAACTGGAAAGGTGGGGAGTGGGGTGTAGTGTGAGGGAGAGAGATGGAATTAGGTCTTGCTTTAGTTTGCAGTTATTAATATTTCTCACCAGCGAGGTGAAGAGTCTCTTTTCAGACTTTTGGGAACCATCCTAGAGATAGATGGAGCAGCCACACGAGCACAAGTATACGAGAATGGTAGTCTACTCCAATTCTTAGGGTGCATTTAGTTGTCATGGGAATCCCCACCAGCAGCACAATGAGGTTACTGTAGGATGGCAATTTCTGTGACGTGTACAGCTCTAATAGGATAACCACAAGGTGACTCATGACACAGGCCTTCCAGATATTTTACTTGATGCTTCTACATCAAATCATCCTGGGGTTACCCCAGGGTAGATCTGAAAATTACAGTATCACAAGGATACCATCTGAAGAACACATTTGGGATTCCCATGTCATTTGAATGCACCCTTAGGAAAATTCCTCCCCTACTCAAAACTAAAACATATGAAGAAAGACTGCCCGATAAATATACGAGTTCAAAATAGAGAAAGCTTTTAAAAATAAATAAATACAAAATTCTCAAACAATTTTCATTCTGCAGGTTTTAAAAAAGGAAAATTCTGTCCCTTACATTGAGAATTTTCCTTCTAGACAGATCTACTGAACATCAATTCTGCACTTTGGGGACGATCCCCACCTCTACCAGCAAGAGGCAGAAGAGCATGCTCAGTGGGGAGGAGTCCCTCACAGCTCCAGTTGTTCCAAAGTGTGGATCCTGAAACACTCTTACCATCCAAACTCATTATTAAGAAGAAAGAAAATGACATAGTACAAATTCCACCTTTTTTTTTTAACGTAAATACGGATTGTTGCGCTATTGAGGCTGTAGTTACATCTGCTTTGGGCATGCGTAAGAGCACCTTCTTGTGACTTGAGACAGTAAATAGGCTTCCTGAATCTGGCCATGCCCTAGGGGCTTGCCTGGCTCTTTCCACTCTACTCTAACTATCCTTTCCAAGGCCCTTTTAAAAGGATCAGGATTCAAACTTCAGGCCTGTAAGGAGCGGCTCACGAACCAGCACCCTGGAGGCTCTGGGTGCTGTAGCTGCCTCTGTAATGCCACGGATTCTTCCAAGGAAAGTCCTCTCTCTCTCTCTCCCTGGGGATTTTAGAATGTATTCCTTCTTGTTTATCTTCTCGTTGAGGATTTTAGGGCTCTCTGAACATGCTTAAACATTTTGTTCCTGTATTTGAGGAGGAATTCTCAGCCCTGTCTCTTCCCAAGGGCACTCAGGGATCTGCCCCTCTTCTAAGGGGACCATGGAGAAATCAGAGGAGAGTGCAAGGGACCCCAGTATCCCCCTTGAGGTTCCTACTAGGGACTGCCACCGCCTTTTGGGGGGGGGGTTGCGCTCCCTAGGTTTATTGGGAGGCAAAGGGGCATCTTCCCATAAGGGGAGTTCCTCCTGGCTTTTTTTATGTTACCATTCCTCCTCCAAGATGGGGTTCGAAGTTTCAGAGGACTGATATATCCTCAAACAGTTTCTTACCCTTCTCAGGGGCCAGCTGTTTCCCCTTGCCCACAGGCTTAGTTTTGGGTGGCCCTTGAACCCAGACCTTTTCGGGGGGGGGGGCATCCAGTTGATTCAGGACCTGCCTTTTTTCATCCTGGGTCTTTGCCACTCCTCATTCATTTTCTCCGATGGGGCCAGAATTTTTCCCAACACCGCCATTTGGAGTGCTTCTGTTGGGGACGTAAAATGGGATGATCTTACTTTCTCCAGGTGGTCCTGCTCTGCCTCATGCTCTGGTAGCCAGGGCCATCTGAAGCAGCTCACATCTTCCCAGGCACCATTTTATGCTCTCTAGTGGTGTGGGCCTACAGAGTTTTTCCCAGCTCGAGTCTCCACCTCTGCCGGGCCTGTCTCCTGTATTTGGCTCACTGGCAATGGGCTTATGGTGAGCAGTGAGAGTGCCTGCAGGGAGCTTCCTGGCACCTGTTCTACCCCTTTTCTGCACCAGCTGGGAAGGGAGGGCTGCACACCAAAGTAAGGTCCGTGGTTCAAAATTCCCATCAGGGGATAAACTTTTTATCTTTTGGGCTAAGCCCAGTGTCACTAGCTCTCCCCTGAGCTGCAATAAAGGATACATGCCCAGTTTAGGGAGAAGAAACGAAAATGCAAATTCAAAAATGAAAGTGAAATGGCCATCTGCTTGGAGCCCAGCAGCTCTGCTCCTATAAGGTCAGAGGCAGAAATCCAACTGGACCTGCAAGGGACTGATCCCCACTGAGCATGCTCTGCTGGATCTTTCTCTTCTGCCTCCTACTGGCCAAGGTGGGGATTGCCCCAGAATACAGAACTGATGTCCAGTACATCTGAGGAGAAAGGAATGATTTTTAACTTTGCTTGAATATATCAATTGAATAGTGCTTGAATAGTGTCAATTTTCCAGTGTTCTTTTTCTTTCCTTCCTCACCTACTTTTGTCTTTGCCATTGAAAATAGGGACAAAGGGAGAGAAAACAAAAATTAAATACTGAAACTCATTTTTCAATTATTGTTACGAATTTGTAACAATAATGTTGGGGGAAAAAAGTTCTTTTTAACAAAAACAAAAATCATTACAAAAAACTTCATCTCCTGAATAGACTTTTGTATTCACACATGTTTCCAAGCTATTCTTTCTTAGGTAGTCACAGGCATCATTTTCTGTAACTTTTATGAACTGCAACTCGGTGGTAAAACAAGTGATTTGAACTCTTTCCAAGACCTATAATCTCCAAAATTATTATTTAAATTTCTACACCCCATCCCCTATGATTCAGAGTGGCTCAAATAATTAAACACAAAATACAATTAAGAAAATCCCTTAAAATCCCCAACCTTGCCCTTAAACTCACCCACCCCAACCTCTATCCCCACCTGCCCAAAAGAAAAGTTTTGCATCGCCTCCAAAACATGCTCAGGCTCTGATGGACCCCCGGGGGAAGGGAGTTCCACAATACTGGGGTAACAACCAAGAATGCCTCTCTGCGGGCCCTTGTTCTACGAGCAAGTTTGGCAGGGGCTACCTGCAAGGGAGCACTACTAGACAACTGCAAAGGTTGCAGTGGCACATCATAGGAAAGGCGGTCTTTCAGATGTGTGGGACCCAGGCCATTTAGGGCTTTTAAAGGTCAAAAACAGCACCTTGAATTGGGCCCTGAAAGCTACAGAAAGTCAGTACAGATTTGTATAGCACAGGTGTAACGTGCTCACACGGTGACCCACCCCCGAAAGGAGTCGGGCTGCGCATTCTGTACCAGCTGCAGCTTCCAAATAGTCATCAAGTGCAGCCCCACATAAAGCACATTGCAGTAATCTAGTCTAGAGGCAATGAAAGTATGGATGATGGTTAGGTGTCCAGATCTGAATCAGAAAGAAAAGGCCACAGCTTCCTCACCAGATGGAGTTGGTGAAAAGAGCTCCTGGCGCTTCTTCTCACACTAAGAAGCATCCTACTAACTGGAAGTGTCAAAAGAACCTACGGAGAGTGTCAAAAAGGCCTGTATTTCACTGATGCTCATCCTCTTCCTAGTGTCTAAATAACTGTTCTCTCTTTACCTACCTGCAGGGTCTAATTATAGTGATACAGAAAAAGGAAAATCCTGATTTTATCATTTCAGAAATCTTGTACTCCTTTTAGACGACAAAACAGGATTTTAGGAAGGTTCCTGGAAACTCATAAATGCCACCAGTCTGGTAACCCACAGTGACAATCGTGAGAAATTACAGTTCATAAGACAGTTTTGGTTTGAACTGTTCAAATAGGAATATTTTTATTAGTAAAAATCTCTTCCTAGTTACATTCTAGCCAGAGGAACCTCCATCTTAAAAGCACTGGGACAAATTATTTGGGGAGCCTGAAATCTGATTTATTTATTTATTTTAACAAAGATTACAGGACTGTGCACCACACATGTTGCTATCCGGGGCTGGTGTGTGTTGCGACCGTAGATGCTTTGTAGAGTTAAGTCCAACCCACAAAGCTCTGATCTGCATACAAAGTATACCCTGGACTCAGAAATACAGTAGAACTTAAAATAAGAGCCAATTCAAAATTTCAACGTTGTCCTTGAGCCTAATTGGAAAGGATGGGGTGAAAACTAGAACATTTCGCAAATTTTCTACATTTCCAAAATGAATTTTATGACATTTCAAATATATAATTTTGAAAAGTAGTTCTCAAGTTGTTCCTGAAATTAACAACTTTGCTCTTTCTAACCAGCGCTACTGAGAGCCGGCACGGACAACGAATTGCACCTGAAAATGAAATGGGAAAGTGTTTTATGCCCCATCTGGAATGGCACAAAAATTGCTACTTTCCATTCTGCTGACAGAGCAGGGGGAATTAATACCACAACAGCAAATCTCTTTAGCTTACCTGTCACCAGAGACCGAGATCAGGTGTTTGCAGTCATTACTGAACTTCATCCCTGTTACAATTTCTGTATAAAACAAACACACGCCTCTTGAAATATCCCATTGAGAATCACAGGTCATTAGCAAGATGCATTTGCCATGTTTTCCTCAATACTCAGACATCAACTGGATTCAGATTATCTGAAAAGAGTGTATAGAGATCAAAATCTCATTTCACACTTGGAAGGTGCGGGCGCCCTTGCCTCCCTCCCCCCCAAGATTAAGGTCAACTGATGTATAGAATAAAATGAAGAATAAAACCAAAGCTTCCTCTTGCCCTCCCGTGCTGTTTAGGAGGATAAACTGCCTAGGTAGAAGGCTGGTTGGAGATGTAATCATTTTGCTGTATTTTTGAAAATTATTTTCTTCTAGTTTTCTTTTTTTTTTTTACATATCTGTTATTTTTTTATGGCCTAAACCTTCCAAACATTTTGGGGGGAAATATACACAAAAGTGAGAGGTTTCTTCGTATCTAAAATTGCATGTATAATTTAAAACAGGAAAGGGAAACTAACCTCCCACAGGCCTCTTAGAAAATTAATACAAGCTCTGCAGGCTAGACAGGAGTTGGGGGCAGGCAGGGATGTTTAAGGAGCACAGTCAAGATGAGGAAAGGAAAGGGAAGATCCAGACCATGGATCCATGCCATGAATCCATCCTCTGTATTTGAGTGAACGCCCTCTTCACCTCTGGCTGCCTCCTCTCAGCTCACTCTTTCGGGGCTTGAGGGTAGGGACTGGATCCACAGGCCAGATACAGGAACTGGAAAGGGGCCAAATCAAAAGCAGCAAAAGGCACGATTTAGCCCAACAGCTGCACATTCCCACCTCCAATGTTTAAAAATAGAGAAATTTCAACTATATGCTGCAGCTTAACCAACAGTAACCTCTATGCCATACCTGAGTGCCCATACATTGTGGCCACACACTCGCCCGAGTAGAAATCAAAGATGGAGAGGTTCTTGTCAGAGCAGCTTGTTGCTATGTAAAGACCTGAGGGATCAGTTTGCACCTGAAGGTAAATCAAGGGAGAAAGAGAGCAGGTGAGAAAGAACTGTATACATGCACCAAAAACTGCACCAAAAATGCCAAACAGCAGCTGAGCCCACAGGGGCTGAGGGGCTCAGAGACTGCTCATGCTCCAAGAGGATTATGGGACATGTATTTATTTCAATTTCTAACACACTCTTCCCAAAAGGCTCAGGGGCAGATCATGTCATAATATAAATATCTCCACAAAATGTACGTAAAACAAACCCATAAAAATACAAACTCTATAAAAATAAGAATTCCCTTAAAAAACAATTCCCTATCCCCACCTGTCAAATTCCTGTCTGGATAAATAGGGCTTGCATTGCCTCTGAAAAATACTCAGGCTTGGGCTCTGGCAAATCTTCAGAGGAAGGGAGTTCCAGAATAATATAGAATTACTTTAGTCATTATAACCATCATGAAGTACAACAGGGGCAGTGAGTCATAATGGTAGAAAGGGGCGATGCCCTGCCTTCCCTGAGCTCCCTAGTCCTTGCTGCTGCCCTTCATTACCATAATGAGAGCAGACACATGCACAAAAGGCTGCTCTCTGCTTCTGCCTTCTGCACGTGCGCCCGCTTTAATGGTAAATCAGACAGTGGCGATGGCAGCAGGAGCAGGGGCGTAGCACCCATTGAGCGACCCCAGCTTTATGCCGAGGGCCGCCAGGGGCCACCGAGCCTCCCCCCACCCCTGCCCTTATTATGGCAGGCCGCCCACTCCCACCACTCTCTACCCTCCCCGGGCGGGTAGCCACCTTAGGAAGTCTTGGCGTGTGCAGTGCAGGGAGAGTCTCACTGCACTGCACACAGCAAGGACTGAGAGAGTCCGGTCCCCACCGCCCCCTACGGTGCTGCGGCTTGAGTTTCCTTCCCCATCAGCAGCTGCCTAGTATCAGCTGATACTAGGTGCACAAATTCAAGCCGCAGAAGGAACCGGACTGAAGTGCCAGCAAGACAAGACTTCCTAAGGTGGCCGCCCGCCCTGAGAGAGTAGAGAACGGCTGGAGTGGGCGGCCCACCACAAGCAGCGCCGCTTCAGCTGCCCCCAGCTGCTGCTGAGCCACACACCACGGTAGGTATGGGGGGGAATGGGAGGGAAGGGAGAGCTTGCTGGGTGGGCAGGACCTGCTGCCGCTCTGCACAGTTGGGAGGTGGGGGGGCACCCAGGGCAGCATGAACTAATTATGGGGCGGGGCCACAATGGTTATGGAGTGGGGGCAGCTGATTATTGGGGGCACAAATTTATTTTATTTATTTATTTAAGAAATTTTTACCCTGCCCATCCTGCCACAGGGAGCTCTGGGCGGCTTACAATCAACACTAAAAATACTTAAGTTCTCAAGACAAGGAGGAATTAAAAACATCCCTAAAACACCCACCACTCAAACCCATTCCCACCACCGTCCCCATCAAAAGCCAGGTGGAACAGCCACGTTTTACAACAGCATCAAAGAGAGGGTAGATCCGGGGCCAAACTGGCCTCCACTGGCAGCGGGTTCCACAGCCGTGGAGCAGCTACCGAGAAGGCCCTCCCCATCCTGGCCCCCCGGCAGACTCGGGGGACTTCGAGGAGAGCACCCCCCAATAACCATAGGGGCCGATCCAGGACCCAGGGGGTAAGGCGGTCCCACAAACAGGTCAGGCCAAGGCCGTTTAGGGCTTTATAGGCAAGCACCAACACCTTGAATCGGGCCCGGAAGACTATAGGCACTCAGCGCAGAGACCGAAGAACCAGTGTAATATGTTCCCGGCAGCCCAATCCCACCAGGAGATGGGCCGCTGCGTTCTGCACCAGCTGCAGTCTCCGAACCGTCACCATGGGTAACCCCACGTAGAGCGCGTTACAGTAGTTTAGCCTACAGGTTATGGAAGCATGGATGACAGTGGCCAGGTCAAAGTCCGAAACATACGGCCGAAGCAGATGCACCAGATGTAATTGGCGAAAGGCACTCCTTGCCACAGCCTCCACCTGAGCATCCAAGTGGAGCTGTGAGTCAAGCAGCACCCCCAGACTCCATACCTGGGGACCAGCTGAGGGCAGACCCCATCAATGATGGGGGCCGTCACCCCCGTTGCCTTACCCACCAGCATCACCTCCATCTTATCGGGATTCCGCTTTAGTCGATTCACTCTAATCCAATCCCCCACAGCTGCCAGACACCCGGTAAGCACCGAACTACCAGGCCTGGGTCCGATGAAAGAGAGGTAAAGCTGGGTGTCATCAGCATATTGATGACACTGCAAGTCAAACCTCCTGACCATCTCGCCAAGCAGCTGCATATACACGTTGAACAGGAAAGGGGACAGAACAGAACCCTGCAGGACTCCACACGAGAGGTCTCTCAGTACGATGAAAAATAATCCCCGAGCACCACTCGCTGAGTTCTTCCTGCCAGAAAGGAGCGGAACCAGTCAAGAACGGTACCATCCACCCGTGCCCAGTCCCACAGGCGCGTCACCAACATCTCATGGTGAACGGTATCAAAAGCATCCGACAGATCTAATAGAATCAGCAGGGCCGAATGACCCTGATCTAATTCCTGGTGCAGGTCGTCGACCAACGCCACAAGTGCAGTGTCCGTGCCATAACCTGGGCGAAATCCTGACTGCAAGGGATCAAGAAAACCGACACGATCCAGATGCTCCTGCAACTGCCGGGCCACCACCCACTCTATAACCTTCCCTAAAAAGGGAAGATTAGGGACCAGCCAATAGCCGGCAAGGGAGTCAATGTCAAACAAAGGTTTCTTGAGCAGGGGCTGCACCACCACCTCCTTAAGGCAGCGCAGCACCCTGCCCTCCCTAAGGGAGGCACTGACCAACCCCACCCCCATCATCTCCCGGCAGGCCTTAACCAGCCAGGATGGGCAAGGGTCCCATTCACAACAGGTAGCCCTAACAGGCCCAAGAACCTCCTCTGCAACAGTAGGGGGTCACCAACTGAAACTGACCCCACAAATATGGACAAGGTGGGGCTTCTATAAACTCAGATTGCCCCAATGCAAGAAATGTGGTGTCAAAACCGTGGTGAATCCGAACTATTTTATCTGCAAAATAATCCACAAACATGTCACAGTGGGCACTAGATGACTCCACTCCAAGGTGTAGGGAGGCCGGACTGGCCAGCTCCTGCACCACCTGGAACAGCTCCGCTGGACAGGATTTAGTGGATGCTATGAGGGCAGCAAAAAATTGGTTCATAAACTCGCTCTATGTCACAACCTGTCAACCTCAGCACGTGAACAGTGCCACCATTGCTCTAACCACTGCCCCTCCTGCTTCAGCACCTGCAGCCCCTCCGAAAACCAGGGAAGCCTACGGTGCTGCCGCCTGGGAAGCGGACGCCTCGGAACCGTCCAATCAATGGCCTCAGTCAGCAAGGTATTCCATAGCCCGACGAGGTCATCGATGAGACGGTCGTCGAGATCACAGGGTATATTCCCCAGAGCCTCCCGGAACCATTCTGGTTCCATCAGTCTATGGGGGCAGACCATTCAAATTGGTTCCATGCCCATTCGTGGGGAGACATGCGCCAGGAGAGAGGCCTGCAGGAGGTAATGATCCATCCATGACAAGGGCACAGCTGATATTTCCCCCACCAACGGACCTCCCGCCTCAAGACTGGTGCAAAACACAAGGTCTAAGGTACGTCCCCCCTGATGTGTTGGACTGCTGACTATCTGGGACAGGCTCATGGTTGCCATGGAGGTCATGAACTCATGCTCCGCACCCCTAAGATTGGCGTCAGCATGGATGTTGAAGTCCCCCAGGACTACTGTCTTCGGGGACTGCAACACCACCCCTGACACATTCTGGAACCAACAAGAGGAGGAGCTATTCTAGATCTAATCCTGAGTGGCACGCACGATCTGGTGCAAGGAGTAACTGTGGCGGAGCCACTGGGCAATAGCGATCATAATATGATCACATTTGACATAATTTCTGTAGGGAGAAAGATGAACAAAAGTACAGCAGTAGCATTTGTATATGTAGCCCCTGAGGGAGTTCGTGAGAGGGCTCAGGGTGCGATGTCACCAATATGCTGATGATACTCAGCTGTACCTCTCATTTTCAACTGACCCAGGTCCTGCTGTCTCGTTACTTTCCCAATGTTTCAAGGCCGTGGCGGATTGGATGCGGCAGAGCAAACTGAAGCTCAATCCCGATAAAACGGAGATGATGTTCGTGGGAAGGGCGGGGGAGGTGCTGGCCCCCCTGATAGGGAGGGTTCGCCCGCCAGTTGCTCTTCAGGTTTGGAGTCTGGGGGTGGTTTTGGATTCGGGCCTCCGTCTGGATCGGCAGGTGGAGGCGGTAGCTAAAGACACCTTCCGCCAGCTGTATCTGGTACGGAGACTTCGACCTTACCTCTCTGGGCCCGATCTGGCCCCTCTCATCCATGCCTTCATCACCTCGAAGCTAGACTACTGCAACACGCTCTACGTGGGGCGTCCCTTGTTTCTGGTTCGGAGGCTGCAGCTAGTGCAGAATGCGGCGGCCCGTCTCCTAACGGGGCTGGGGTGGCGTGAGCACATAACACCGGTGCTCCGTGCTCGTGCAGAGTCAACACGGATTTAGTAAAGGTAAGTCATGCCTCACTAACCTGTTGGAATTCTTTGAGGGTGTAAATAAGCATGTGGACAAGAGAGACCCAGTAGATATAGTGTACTTGATTTCCAGAAAGCATTTGATAAGGTCCCTCATGAGAGGCTCTTGAGAAAATTAAAGTGTCATGGGATAGGAGGTAGTGTCTTACTATGGATCAGAAACTGGTTAAAAGATAGAAAGCAAAGGGTAGGACTAAATGGTCAGTTTTCACAATGGAGAGATGTAAAAAGTGGTGTGCCTCAGGGATCTGTATTGGGACCGGTGCTGTTTAATTTATTCATTAATGAT
>QEPC01013962.1:501482-526289 GCA_003113815.1 Sphenodon punctatus
GTTTCTCCCACTGTCCCCTCTCCCCCCCCTCCTTGTCTTTTAGATTGTAAGCCACAGGCAGGGACCGCGTCTATTTCTATGTTCTGTACAGCGCCAGGCACATGGTTGGCGTTATTATAAATGTTTATAATAATAATAATAATAATAATAATAATAATAATAATGGTCAGGGGCCGCCTGATCCAGAACCACTTGCCCTACTGTTAAAGGGGTAGTGAGAGGGACAGATAATAGGCACAGCTCTAACATTCCCCCAATAGGGACCATACCTCCTCGTCCCATCACGACCCCAATGGCTGTGTCACACATCCCAATCGGCCCCAGCACCTCAGTCAAGGGGAGGATTCCCACCCCCATCCCTCATTCCAACCTCTAATACATTCTACACACACCCCTATCGGAGATGTTGCTCCATTGTTTTGCTCTACAGCCCATTAAAGCATTTTGCTATTCACATGTCTCCATATTTGGCATTAGTTGCAATGGCCTGTGGCCACGCTTGAATAAACTTAAACTTGAAACTTGATATTTGGCATTTGTGTTCCCTCCATTATTCCTAATGGGCATTCTATGTCATTCGTTTTAGTATGTATCAGGATTCTGGCCTCTAATTCCCTGTGGTTTCCATATCCAATGTCTGCCTGAATTGAGCCTTACAGTGGGTGAAAAACAACAGACATAACACTAACTACACTTTAACTTTTCTTATGCACGTTGCAGGGCTGTATAGGACACCAATACAGCCTTGCAACATGCATAAGAAATGTTAAAGTGGTATTACCATTATGTTTGTTTTCACACTGAAATACTCCACCTCTGTTTGAGTTCTGCTGGCTTTGGCGAAGTGAACTTTTAGGGAGGGAGGTTGGGTCTTTTGTTTGTTTGTTTGATTTGTGAAAGTTTGTACTAGCTATAATGCAGTATATCTGTCTACTCAGTTCTACTGCTACCCAAAGTAACAATTAAAAAGGGGGTTTCAGCACATGAACTTTGAATAGTTTTAGAAAATAAGAGTTTAAAAGATCTGTGTTTGTAGGATTTTTATTATATATATAAATAATATAAGTGGGGGTAACAACTTGGGTCAGTTTTTCGGCTTTGTTGGCAACATGCTTTTGTTTCATGTGGGTCACTGTTATTTTTAAAGCCTGGTTATAATGTATGATCTCAGAAAGTTGGATTCTAGTCAAGTCTCAGTTCTGTAGCCAAGGAAAATTGCCCACTTACACAGATCTTATCAAAAATTAACAACAGTGCCATGAGCTAAGAAACCACCACTTTGTTGCTGAATTTTGTTTGTTTACTGTAGTGGTCCCCAACTTTTAGTGGCTGCAACTGTGCCCCCAAGCATAGTTTTAAGATTGCAAGTAAATATACATACATGTATATACGTATATGTATATGCTAATGCTGCAGGGGGGAAATAGGCATTTTTATCCATCTTCGCTAGGATTTCTTAGACACAGGCACACTAAAAAGAAATAAAAACAACAAAAACTTATATTTTTAGTTTCTACTTTGTTTTTACACACACATACACATATACACACACACAGTAGAAAGTAAAAATATAAAATGTTGCTGTTTTTATTTCTTTTTTGCGTGCCTGTGTCTTTAAGAAATCCTAGTGAAGAGGGATAAAAATGCCCCACTTTCCCACTGCAGCAGCAGCAGCTTGAGGCTTCTTCCAGCCCTTGGAGGAACCAGGTGCATTTTAACCTTTTCCTTGCTGGTTCATAGGTGCTCCACAGAGGCAGGGATTCACCAGGAAAGGAGGCGAGGAAATCCCTATGACACATCCCCTTTCTGACATGGTTCCCTACCTTCCCCCCCACCCCCGGCTGCCTCAGTTTTTCCAGGATCCCAGGGATGCCCCTGGCTAATCTGAAGAAACTGGGGCTTCCCCTGGGTCAAAACCTGGATTCTCCAGGTGAAACCCAGATGTGTCAACCTTAAGTCTCTCCCCCTTGTCCTCCCATTCTCTGTCCCCATTGCTACCCTGCAGATTTGGAAATCTCCCCTAGCACAGTTGGAGCAGAGCTAGAAGCTCGTCAGAGGTACTCCTGACACCCCTCTCTCTCCAGGCACTCCCCTGGACTCAGGCCACAATCCTAATCATGCTTGCTTGTAAGTCCCATTGATTTTAATGAGGCTTACTCACTGTGTTTAGGATTTCAGCCTTAGACCTTCATGGGGGCAAGGTAAAGAATGGTGTTTATGGTTGGAAGACATAGGAGTTCTGTGGGTTTGGACTGCATCTTTAATTATTCCTTGGTTCTGGGCAAAGGAACAGCTGTTGCCTAAATGTTTCCCTTGTACACTGTTGTTATTTCATTTATGTCAATGTTGCCTTGAGGGCAGATAGGCACTTCGGAATATGTACCAACAATCAAAATAAACTCTTTATTAAATGCTATTTTCATCCCATATTAGCATTTCAGAGTGAAAAGTTCATACCACAACAGAAGCCTGGAGCCACCCATCACAATATACCAGAGTGCTAAATTCAAACCAAAAGAGCCAGGAAGAGTAAGGGAGGACAGGAAAAGAAACATGCTGCACTAGGATTGCTGAAGGTCTTACTTTAATGAGGGTGCCATCTTCGCCTTGAGAGCCCTTGTACAGCTTCTTCTGCTTCCCACTGCTTATGTTGAAAATCCTGGAGGGGGGACACAAAACAGAACTCGGAAATCTATAACCACAATCTGCCTCTTCTCAGAGCCCCTCCATGGTAGGCCACTGTGTACTGCCAATGTACTGCATGCGCAGCAGGGGAGGGAGAAATGGTCATTCCTTTCAGCACAGAGCTATGCCGGCCTCAGCTCATAAAGCTTACTGTTGTAGAAACAGGGAATTAGCACGGTTGCTCGGAAGCAGCCGTTGGCAATACCAAACAGAAGACCTTGTATGAAATTATAGTTGTGGTCCACAAATCACTTATTCCAAAGTAAGGGTTTTGTGGATCATGGCCTAAGATATTCACTTGGTCCTCAAGCTAGTGAGACAAAAGGTACTCCCAGAGGTCACCATTTAAAGTGGTAAAATGGCAGGAAAAAATGGTAACGTCCTATGATGGAATTTGCCATGGATTTATTTTGTGGTGTGTGACGGCTTCCGCCCTGTGGTAAATCTGTGGTTATCAAAGGAACTTCTTGCACTGAGTGATCTTCATGGATTTACCACAGGTTAGAAACATGCGTGTCATAATTACGTGCCATGTGGTAATTCACCACAGAGTTTGTATGCATTTTTGGGAAGCTTTACCAAATCGAAAATCTGAGATGTCTAAAATACCCAAAGAGAAAGTTTAATTCCAGGAAATTGATGGAAGAGGGAGAAATAAATCTTTTAAGAGGGATAGCCAGTGGTGACATATTAGACTAGCCCTAACCAAATGTTAGCTAGCCCTCCCAACAATAAGACAGCTGAGGCACTTTGGCAGTGAGCAGGTTATGTTTGGGTGCAGCAGAGAAAAAAATCTGTATAAACATGGTAGCAACCGGCTGCATCCAAGCCTTCTGGAAGTGGACCAAAACACCATGACTGTGGAACTAGAGAAGTCTCCTAGAGCACACAACGAGTGCCCATCTCAGCATTCAGTTCCCAAGAATCTGAAACCGAAGGAAATCTCCACTAGAGCCCTGGAGAGGAAGGTTTCTCCATCCTGCTCTCGTGCTCTGCAGAACTCTATCCTCCACCTGCATTGATTTTAATATTTCAATCCTGTTCCCACCTGCAAATTCCCCTCCCCCACTCCGCGATCCCACGGTACCCATTGGTAGGACTGTCTGATTGGTTCCCTGTCAATCAGCTAGTAGGCGGGGAGAAGGAGAATCCCATCCCACCTGCAGCAGGAGACCCCGGGACTTGCACAACAGCAGGAAGAGCGTACTATGGACTGGACAAAGTTTTTTCCCCATTAAGAGCATAAGAAGTGTCATACTGGGTCAGACCAATTGTCCATCAAGCCCAGTATCCTGTCTCCAACAGTGGCCGTTCTTGGCTGTTTTGGAGTGCCACTTAACAGGTCACAATGGGCAATCCATTCCCTGCCGTTCACTCCTAGCTCCAGACAGTTGGGGAAATCCTTATAAAAGGATTGGACAAATTCTTGGGAGGATAGGTCTATTAACCAAGTAGGTTGGGGATGTAACCTCTGACTGTTTGCCCAATTCTGCATGCAACAATCTTTTCCCCTGCCTCACAGGCAGAGAGGTGGCTCCAAATCCTGTTATAGGGCTCCCACCTCAGAGATTCGGATACAAACACAGTATTTTTTCTGATGTTCCTACAATGAACAAAAAGTTACCAGGAAAAGAATTCCTGCCACATGCCCCAGCAGCTTGTTACAAGAATACATGCTCCTTGGAGTGCAGAGCAGAGAGGACAGGCAGGAGGCGGAGATGCACTGCAGCATACACACAGAGTTTACACTAACAAGGGAAAGCACAGGCCTCCAGGACTCTTGAGAACAGGAAGCAAAATGGAGCTACACCGAAAGGCATTCCTCCTGGTTGGTTTATGTCCGTGGAAACAACCAATGAACCAACCTGATGTTACGGTCTTGACAACCAATAGCAGCATATTTCCAGCTGGGGTCTACATCCATGTCATACAGAGTGGTCTTCCTAACAATGTGATGTGTCCGGGTAAACTGAACTCCATCTCCTATCTAAGTACAGGGGGAGGGGAGGGGGGAAAGTTTAAAATCAAATACAGCAGTTAGCCAGTCAGAAAATGCCTCCACCTGCATGAGCTCCCCTATGCAGCCATAGGGGAGAATAGAAGGAGAGACCACTGCAAGCAGAGGCTGAGGCCTGCTCCACGGGTAGCAATCCTATACCTTTCTTCACAATAGACTTGTTAACATGAGCACTTACACCTATGTAACTACATCTCTCTCTCTCTGCTTTTATTCACAGAAATATAGCATATAAAGCAAAGCAGAGGATGGCTCCCTTCTGGGATACGTATTCCTGATTAAAGAGGAGTGCATACTTTAGAGTAGCTTTCCCTCAGGGGTAAGTGATCATGTGAACAAGGAAATGGCATTGACTAAAGCACGTTAAGGCACTTGGCATTTAATACCAAACTTTTCACACAGTTATTAACTCTTTGAATAGCTTTCCCCTTTGCAAAGTCGATTATTAATATAACAGTCAATACCACAGGGGATTCGGCTGTTCGTGTAAATTTAACACTGGAAAGAGATGGACAGTTCCATATTCACTTCCTGCTGGGAGTCACAGGGGGAGATTGGGGCTGGAGGTGCTCTGAGCCCCTTTGCAGCTGGCGCTTATAACAGTCTCCTGCAGAAAGTCATCCTGTATGGGTCTGGAACAGCCACATCTCGTATGCAAGCAACCTATGCTTCTACTGCACCTTGATGTACCCCCTCTGCCCAAAGGTTCTGTAAAAACAAGCAACAGCTATAACAAAATTACCTTCTGTCCAGTACGGAAATAGATACTCTTATCCGCCCCACAGCTGATCATTCGCACTTTCCCATCATTGGCTGGAAGAAATGGGGAGAGAGAGAGAGAGAATTGGGACAGTAAATGACACACTGCAAGCATGAAGATGCTCCTATATTCACCCCAAGTCCTCCTTACCTGCCTGAGCCTGACCAACTATTCCTGTGGGTCAGCCCCCCTTTCCATCCCCTGAGCCTGACCAACTACTCCTGTGAGTCAGCCCACCCTTTCCATCCCCTAGAGAAGGGAACTACTTTGTCCTCAATAGAAAGGGCATCTCCACAAATAGCTGACCTGCCACAACAAACAGTCCCATCACACATGAGCAGCCAACACTCAGATCATCGTCATCTTCGCAGTCCTCTCATCCTATTGGTTCCACAACACTCCCTGCTGGTTTCAGCCAGAAAGGGCAGCCAGAAACTGCAGACAACCACCCATAAAGTATTTACTTTGCTGTCTGGATAATCCAATGTTTGTTCCTCATTGCTTCTCCCTTCATTTCTGCCTTTGAAGGATCAAACTTTGCTTCCCTCTCTTTGAAACACTCTTGGCAAACCAACTTCCAAGCCTAGAAATCACTTGCCTCTATCTTATTAAGGAGAACACAGCAATCTGATAAAATCAAAGGGGCCAAAGTAATTCCAAGTGAAAATGGACAGAAATGGATGGCATTCCATGCATTTACACCAGGGTTGGCTTTACCCCAAGGGCTTGGCCTTTGTAAGTGATCTGCAATAGCAAGTGCAATTGCCATTCCTGTTCTGTCATTCCTCCGGCCTTCAGGGACTGGCAGAGCTGGGAATGCAGAATGCTCAGCTGCTGGCATGGATGGTACTTCTAATTACCCAGCAATTGCCTC
Source organism: Sphenodon punctatus (assembly GCA_003113815.1). NCBI lineage: Eukaryota > Metazoa > Chordata > Lepidosauria > Sphenodontia > Sphenodontidae > Sphenodon > Sphenodon punctatus. The sequence goes on from QEPC01013962.1 coordinate 507,819, forward strand.
ATGTCCTTGGCCAATTAGCACCAACACTGACAAATTTTTAGAGAGAGGGCTGCCCACGTATTCTGCAAATAGGAGAACAGGAGACAACAGAGGCATCTGAAGTCGTGTTTTTCTTGTTTGGTTTTTAAGGGATCATCAAGATAATATGACTCCTCAAGGAGGTATAAAAGATTTCCCACTCCCACCAAAAAGAGAAAGTTAGGGAGATTTTAGTATAACCACTTGTAGCAGACTATCCTAAGCCCTGGCAGGATCAAGCTTAAAAGTGACTGCAAGGCACAGCCGCTTTGCAAGCAGGTCAGCACAGAGGCAAGCATCTGCACCCACAGCAAAAAAAAGCAGTAAATGGGCTACAGGGCTAATGAGCCAATTAGTTTGTGTTGATAGCCCTCCCAGCTTGAAGGCTGAGCCTGAGAGCTCACTGAGAGACCACCACAAGAAGGCTTGCCTCAGGGCCTAAGAGCTTACTTAGTTCTAAGCTGGTGCAGACAGAAAGCTAAAACTCAACCTCAAAGCCAAGAGGCTGTCACTTTTCCCACGGACCCTGATTTCTCTGGGTTTATCCAGAAGTGCCTGGATAAGCCAGAACGAGGCTTCACCAACAGCCTGGAGAGGAGGACTAAAAACCTGGAGACTCCAGGTCAAACCAGGAGGAGTGGTAACTATCACGGCCCTGGTCTACTCAGCTGTTGGTAGGGGGTCAAGATACCTAGGACAGGTTTGCACTGAAGTCGAAGGCTGGGAGCCCACGGAGAGACCTGTCCATCCACCTTTATGAAAGGAGGAAGTCTATGCGATGGGACTGTTTCTATTTAGCACTTGACATTTCTGCAGAATCTGCTCCAAAACCACACTCCAAGTACTGGCTACCTCCCACAAGTGCTCTTGTATTTGTCGAAGACTTACAGTCCAAGGGGCTCAACTTATATTCAAGACCCTGTGGATTCTGCGTCACTGTGAATGTGGTCATTTCTGCAGAATTCAGCCCATAGGCAAATTTGTGCAGAAGTAACCCTCAGCAGTGCAGGATCAGCTGCGTTGGGAGTGGAGAAGAGCCAGTCTGTTGCTCTGTGGCTACACATGCCCTTCCCTACCACTACAGGGACAGCAACAGAGTGTCACAGCCAGGAGCCTCTGATTTCTCCCAACTGTGAGGAAAGAAGTTTCTGCTCCCTCTCTTCCCGGCTCCAACAAGAGCTCCTCTTCCTTAGCTGGGAGCTAGGAAGACCCTCTTGCCCCCTCCCCAGTTGAGACCTCCACCAGGAGCCTCCCTCCACAGGGAGAAGAGAAAGCCTTTGCTCTCCCAGCTCCACTGCTGCCTCCATTAGGGAAAGGATCAGCAGCCACTGCCCTCTCCCCTGCAGCTGCGCAATTCCTTTCTGTGCCTCAGAGCTGCCTGGACAAACCTGCGCTGTCAGGGGAGCACCAGTCTTTTACCTGCAAACTTCACTGATGTGATGGAAGACGAGTGCTCGTCCAGAGTCTGCTGCAGGCTGTACTCCCTCCCTGCATCCAAAACGTGGATCAGTCTGTCCCGACTGGCTGATGCCAAGAGCTTCAACCCTGACAAGAATTTTAAGAGAAGGCAAAATCTTCATTGGAGCATTAAAACAACAGCCAAAGGCGCAAATTAACACCCCCTGAAGCAGGAATGGAAGGGTAGCTCAATGCACGCAAACAGGTACATGCAGGGGAATATCCCATTTCCCAATGTGATAGGAAGTGATGACTGACAGATGTAGACCAGCCATTCAACCACAAGATGAAACTTTGGACCTCTAATCCGATGCAAGATTTTACCTCATGAAGCTAAGTGGAGCAACCCTTTCCGGACAGTGCTGATACACACAAGCCAGCACTTGAAACAAAAATATGCAATGCAAGTCAATGCCCCATCTTACCTGTCTCAGGTTTGGAGTACTCCAGGCAGAGGATCTCCGAGTCATGGGCTTCCACCTTCAACATCTCCCTTAGGGACTGCAGATCATGGATCCTGAAAAAGGACATACCGATAGATTTCAGACTGCAGATGAACACACACAGAGAAAAGCAAAACCAAAAATCTAATATCGAAGCCTATCCCTACCCAACCCACCTCTCCTCTCGAAATCCAAGAATTACCTGAGAGTGCCTATCCGGTCACCCGAGGCCATGTGCTCCCCACTGGGGCTCACACACAGAGTGCGTATCCCCACCTTCATGTCCAAATTCTGGGTATCGGCCTTGTCTGCACCTCCACCAGAGTTGCATTCTGTGTCCAGCAGGGCTTGAGTGTTGCTATCCACATAGATAATTTTCATCAAGTCCTTGGGAAAGAAACATTGCAAGACATCAGGCTCAGAATCAGATGGGGAGGAATGGCAAATGTATCCTCTTATAGTGGCACTAATAGGCAGTATGTGCTAGCTAGGAGTAAAATCCACACCAGCAAGTGACTTAATAAATGGTGGGGAGCAGGCACAGACAACAAGTGAAGTGAAGAATGAGACGAGCTACGTTTCCTCTTTACAGGCCCCAAAGAAAGCCAGCCTCTTACATGGCCCATAGGCCCTAACTGGGATATCTCTGTGCTGAGAGGTAACAACTGTACAAAGTGTGGAGAGTACAGCTCCTCCCTGTTGAGTCCCAAACCCCCACCCTTCTGAACCCCCAAAATAACAGCAGTTTCACCCACTCTTCCAGCTTCCAAGAAGCTGGCTCAGAGGCAGCCCACTCCTTCATACTGGCCTTCCCACAACCCAGGCAGCATCAGCCATGACAGGATTGTGGAGGGAAGAGGGGACTGAAGTTAAGGAGCATGCTGTCCCTTGTGACCTAAGCTCAAAGGAGAATGTCCCCCTCCCCGCACCCCAGCCGTGTTCTTGTGCAAAAGAGCTAAACAAAAAGCAAAGGACCAAGGAGTCATGCAGAGTCTCTGGTCTTACATTGCTAAGGATGTTCCGATGCAGGGCGGTACCATGGATATTGGAGCTCTCTGTGTTCCACAAGCGGATGGTGTTATCAGAAGAGCAGGTGATGAAGGAGCTTGGGGGCAGACAAGACTGGTTGCTGTCCTTTACCTCAGGATATATCTGCAGGCAGGCAGGGACAAACTTAGTACGCGAGGTGGCAGCACAATATCTACTGTTCCAGGTAGTGGCAGTAAGCTCCAGAAGAGGAGATCAGGCCAGCAAGCTGTCCCAACTTATTTACTCACATACTGGTAAATTAGAGTTCCAGCATCACTTCATATAAACAAATGCTGACTAGAGTTCCTTGGATCATTTGTCCCCTTGAGTGAGACAAGCCAATAGCATTACAGACAGAGCACTAGAGGGCAGCACTGGGCTGTTGCCATGGTCCTTTGCAACATTGATGACCGCTGTTGCAGTTGCACAGAAATTTACAATCCGCAAGGACAGATTTATAAATGAGATTCATAGAGGGAAAGTCTGTTCAATTCCCTTTCGTCCTATGACAGAAGGGATTTTGGCAACGTGCACCGAGTTATGCCACACGTCGATTCCTCACTCCTCCATTCTTTCCTTCCCTCCCGCGTAGACACCCACGCACACCCCACAAGCTAACAAGATATGTTGAAGGCAAAATGCCACTTTTGTGGGAAATGCAGACAGTTCCAGGGAAATAGATAAATTGGGATTGGAACCAAACTCTACTAGTTTGTTTTGTGCATAATCCCTTTGGGAGCAGCTGGTCAATAGAATTTCAGACCCAGCCTCACTAGATTTGAATATGATCCAAAGTTAACAGCAAAGGCTCAGAGATCTGTTTTTCTAACACTGGCCTTTGTCCAATTCTCTCCCCTTTTAAAACCAACTTATTTTGCTGCAATATTTTCCACCCTCCAGGATGGACACTCCCCTCTTCCTCCCCACACCATCCTGCCCCTTTTCAGCCTGCTTTTGACACCCACCCTATCCCACTATTACCTCAACGCTCCACACACATGAGGAGTGGTACAAGGCGGAGTAAACCTTGCCCACTTTCTTCGGGTCCTTAACATCCCACACGTACAAGCTGTGATCATTGTATACACACGATAGCCACTGATTGGCGGGGTCGAAGGTCAAGGCAATTGTGTCTGGGTACTTGGCATCAGCTTTGCCAGAGAAGAGTCGGCTGCACAAAGACAGGACAACAGTCTTGTTAGTTCTTGGAGTGCGACGCACAGGTGGTTTCACAAGGGCATGGGGGCGAGGGGCTAACCCCCTCCCAAATTCACCCTGTCTATTGTATGCCATTCACAGAGACAACAGTTGTATAGCGGTGCCAGAATACCAGCACAGGAGCGGACTGAAACACAAGGGGGAGTGCAAACAAGAGGTCTCCCATTTGTTCCACCCTCCCCACTCCACAAAGCCTTTGAGAATAATCCCTACACAGGAGATAATGAGCTTGTATCGCATCTGATCACAATCTCTGATATTCACACACACACACACACACACACACCCAAGGGTTCGTTCTCCTCTTCTGCCTTCCAGCAGTGTGAAGGAAAGAGAAGAGCTGCCCCCTCCCTTCACTGAGATTGAGCCACTGCCACTGTGGCTCTGCAGGGGAGTAAAATTGGGGCAGCGGCCAACATCTGCATTCCGGCCAGTTAGAGATGAGCTTAGCTCTGGCTCACTCTCACTCTCCCATCCAGCCTGAAAGGGAGAAGAAATGGGCAGGGCTAAGCTCAAATTCCAGTTCCAGCAGCTCACGCTGAGCTGTCTGTGTGTGACAGAAACAAACTCCACACGCTGGATTTGCCCCCCAAGCCACCTACGAAGCCCACCGGCCTAAGGTCTCTCCACCGCACATCCCCCACGCTGCTGCAGTACAGTCCGTGACCCGGGGTGACCTCAGGGAAACGGCCCACAGAACCCTCTCATCACAAACTATAGCTGGAAGGAGAGGGTTATTTTGCTCCGCTCCAATTCCAGTGCTGGATGAGGCAAAATAGCGCTCTCCTTGTGGCTGCAGCACTAGTCCAAGCAGTAGTAGTGTCATTGCCTCTACTAGCTGGAGCCCTTCTTGGGGCTGGGCCACACAGGCAGCAGGAGGAAGGCCGCTAGCCTAGGGTCTCTCTCTAGGATGTGGGGTGGAGGTGAGGTCACAGTATAATGTAAACTGGGGCCCCCACAACATTTAATCTATGCCTGTGGTCAAGGAAATAATCACAAGATGATTTACAAGCAAAAACGATGCCCACCTTGACATCTCAGAGCTTCTAGATGTTCCAGGGCTGACATCCTAGCCGGGATGTCACTAGGTTTCGGCCTAGAGAGGGGCTTGAGCTCAAAGCTGGGGCTCTCACCCCCTTTCTGTGCCAATGCCCCTGGCAGAGTGGTGTGACGTCACCACACTCCAAAGGGGATGTGCCACATCCAACCAGTGGAGAGTTCCATTGCCCTGCCCTCTTTACAATGTGGCCATACCTCTTTCTGGCATGACCACACCCCTCACAGAGCACTGTGACATAATAGCGCTCCAAAAGGGGAGGGGACATGGCAAAGCCTGGGAGAAGGGGTGGGGGAGGTACACGACTCCCTTACTCCCATGAGTCCTGCCACTGCTGCTGTAGCCGGGCCAGAACTGGAGCAGCAGCCTCAGAAGCTGCAGGTAGGGAGGGTGGGTTCTGTTGGCACGGTCTGGGAGTCCCAGCACCTCCCGCCAGTGGCTAGCAGCACACTATTCCTAGCCTCTCAAAACTTTAACCCTTACTTCATTTGGTAGAGCATCCTCCCTCCTGGAGGGACAAAGAGCTGGTGAAACAAAACCTTAGTGGGGTGAGGAATCCATCTCTTCTGCTGACATAATCAACCTCCTTCCCATAGAGAGGCCCGTACCTCCTGAGGTTTAGGATTGGTGTCCTCTGGCCCGAGTTTAACTTCCCCCGTCTCCAGCCTAGTATCTAGAAGCTTAGTGACTCCCACCTCACTCTGTACAGACAATGGGAAGCAAGGAGAGGGGAGAACACTCCAGCTGTGGCTGAAGGCCTCAGGCAGGCACAGCCAGAGTGGAGGTGGTGGGGGTGATGTGGGCAGCAACAGCAGCTACTTATAATCTTATCTCCCAGAAGCTTGGGCGACAGATACGGTGACTGAACTTGAGTGGAGTAGAATCCCTCATGCTAGGATCCACGGGGATGGCTCTGGTATGCAAAACAAATCACAAAACTTCAAAATGCTTGGAAATAAGGTTCAGTACAGACAGGAGACCAGAGGCTGAGTTAGTTATACAAACCTCCAGGTGTTGGAAATGGCACAAACAGGAGTTTGTGCTGGTCTCCTGTCCAGAAATCAGATATGAAAAATAGGATATGAATTTGACTGAAAATACTATGCTGAATCAGATGCAAGGTTATCCGTGGATTTGAAACATTACTTCTAGACACCCCTTGAGCAGAGGGAACACACCATGGGAGCATGACATGGGTACAACTGAACTGGGGCAGGTTCCCTTGCAAGGCGGAATGGTGCCAACCAGGCCTGTTGGGAGTGAGGAGAAATGGCAGTTCAATACTCCCCCCAGACTACAAGAATTTTCTTTAATATACATTAAATGTGAGTAAAATCATTATTGCAAGTAACAGGTGCGTAAATAAGACACCAGCATGATCTCGAGAAATGGATTTCAAAACCTAAGATTGGGGGTGGAGGTTGGAGGACCCCCAGCCACCAGGATGTAACTGGGGCCCCATATTCCTCTCAGCAAGCCTGGCGCTAAGGGTGGTGTCTACTTAAAACCCTCACCTCTGCTTGTACCATCTACCGCAGAACTAAGTAAGGTCCTTAGGGAGAAATGCCAAAGAAAAGAAAATATGCAGGGGGGAAGGGGGGGGAGAGAAGAGAATAAATGATGATCCCAAAATAAATTAGGGTTACAGTCGCCTGCAGCAACACCTCAGGAAAATTCCAAGGGTGGGGGTGTCTCCTAATCAGACATGCAAGTCATCTTGGGATGTTTACCTTGCTCTTATAGGAAAGGTGCTCAGCATGGTAGGCTGAGGAATGGAATTATTTTAACTTTCAACTGCAAGTCATACAAAAGGCAGATAACAATGGAGGAGGTGATGGGAGTGTGGAGTGTTCAAGCCCCTCAAATGTGTTACTGATTGCAAGACTATCTCCACAACCAGACCAAGGGAGACAGGATGAGCAGCCAATTACATTTAAAAAGAAACACCCCACCCCCACATTGAACAATTCATCCCAGCCTTTACATGTGCCAAACAGACTCCGCCCTCTCCTTAAATACATCACAGTGTGCCTCTCTAATTTAGCTACAGGCTAAGGTTAACAGGGTGCCCCTGCTGCAAACAAAGAAGGGACACCCATGTGAATTGTGGAAATGTTTCTTTTCGTAAGACAAAATTTGGGTCACGCCAACATGATCACCATCAGGCCTTCCGCTTTGGTCCCCGCTTCCAGTTTCTGGGGAACTAATTGCCGAGGCCATGATACACCAACCCTTACTCCAGAGAATCCCCACTGAAGCCCTACAAGCCAGATCTATGGTAAACAATACCTTGGCTCTACCATCAAGAAAAGCTCACCTGTCCTCCTCTCCTGGCCTAATAGATATTAGCTGCCTGTATGATATTATTGCCATAGTATGTACATGCCTAAAGCAGCAAATAAAGCTATAGTGTAGTAGAGTGGTAGGAAGGAAGGGCCAGAGAAAAGAAGAGTTTAGCACAGATTCTACTGAAAACCAAGCAATTAAAGCAGCTGTGGTTTGATAAGTGCTCGAGGCAGCATCACACAGATGCTGTGGTATGCACTGGGATAATAAGGACTCTTGTGTTTGCCAGTTCCTTTAAAATAAAAAAAATTTAAAACCACACACAGTTATGATTGTGATCAGCTCAGCCCCAGAAACCCACGCTCAAGTAGCCACATGATTTTTTCTGCTTGGCAAGAGAGTAGCAGGAAAGAGATTGGCAGAGATGGTTTTTAAAGGGCCAGTGTACTGAGTTTCTCAATCAAATTATTTAGCTTTTTAAACTGGAGCAAATCTACCATGTTTCCAGCTCTGTGCCTCAGTTAACATCCTGCTCCCATTCAACATTTGGAGCAATGGATACAATTCCTGCTTTAAACTAGTTATGCCTTCTCCGAGAAGTGCCATGAGGCAAGGCTGCTGAAAGGCTGGGGAAAATTCAAATGCTGCATAAAGAATTCAAGCTGCAAACTGGGATGCTTTGACTGTTCTCTTTGCTCCCAGATCGCTTTCCCAGTGGATACATATTCCATGGCACTGCTGGGGAAGGGCAAAGGATTCCGCTGGGCTTTTGCCAGAGTTAAGATCTAGGCTGCGACCTGAAAGGAAGAAGAGTAAAGTGCTTCCTTCAATGTCCCCCCTTCTTTGATTGTGAGCCAGAATCCAAGGAACAACTAAACTGCCCACAGTTGATGCAGCTGTACAGAAAACATGAAAGGGAATGGGGGTGGGGATGGGGGGTGAGCAGGAAATGAGACCTCGTTCACATATTACCTTAATGGCAGAATTAGTCATGAGTATCTCAGTTACATTCACATGTTACATGTGTGGTAAGATTTGTGGTAATTACTACTTACTGATCTGAAGGGAAGCAAGCAGTAATTACCACCTGGTCATCTGAATGCTCATAATACTCTACAGAGTAGTAGTATGTGGTAGCTAACCCTGTACTTCTGAATGCTGGGACATCCAGAGAGACTATAGGGTAATTTCTTTACTGCAGAGTATTGTGACCCTCATAGTATGTAAACTAGGTCTGGTTGATGAAAAGACTAAGAAGAGAAAACAGATGATGATGAAAGAAAGCCACTGAGGGTAAAGCAGGAGGTTCAAATTCACAGAAACAGCAGTAGAAAGGTATTGGATAGCCCAAACTATCCAATGAATGCTGTGCATCTCTTTAAATGATGCCCTCAGGAACTTGCTGGAGTAAAACTGAGTTATCACTGCAGCACCTGCTATCCTCAACAGTCTCCCTAATATACTCCAATAGCAGACTGCTCTCGCCTTGCAGTACCTGGCTTCGGTGACACTGGCAATGTCTGTTCCCAAGTAGTGTGGTTTTGGCAGCGTTGTGACAAAGTGGAGGTTGGAAGGGTTAAAAATCCGCACCGTGCCATCAGCGCAGCCACAGAAGATGTATTCGTGGTTCACGGAGATGCAGTTTGCCACTGTCGTCTGAGAAGGATACAAAAGACATTGAGATGAGTGCCTCTCCCTTCCCCAAAACCCCCACCACCCACCCAAGATAAAGGGCGACGGGACACACTACTGTCAGAAAGAAGAAGAAGTGAAGTGAAATGAAGCCACTAGGTGTGAGGAAAAACCTAAAATCTTCCCTAAACAGCACCCAAGGCAAGGCCTGCTGCAGACTCCTAATCAGACATGCAAGTCATCTTGGGATGTTTACCTTGCTCTTATAGGAAAGGTGCTCAGCATGGTAGGCTGAGGAATGGAATTATTTTAACCTTCAACTGCAAGTCATACAAAAGGCAGATAACAATGGAGGAGGTGATGGGAGTGTGGAGTGTTCAAGCCCCTCAAATGTGTTACTGATTGCAAGACTATCTCCACAACCAGACCAAGGGAGACAGGATGAGCAGCCAATTACATTTAAAAAGAAACACCCCACCCCCACATTGAACAATTCATCCCAGCCTTTACATGTGCCAAACAGACTCCGCCCTCTCCTTAAATACATCACAGTGTGCCTCTCTAATTTAGCTACAGGCTAAGGTTAACAGGGTGCCCCTGCTGCAAACAAAGAAGGGACACCCATGTGAATTGTGGAAATGTTTCTTTTCNCTAGTGATCTAGCAATAGCACCATGCAGGGCAGCTGAAATAGAGACTCTGAAAGGTGGAGGGGCTTCTACTTCTAGGAAGACAGAAGCTGGGGACACAACAAGGCAGCTCACTCCATCTCTGGAATAAGTCCATGTCTCACATCATTCTGCTATTATACTAACATGGAGCTCCTCTGGGATTAACACATCGCCAAATAAAACCCCTTTCCCTTTTTGAAGGCAATAACCTTCAGAAGCTAGTGTGGCCTAGTGGATAAGATGTTGGGACTTAGACCTGGGAGATGAGGGTTCAAATTCTAGTTTGGCCATGAAATTAAGGGGGAGGGGAGTGTTTGTTGGGTAAGTCACTCTCTGTCAGCCTCAGTCCCCCATCTGTAAAATGGGAAAAATAATGAGCTACCTCACAGGGTGATTGTGAGGGCTAACTCAACTAGACAAGGATTGTAAAGTGCTTTGCATACTGAAAGTGCTATGTAAATTACAACAGGAGGCTCCATTGCATTCCTGATCTCTGGTCTCCTAAGAATACACGGTCACCTTCTGACAGGCTTTAATGCGGGGAGGGCAGGACATCATAAAGCAGCAGATTTCTCCAATTCTGCTAAAAAGCAGCTACTCTCACTGGCAGTGACAGCTTGAGGCCTCTGGGTGTCCCTGTGCTCTATTCTCTGTGTCAGTGAGCCTGGATGTCCAAAGAGGGCAGATGTAGAAACTTACCCTTAGCTCTACCCACTTGTCCAGCAGCCTCTTTTCATTGAATTCACAGAGGAGGCCCGAGGAGGTGATGCTGAAAGTGCTGTCAGCTTTTTTACCCCTCCCGCATGCCACATCCGTGAAGAAATTGTTCCTCAGTTCTCCCAGCAAACCCGAGCGTCCCAGCAAGGGAACCGTAGCATTCACCTGCAAATAGGAAACAAGTAGGTAGAGTGTGTGCTCCAGGCTGAAAGAGAGGGAGTCCTGGCTGAAGAAAAAGATTCTTGAAAGCAGGGAATAATTTGTGCAAGGAATTTACAGTCCCAGTACCTATTTCAGACCCTGCTGCTCTACAAGACCCCATTCATAGCTCGAGGCCGACGATCGAGCCTCAGTCCCAGACTCTCTCGATGAGTGGTGCCAAATAGCAGACTGGTGCCAGTAGTGCCAGCCTGAGCCCCTAACAATCTGGAATTGAAGCAAGGGTCGGTAGGAACAGTGGCTGCTGGAGTCATTGGGTCTAGCAGGACAGCTCCCTCCTCTGAATACTTCCCATGATTCCAGGGTCAAAGGGTATGACTTCTGGGGAATGCCTGAGCCCTATTATTTCTCACACCCAAATTAAGCACTGCTTATAAGAGATATTTGTTGCAGATCTGCTAGATACAAAATGCATCATCTCCTTTCCCCAAGCCTTAGATCATCCACAGGGAAAAAGTCAACAGGACAAAGATACTGATGCATTTGAAAATGGCTGACAAATGCAGAACAGCCAGCCACAAGCACAGGAGGAAACCTTGTGGATGGTGAGGATACTTTGTCTTCCCTGATGATATAGCAGATTGGTGATTTACACAGTTAGTGTGAATATATACAGTGCTGAACTTGAAAGTTTACCCTTGAGTGACTGCATATTTGGACTGGCAAACCAGAACATTGCAATTTGGCCTCCAGCAGTTGCAACAGGGCTAAATCTACCAAAGGTTACTTTCATACCATGCCCCTCACTATTATAAGTTGTACACATTGAAATCAGAGAGACCAGAAACTTCAAGAGCCACACATACCGAGAGCCACTACCAAACAGGCTTTGAGAAACGAACATGTGAACTAAGGAGAACACGGTAGATTGGAATGCCATAAACCTACTCCATGAATCCCTGAGATAAGAGGAGGCTGGGTAGCAGCTTGCAATCCAGACTCCAAGATACTCAGCTGCTTCACACAGGAAATGCAAGGACACTTCTCAACCTGGAAACACCATGTTTCTGCCCCTGACAAGGCACCCCTCACTCCTGTCTCTTCCCACAGCTCTCACCTTGGAGGTTTTGCTGTCATCCAGGTACCAGAATTTGATGTGCCGGTTGCCAGCTGTGACAAAGTAGCTGCAGTCCTCCGAGAATGAAACTGCTGTCACTTTGCTCGAGACCTTGTTGGCTGCCACCACAATGTTTTTCTGGAAAGACAATTGTTCAACCAGCTCAGGTTTCTTGCTAAACTGGAATCTCTCTACACCTAAGGGCACTATGAATGCTAAACCAAGATCAAAGCTTTGTCTGAATGTCAAGCAACAGGGCAAAGAGAGAAAGAAATTTATTTGCTTCTCCTCTTTTCATCCTGTCCATCATGAACTCCATGCCTTCGGCCATGAGCGCTGTCTTCTGATGGCAGTTAGGCAATTACCCATTTAGATGCAGCCCTGCTATACCATGACTGCTAGGGTCAGTGCTACCATGATTATCTGGGTGTTGGCAGTCAGTATCTTAGTGTGCCATCATAACCACAGGGACGTTAGAATAAGCATACTTTCAAACACAAAAGACAACTAGTGGCAAGAGTTTGGGGTAGGCAGTAGGTACTTTCCACATAAATCACCACAAATTTTCCATTTTCAATAGAAGTGCGTAGGTAGGGAAAGAGGCAAGGTAAGCAAGGTGCCTCAATCTGGTCTACGGAGGAGAGAGAGGGCAGACATGCCTGCTCTGATGTTCCACTGTGCACATCAGATAGAGAAGGGGAGGAAAGGGAGTGGGATGGAAGGGGAAAGAGAGTGGCCATTTTTAAAGGAATTGTTAGCCTACATTAGGTCTCTCCCTCTGAGCCTTAATCTTAAATGCTTGTTACATCGATTAGTAGCAGAGAGGATATTTACTTGCCCACACTACACTGACCAGCGATTGTCCCAGCAGGGAATCTACCAGCCGGGAAACTTACAGTGAGCTCTGCACGTGGGCGCGTGGCTATCAGCTGTGTCCAGCAACTTTTTTCTTTACAAATGTCAGGGCTGGATTTTGAGCCCTGACATTCATAGGGGAGGGGGGGAAAGCCACTGAACACGGTTGATTATGCTTTTAGCCCTACGCAGAGCTCAGCGTAAGTTTCCTGGCCGGCAGATTCCCTGCCGGGACAATCACTAGTCAGTGTAACGTGGCAAGTAGTCCTAGATAGAGTTACAGGGACAGGGAATGGAGAAGACTAGGTGGGCAGCAGTAGTCACAAAAGGAAAGCTGTCAGCCTCAATCATCAGGGGTCTCTAATACAGTTCTTCTTACAGGCCAGGTTCCCAAACCAAGGACTGGGACTATTGGTGGGGTCACAATCCGGACTGATATTGGATATACTTTTTGCATGTCTCATCATCTGGGGGGGGTGGGGTTGTCACAGAATTATATTTAAGTCTCAAAATAGAGAACGCACGCAAGAAGTTTGGGAACCGCTGTCTTAGGAGGAAGCCAACAGGAAATGGAATCTTGTGTGGGCTTTTACCATGCCCAACTCTGGGCAGCTGCCATGGCCTTTTCCTTTTTGGAAGCTGCCAAATATCCAAGAGAACATTTTGTCACCTCAGCATGACTGACCTTCTAAATGGCTCGTCCATGCTGGGAAACGAGGAGTGCCAAAGCAGATGCACCCTTCGTCTGTAACTTGCAGTACTAGAAGGGTGGTTAAGACCATTTCAGTGGTCATGGGGACTCTGGTGTTTTATTATTAAAACACTTGGATCCAAGAAATGAAAGAGTGAGAAACATTAGCTAACCAGGAGATGGTCATGAAGACCAAGGGAGATGGAGGAAGATAATGAAGGTGTTAATAGGGTTGTAAATCCTGCGTTACAGAGCTGGAGGCTACTGCTCCTTCGACAGCTTATTAAGTTAGACATATGCCAGAAAGGGCTGTTTTCCTTCAGAGGTAGAGAATTCACCCACTCAAGGTAATAGAATTGCCTCATTTCCTCGCAAATATGGAGGTCCCTTAAATTAATGTACATTTTTCAGCCTCATAACCTAATGCCGGTTTACACCAAGCTTTACATGAAGTAGTGCATCTGACAACCCTATTTTGGGATTTGCATTATTTCAGAATGTCATAGCTCCACAGAGTCCCTTATTTTTTTAAGTTTTGATCAGGCAACCCAACTCCTGAACGCAACATAACACCATTCCCCAAGTGGTAAGATAGCCCTCATGGCAGTAGCACCTGATCAACCTCAAACAACTACACATTCTGGGTGCTTATGAAGTCTCCCCTTGCACCAAAGAAAGGCTTTATGATCATACCCCAAGAAGAATATAAAATCAGTGGTTCACCAGCACCTATAATGGGGTACCCACCACAACATGAAAAAGGGTCCTTGGCTTCTAAGAGTTTCCCACATTTGAATCAGACAAGATTGTGGCCCACTATCACAACACAAGCCTTTCCTAACAGAGAGCAAGGTGTCCCTCATCTTTCCAGCTGCAGGAAGCAATCTGGAATTGGCACTTTGGGGACAGAATAGATGGACTTGGCGGGTCTCTTTCCTATCTAGCCACCAGGTTTCTATGAATGTCAAAGGGGCTTGAGCTTGTAAAGGAGACACCACTCAATTCTTTTCCAGACCAAACCCACCTACTCTGTGGGTTTGCTCAGCCTGGCTTAAGCAAGCATGAAAGGACTGCATCAACAGACTTACCTTCCATGACCACACGTTGACAATCATGTCATGCTTGTACCCCACTGAGACAATGTATTTGGAGCTGGGTGAGAATGCCACACAGGCCACGCCATACTTGTGTTCCTGGAGCTCAGCCACCTGAATCCGTTCAGCCACATCCCACACCCGGACAGCTGGCATGTGCCCACTCTGGAAGGGGTGAATGGGAGGCAAAAGCAGCAGTGAACAGAACTCATAATGCTAGTTGCAACACTTTCAAATCAGCAGTATCCCCTCACACTATTCCACAAGTGATTATGATTGGGAAGCAAAAAAACAGACCTGACCATCCTCCCAACAACACTAGGGGTAAAATTGCAAAAGTAGGATAATTAAATATGTGCCATTCCCTGGAAATTTTATTATGAAGTTTTTAGATTTTGATTTTCAATGAGAGTTGCCTCTTTTCTCCACAACCTCCCCATGATCTAGTGCAGGGGTGGGGAACCTCTTACCCCATGGCCAAATCCAGCCTACAGCTGCCATACTTGGCCCCTTTCCAATTCCTGGATCTACTCCCTACCCTCAGGAACTGGAAGAGTAAACTCACTGAAAGGTAGCTTAGATGAGGGTATGCATTCAAGGATCTAGAGCCATAATCTGGACCCTCCTCTTCCTTCCCCCATCCTAAGTATACCCCTTGAACACACTTGCCCAATAAAGTGGCTTACTTAACCCTGACCAGAAAAAAAAAATAAAGCATGGTTTTGCCTGGTTGCCTTGGAGATTTTTTATGCTCATTTTCATTTGAGGTCACAGGTGTAATGGATTTATGGATTACAGCTCTTGCATCTTTCTGCCAATAAATGAACTCCAAAAGACAACGAGAGGGAGAGAGAGAGAGAGATATAAAGAAAGAAATCTGGATTAAAGCTTTTTGCAAATTGCCCTGCTCTTTTTGCACAGAAAACGGTAACACCAAGTGGCCAGAGGAGGGGGCGGGGGCGGGGGTCTACGCTGTCAACATTTCACACAATAGATGGTATTACTAGTCAATTGGAAGTGTCACCAAAGAGGTCATGGGTTAAGTGAACCATAGGGAACTAGCTATTTTTTGCTCACATGGATGGTCCATGTTCAGTGTGAGGAGCACAGGCAGGGCCTGTGGATAAATAGAAGACTTCAGTCTCCAGGATGTTAATTCAGTATCTTTGCCCAGCATGAAGTCAGCATGAAAAGTTTAAAAGTAAGTGAAATAAATGCCTGATGAGCAAATTCTACTCAACAGCTTCCTCACGATTTCACAAGAAACGCTGCGAAAAGGTAGCCAACAAGATAAAATCTCCATGGCAACCAGGCAAACTGGTGTCTTTTCTGACCAGGGTTAAGTATGCCACTTGATCATGTGCGCAGGGAATGGGGAGGAGGGGGTGCGACTGTTCATCCACACCGGAGAAATTCAGAACGGAAAGGATCGGCAACGGAGCATGCTTAAATCATCTCACTTTGCAACTTTACCTCTAATGTTTCTAGCCTGGAGAAGCAAAGTGTTCTGATTTTAAAAACTTCTTCAGCTCAGCTTTTCCTTCTGTGTGACAGAGTCCAGGCCAAGAGCGTACGAGGTGGTCAGCATGGCTACTCTCCAAAGCACTTAAACCATTTAAATAGCCAAACTCTAGTTCTCCATTTCCCAGAGATCTCAGGAAACTGAATACATTTTTAAAAACAATGTAATAAACACAGCCACCTGCAGAGAGCCATGTCAGCTCCCCTGTGTGTATTCCTACATGAAAAGCCTCCATCTCCTCTGCATCTGGGATATTCAGACCACAGTCAGCATGCATGGAGGAATAAGGGTCAGCTCTAATGCAGAGATATCCAACCATGCACAAGCTTGAAGTGTTACTAAACAGGACTGGAACTCCTGCCTGCTAGTGTCAAACTTCCCAGTCAATTATTATTTATATCTCACCAGCAATGTGCCCAATGCTGAACAGTTGTGATTAGCAGCAGGCCCCTGCCTTGAGGAGCATACAGTCTATAATGAACAGCACGGGGAGGGGAAGGGATACGTTCATGAAGCTAAGAAGTTGAAGGTGCACATACTTAGCTTACTTTGAAGAGAGGGAGGAAGAATGAGACAGTATAAGGAAAAGCATAAAGGAGCAATCTATGGGGTGAAGAGCTAGGTAAAACCTGATAGAAGACGAGGTATGTTTTTAGGAGAAAACTGAAGGAGGGAGCAGAGTATGTAATCAGGAAAGGGTTCCAGGCATAGCGGGCAGCATAAGAGATGAGGCAAAGATGGCTTAGGGAACAGAAAACTCTGGGATGTGTGAAGGTGGTGACAAGAGGAGGAGCAAAGTTCTTGAGAAGGAATGTAGCCAAAAATAAGAACAGAAGAATAGGGAGGAGCAAGGCCATGAAGAGCCTTGAAGGCGAGAACAAAGAAGCTTATGCTGGATGTGAAGGGGGGGTAGGGGGGAGAGGGAGCCAGTGAAGGGAAGAAGGTGGGGATGAACTTGGTCAATGCAGCAGACAAGGAGTGTTGAAAAGAAGTGAGAGGGTCAAGAGGAGCGCACGGAAGGTCAGTAAGAAGGAGATTGTAGTAGTCAAGACAAGAGATGACTAGAAAATGGACTGGAGTTTTGGGAACGATCAGGAAGGGCCAATTTTTATCCGTGTTAGCAAGGGAATGTTGCCATGCTTTAAAAACAGATGGAACAGGAGGCTTAAAGAAGCCAGACATGTCAAAGATGAATCCCAGACTACAAGTCTGGGAGATGGACTGGATGGTAATATTATCAAAGGAAATAGAGTAAAATTAAAGGTTAGGGCGGGGGGGAGATGAGGAATTCAGTCTTGGACATACTAAGCTTGAGTGGCTGGCAAGACATCGCAGTGGAGATGTTGGAGACACAGTAAGTGATGCAAGACTAGAGGGAGAGGGATGGGGTGGAGAGTTGGGTGTCATCAGCATACAGGTGGTACTGGAAGCCATGAGTTTTAATGAGTTTGCCAATGGATAGAGTGTAAAGGGAGAAGAATAGAGGGCCCAGAAAAGTCCTGTGAAACTTCAACAGAAAGCAGGAGAGAGACTGGAGAAGCAGTTACAAAGATAGGAAGTAAATTAGTTGAGAACTGATCTCTGGAAACTGAGGAGCTCAAGGAATCAAGGAGGGAGAAGTCAGCAGTGTCAAAGGCAGCAGAGAGATCAATTCCATTCTTCTCCTGAAGGATTTAATAGAGTCCCTTAAACCTGGTTAGGAGGAGATCATTGGTGGTTTTGACAAGAGCAGTCTCAGTAGAATGGAGGACAGAAGCCAGACTGAAGGGGATCGAAGGAGCAATTGAAGGAGAGGAAGTCAAGAAATGCGTGCAGACAGCTCAGTCAAAGAGCGTGGAAGCAAAGGAGAGGAATGGAGATTGAGTGATGGGGGGCAGAGGAATCAAGAATGGATTTTTTAAAAAGGATACAAGAGACAGTAGCATGCTTGAAGGCAGAAGGAAAGGAGCCAGTGGAGACAGGGAGGTTGAGGATATGCAGCAGAGAGGGGGTATCAATGGGGAGAGAGCAGTTAGGAGGTGAGAAGAGATAGGATCAAGGGGTGGAAGGGTTGTATGTGGATGGAAGTGATTTTATCAAAAAAGACAGGAGAAAAGGATAACAGGAGGGAAGGGTGAGAGGTTGAAGGGTGGGGACTAAGGTCAAGAAGAGTACTGTCAGTCCCTGTGCAGAGAGGGAAGGAGGAGGAAGAGGTTAAGGAGGTTTGAGCAGGGAAGTGAAAGTCAAGAGGAGACACTGGTGATTGCAGGAGTGAGACGGAATCAGGGTGGAGAAGTGGCATTGTTTATTTAGAAAGGGAGATGGTAGAGTTGAAAGAGAACAAACTTGTAGTTAGTCTGCAAGTTCATGAGACTTCCTCCTGCACAAGACCAGAAGTAGTGGGTGACTGGGGTAACTCTGGGCTGGGGGTGGATACGACGGATAGGCAGGCCCAGACTTGGGGACAGGCCCTCTAGGCCTTGGGCAGTGTTTAGGGGGGGGTGGGGGTGGCAATCCTGGTGCCAG
>QEPC01013962.1:529386-554661 GCA_003113815.1 Sphenodon punctatus
CCCATAATGCGTAGGTTACTGCGTCTGGATCTGTTTTCCAGGTCCTCGCATTTATATCTGAGCAGGTTCAAGGATTCTTTTATTTTTATCAGGTCACTGTCTGCGTTCAGTGCCTGGTCTTCTAGGTTAGATATCCTTTCTTCTGCCTGATTCATTCTTTTGTTCATAGTTTCTAACTTTTTGTTTCCTTCTTCTACTGTGCTGTTTACTTTATTAATTTTATCCAGGACTTCTATCTTGTCTTTTTGGGCTTCTGCCCTTGCCTCTTTTATTTCTTTTAATATTATGTCCATGGTAGCCTGTTGATCTGGCTCCATGTTTCCTGAGGCTGTGGGGGAGGACGCGGCCGCCATTTTTTCACTCACCCCTGCTACTTCCTGTGCTGCCTCTGTAGTTTGTTTCTGTTGCCAGTATCGGGTGAGTGGCCCTTTTTCGTTGGTTTTTTTTGGTGGGCTCATGCCCCAAGCGTTCCCCTTGCAGGGTCTTTACTTTTTTTTTTTTGCTTAATTCGCCGTTTTTCTTATGTTTTATGGCGCGGTAGCGGGTGTGCCTGAGGAGCTCGGGATCGGCGCGACCGGCTATCCGCGCATGCGCATTGGCCCCCCAGTACCAGTTTATAATAGTTTATATTAAATTGGGTCGCCTGTGGCCCGGGGTATTAAGTGTAATAAAATTAATAAATAAATAAATGGTAATTCAGGGGACAAGAGTGAGGAAAGACTAAGTGAAATATATTTAGGGGTATGAAATGGCAGACAGACACCTTATTTCCATTGTCTTTGATTGACCTTTGGCTGCTGATGAAATTGTTGTGCCTGTGAAAAATCTCCCACTATATGCTCCCACCAGCAGGGAGCACTATATGGCAAGCTAAACATTCACACAATTGAGGCACTTGAGAGAAGGCAGAAAAAGAAATGCCTGAGGATGGACGAATGGCAGCCTGCCATTAAAGACACACACGAGCACCAGCCAAGCATGGCCAAAAAGAGGACAGTCAACATTTTTGAGGATTTCAAGCATCCAACAATTCCAGTCTCATTACGAGTACAGTGCATGTATTGTAGGTCTGGTCTGCATTAGGGATTGAATGCTGTCATCTTTGTTCTCCTTTTATGCATCTTTGTGAGAGAGAAAGCATGTTGCCAGCAATGAAGTAAACCACGCCAAATCCACAACACTGATATCTTTCGTTGTTATTCCTAAAGCTCCATTCCACACATGGGACTTTTCACTTTTCCCCACTACTGTCTAATTCTCCTCCTCCTCAAATCCCCAGGGACGCAGCCCAAACATGTCCAGTTTCCTGCCCATCTATTACTGGGTAGAGAAGGGCCAGTGTCCATAGCTCGCACCCACCCTCTCTTCAGCAAGCAAACTGCATCCCTGGAGACTCACTGGGCTTGAACTAAAAGGGAGAGATGGTCTCAGCTTTACTGTTTGGGAATCCTCTCAAATACGAGCCTGGTGAGGCACCTCGCAACCAATTATGTTCCCAAGATGAGTCATTGAGATAAAGCCAAATATAACAGTGGTGGTGCCAACATGGAATGAAACTTCCCTATGGATAGACTAATGGCCTATTAAAAAAAAAAAAAAAAAAAAAAGCAGACAGGACTTAAGGAGAGCATCTCTCCTGCACTTCCTATTCCCCACACTACTTATGTCTGAAATTGCACACGCGCACCCTCAACACCGTCAACAACTCAACCACTTACCTCTCCAGTAACCAGGTATTTTCCATCAGGAGAGAAAGAAAGAGCGGTAATAGTCTTCCTAAAAACAGAGAGGGGGGTCATCATGAAACAATGCAAGAGCTAGATCCAACCCTGGAATTTGTTAATTCTAGCAGGCTGGGTGGAATAGAAAACAAAACACTTGCACTGGGGACAGGGTTGCCACGTTGCCCGATGTTTTGATGCTGAAAGTGGCAGGGCAAAGGGACTCTCTCTCTAACAGGGCCACCCCACTTTGGAACGTTGAGACATCACAACATTCCACAGAGAGTGGATCTATGTTGGAAAGGGGACAGGAGAGCCTCTTCAGCCCCCTCTCCTCCCCCCCCCCCTTTTCCAATGTGATTCTGCTGTGGCAACCCCAAATAACCTGGGGGAAATAAAGAGTGCATTCAGAGCCCAGAATTTCTGGTTCAAAACCAGGAGTCTCCAAGTCAGACCTGGAGTGGTGACAATCCTAAGTGAGGATCTTCTTGCATCCAAAACCCCTAAAAATGTTTCTACTACAGCACAGAAAGGATCCCACAAGCAGGAAGTCATCATCGTTTCACTCTGGTCTCTAATAGTCGAGACCAATATGGTCAGTTCTGTTTAATACCAGGGCTGCAGGTTCACATGATAGAATTACCCAAAAACTCTTAGGAAGCTCCAGCAAATCATCAGACGTTCTCCCCAGCCAATTCTTATCTCGGTGGTTCAAAAAAAAAAAGTCTGCCTTCATGACCCCATTTTAATTCTTAAATATAATCCTATAACCCCAGAAACAAAGACAAGTCTAGTATCCAGGGAGTGAAGTTTTCTGCCCCCCTCTCCTGGTGAGGTGGTTGTAGGCCACACCATAGGTTCATGAGCTTACTATTCTACAGAGCTAACATAGCTAGGGTTTTTTGGCTCAGAGGGCAACGGTCCCCAGTTCAATCCCCATAACAAACTAATCAAACAACCTCTCCAAGGATATCGGGTTACAGTTATCAATTGGGACTGCAATCCCACACACAGATGGTGCAACCCAATGTAGGGCCCCAGCCCTCATTTCAGGAATCGCTATCTTATCTGGAAAACCATATAGTTCAGCAGAGCCAAAAGAGGGTTCAAGCGTTTGCTTTCCATAAAATACAAAGTCAGCTGTCAGGGTGTCACTCACCTGGAACTGTTTAGAATATGGTGTTGCTTGTTTTTCCTGGGGTTGAACAGCACAACCACACACCTAGAGGGAGAGAAGAGAAGAACAAACAAGTTTCAACAGCCTGAGCTGGAGGTGTAGGGATCTGGGCAAAAGGGGTCTCTTGAAGAAGTTGAGAGAGTTTATAGGAAAGAGAGCGCTGTGTTTATCCTCATGAAAGACTCTCACCACAGCTGCCTGCCAGCATCACTGTGCCCAGTTATAACAGTTCCAGGACTATGACTGGGAGTACTCGTGCCCACAGCACAGAAAGTCTTCGTGTGAGCAGATATATTCCCCCTTTTTATGAATCAGCTAGCAGAATGCAAAGTCGTCTTCATGTGGAACAGATTTTTGGTTTTTTGGTGTTTTTTTTTTAAAACACAGCATCCTCTGGGATGGAGGTTAATGCTTTCCAAAAATCAGAGAAAAGGAAATGCTCTAGAAACCAAGAGCTTCAGCAAAACTAGCCTAGTGGATAAGGTATTGCCCTTAGATGTGGGAGAGCAGGGTTCAAATTCTATCATAGCCATGAACTCCTTGGGTGGCCTTGTGTATGTTGCACACCCTTAGCCTTGGGTCCCCATCTCTACAATGGAAATAATAATGACCTACGCATAGGTTGTTGCAAACATAAACTAGATAAGAGATTTAAAGCATTCTGAACATCAAAAGTGCTATATAAATGATAAAGTAGCACACCAATATAATCACCACCGTTGAGCCCAAGCTTCACTTATCTGAGGATGTGTGTCAGAGAGAAGCCCCAAGGTTACCCTGAAGATGTCTCATATTTAATGTATGATGCTGGCCTCAGCACCACACAAGCATGGATGTTTCCCATAAATATCTACTCTTCACGTGCTCTCCATTAGTGAAAACCCCACTGGTAATTGCCACCACCATTATGTAGTGCTATGCCACGAATTATGCATATTTCTGCTATAGCCACCAGTTCTCCAGAAAAAGTAGTTCTCAAATAAAAGGAGGGTTATGAGTAGGAATAGCAAGAACATCCTTCTCTCCACCCCAGGTAAACAATTCATGCTTTGCTCTGAGTTGCACAGTCAATCCCTTCAAGGAACCCGGCCTCCACAGGGCCATTCCTCATCAGTCCCTTTCTCTCTTCCCTACTTGGAGGTTGCTAGCACAGAGCAGTAATGCCCAAGAAACCAGGCTCAAATGCTAACAGAACTTGCTAGTAATGTGGGGGGGGCGGGGGAATGGGGTAGGACCCATGGAACCAAAACCTAGAGAGATCTTGCTGCTTTCATTACAAGACCTAGAGCACTAGTTCATTCTATACAAGCTCCACAAATAGTTCCCATTTCACCATGGGCAGCACAGACTCTGAAGTGTGGGTGCTTTTAAATAGGAATTTGATGAGCTTTGTCATCACAACAGTGGAGTTCAAGGCAAGAAAAAACTAGATTGTGGTGTGCATCTGTTCTCCGTTACCTTTCAGCAGCATTCAGAGTTTCACTGCCATAAACTCAGAGCCTAGCTGATACGTCTGCAGTGAGCCACGATGTTTCTCTAAGCAGTGTCATACCTTTGTAAACTCTTGTCTGACCCATGAAGTTGCCTGGTCTGACAGAGCTCCCTTGCCATGAGCAAAGCAAGCTATGAAACGGAAGAGACACCACAGAAGGTGCAGACACTCCAGCACCTCAGGCCCAAAAGCTGTTGGCTGATGCTGTCACACTCAGTTAAAATCATTGCCTCCGAGCAGATACCACCATTGGAAGTATTAACCCTCAACTCACCAACCTACAAAAGAGGAGAATTCTTTCGTAAGAAATGCCACATGGAGCCAGACCAATGGTCCGTCTAGTCCAGTATCCTGTATCCAACATCGGACAGTACATAGGAAGTATAAAAGAACCAGGTCAATTAGCAACTAGATTTAGGGACACCCTTTCTATAAGGCTTCTCTATCCACCATCTTAGCTTAGAAATATGAATGGGCCTGTTTTGCATGGAATTTGTTCAATTCTGTTATTAACCCAGTTATGCCAGTATCATCTCCATAAGATCCCCTGTCAATGAGTTTCACAGACCAACTGTGCTGCATTGTGTGAAAAAGGAATTCCCATTGTTTGTTCTAAGAGTCCTGCTTGGAAATTTCTTGGGAATCCCCTAGAATTTGTATTAAGAGAACAGTTTCCTCAAATGGTTTCAAATTAACCAATTCTATTGTTCACCCAAAGTTTCGAGCAGGAGTGGTCAACAGGCAAGACCTTAACATTTGTTCTGGCAACAGCAAAAACAACAAAACAAAACAACATGAGCAACTCTGGAAATAAGAGGTCATGCTCTTTCCTTTGTGAAACTTAGATTGTAGGGAGGTTACCAACTATGGTATTGTTTTTTGACCATGCTTTTTCTAAGGAAGCCTCGGTGATGGGCATAACACAAGAATGTTTTTTCAGCTGCACAATTTACATCTTCATTGCCCCATAATGACCCAGCAAAAGCATCTAGCGTCCATGTAGCACCATTACTATATTTCCCCTCTGCAGGGCTCTTGGCAGGACTGCCACACCACCCACAGCTTGATCTGAAGTCAACAACAACTGCTCATTTAGATCCCAATACCATGAAGACACACACACGCTTTGTTTTGAGAACATCGACTGCTTAAAGTCAGACAAGCGCTTTGCCCATAGGACAAAGCAGACGTCTTATCCAAAATAGCGCTGATGTGAGGACCCCTCAGTGCTGCTCCAGAAAAGCAGGTTAGGTGCCATCTCTGGGATGGCAATTCAAGTTACCACCTTCCCTGAAGTTTTGATCCAAAGTGGATATGGCAAAGGGACTCTCCCACCGTTTCCAACATGGCCATGCCCCCTTTGGAATGTGTTCTGACATCAAGATGCTCTGCAGAGCCAAGGCCTCATCAGAAAAGGGAGGGGGGGGGGGGAAAAGAGAGCCTCATCAACCCCACCCCTTTCTGATGCCCCCCACCTGCCCGCCAAGTGAGAAAAATTGCCCTGGGTTATCCAAGCGCTCCTGGATAATCCAGGGCAATCAAGGCTTTACCAGGTGCCTGGAGGGTGATGCCTCAAACCTAGACACTTTGGGTCTGCAAAGACACTCTTGTTCTGGTCAAACCCCGAGGGGTGGTAGCCCTCATGTTAATGGAGAAGCTCCAAGAGCTTCCATATGGATAGCACACAGGCATTAAGACCACCCTGGGATGGCAGCTGAAAAGCTCAGAGTTCTAGGAGCATCTCAGTTACCAGTCTGGGAATGGCTTTCAAATACCAGCATGTGTGCGTACATACACACACCTGGATATTTCATGACATGTAGTAGCCTTTGATCTTGGGCAACTAGTGGCATAGGGGGAAGGAAGGGAAAAGCACATGAAGGCAAAAGATGCAGACCAAAAAAAATAAAAAATAGTAGGAGGTGGAAGAACGTCTTTGTATTTGGGCAAAATATCTGTTCAATCCAGCCTGTACAAGGTTGTAGACGTAGGTCTACATTTCTGCAGGATTGGGACACTGATTTAAGCTATCAGTGCTCTCCCAGTGCCTGGAGGCAGTGGCTGACTGGATGCTGCAGAGCAGACTGAGGCTGAATCCCGACAAGACGGAAGTGATGTTGGTGGGTCGGGCAGCAGAGGTGATGGCTCCCCGTGTTGAGGGGGTTCGCCCCCCAGTGACTCCCCAGGTCCGGAGCATGGGAGTCCTATTGGACCGCAGCCTTCGGCTGGATTGCCAGGTAGAGGTGGTGGCAAAGGGAGCCTTTTGTCACCTACATCTTGTGCAGAGGCTCCGGCCATATGTTTCAGACTCCGACCTGGTCACCCTCATCCATGCGTTCATCACCTCGAAGCTGGATTACTGCAACACACTCTACGTGGAGCTGCCCCTGGTGATGGTTTGGAAGCTGCAACTGGTGCAGAATGCAACGGCCCGTCTTTCGATAGGGACGGGTCGTAGGGAGCACATAACACCAGTGCTCGGAGCGCTGCACTGGTTGCCTATAGCGTTCTGAGCCCGATTCAAGGTGCTGGTTTTAACCTTTAAAGCCCTACATGGCTTGGGCCCCTCCTATCTGAGAGACTGCCTCACTCCCTCAGGTCCTGGGGAGATTCTTGCGGTTCGCTGGGGGCACCTTCTTGGAGGTCCCCCAGGTTAGCCAGGGGGCCACAATGGAGAGGGCGTTTTTGGTGGCCACACCATGGCTGTGGAACTCCCTCCCGGAGGAAGCTCGACCAGCCTTGAGTCTGCTGGCCTTCCGCTGGTCCTGTAACACCTGACTGTTCGTCTAGGCCTTTGGGGAAGGAAGTGGGTAGGGATGGGGGAGATGGGTAGTAGGCGGGGGGTTGGAAGGGAATGTTTTATATGATGTATTCAGTTTTTATGGTTATTTTATATGTTGACTTTTGTTAGCTGCCCTGAGCTGCCTGTGGCAGGATGGATGCGGGGTATTAAGTTTTAGAAATAAATAAAATAAATAAATTTTATGTCAAGCATACTTTTTTTTACCCGAGAGTAACCCAAAATGAAGTACTGTCATGCAATCGCATCAGTCAAGACATAGCCTTGAACCACATGCTGATAACTATCTGACTTTGCCCAGAATCCACTGTTTAAAGGAGCTAGAGCCACATCTGATGCAAGCAGGTGATTGAGTACTTGCTGTGGTGGCCCCTCCTTCCTGCCTGTAATCTGCCCCTGCCAACCATGAAAAGCCTCTCACTGCTGAGACACCCCTGCATTCCATTTTGTGTGTTCATGTTTTAAGTAGGTGACAATTAAAGGGTTGGGGCTGTATAGCACTCCAAGCCCTTTACTACACACTTGCATCTCATTTATTAATTGTAAGACAAATCCACATCTTTCAGGAGGGGGGGGGGAAGGGTTTATATTTCCTGTATGTATACAGACACTCATGAATTCACTGAAAGGAGCCACATTCACATAAGGGGACAAAGTTTATTTTATTTTTTTAAGCTGACAACATTTTTTGGGGAGGGGAGGGGGGTTGTTTTTGCCAACAATGGGGAGCACGTCACTTCCAGCAGTGTGGGAAACATGTAAGCACTCCTGCGCTGCTTTTCTCTCAACGCGGGACTCAGGAAGCGCTTTTCAGCGCCTCGTATAAAAGCGGCCTTCATTTCCACAGGCAGGAATTTGGCCCATTAAGGCTGTCTGCACTACTAAATTTCAGAGAGTGTTAGGGACAATTCAGAGCAGATGCAACATCCAGACAGAATCATTTCTAAATAGAATTTTTTCCTACGTTAAGTTCTTTTGTGTTTTATTACTATGGACATTTGCATGAGAACAGAGCCTTGGTTTTTTAAGGAGAAGCAAACAAGCTAAAGGCATAGGGACAGGAGAGTGAACGTCTTGCTTTGGAAACAGGCAGGGCTGCATACATATTATTTTTTTTAATGTAAAAGGTGTGTCCTAAAAGAGCACACTCTAAATGGGCAAGAACTTAAACAGGCACATGGAGAGAAATGTGGGGCCACAGTGCATCCTAGTAGCTGAGGGTCCCCTACTTCCCACCTAGTGCTGCCATCACCTTGTGGCTGGCCAAGACAATTTCTAGAGAGACGTGCTTTTCTTCACACAGTTACAAGCTATCATCTTCACACAGATTATAGCTTGTAGTGTTTTTTGGTGGTGGTGGGTTTGGGGGCCTGGTTTAATTGTACTCTAATCCCCCACCCCTTCAGGCCCAATCCTCAGGTTTGTAGTTATTAAGTAAGCAACAGAGCCTTTCACATATGGCTATAGTCCAAGCTTCCCCTCAAGGTGGATATATCTACGTGGGATCTCTGATCATCCCCTCTAGTTCTTGTCCCTTAAAGTGTCTCAGGCCATATCTGCGGAACCGCCTCACTCCCCATGTGCCCGTGCGACCCTTGAGATCGTCCGTGAGAGCCTTTTTGGAGGTTTCCCGGGCGAGGCGGGTGGCCACCGATGTTAGATCTTTTTCGGTGGCCGCCCCTGTGCTGTGGAATTCACTCCCAGAGGAGGCTCGGTTGGCTCCCCCTCTCCTGCTATTTCGGTGTGTATGTAAGACCTGGCTGTTNGGGGGGGGGGAAGGCTTTCTTTTCCCCGCATATTGTATTTAATTTTTTTAATTGTTTTATTGATTATTGTTGTTCGCCACCCCGGGCTGCCTTGTGGACAGGAGGGGCGGGATATAAATTTTACATAAATACAAATAAAATAAATATAAAATATTGACACAAATGGTTTGTGGTCATATAACCACAGTTAAAATCCCCCAAGTAACTTAATGCTAGCCCCAAGCAGCCACACAAACGTTTTAGCCCAGGGTGAAGTACCACAAGTTTACATCACAGCCAGTCCAGAGCATGTGTGTACGTATGCATTATATGCACACACACTCCAACCACTCCTGGGCAAGCCCATTACAAATCATCTATTGTCCATGTCCAGTGTCTGGCACTCCGCTCCAGAGCAGCAGAACTAGTAGCAGGGTGCGAAATCTGCAGACGCCTGGGAACCATTGGCATCTAGAAAACTGAGGCTGGCAACTGGTTCAGGGGTGTAGCAGGGCAAGATTGGTTTAATATCAGGATAAGGCCTGGTAATAGACTGGGGGCTCAATCTGAAATTTCATGCCCTGCTAGTAGAGTAAGTAGGATTATGCAAAAAGCTTGTCCAAGACAATATAGGAACATAGGCACTGCCACAGCAGACCAGACCACTAGTCCCACTGTGGCAGGAGGGGCGGGGTAATAGGTTTTAAAAATAAATAAATAAGTCTTGAGTGCAATCCAAAGAGTCGCAGATGCAGGCCCTTACTTGTGCCACAAGCACTGAACGCCGGCACTTAGGCACACCCACGCCCCACCTATGCAGCAAGCTGCACAGGGCAGTGGCGCACCCCCTCCGGTGCAACCCCCCCGAGCCCACACACCTCGCAGCCTGGGGGATGGAGCAGGAGCCGTGCCTGCTCCATCCCCCAGGATGCAGGGTGTGGGGGCTAGGAAGTCGCAGCGGAGGGGGCGCACCATTGGCCCACGCAGCTTGCTGCACGGGCTGGGCGCATGTACACCTGCTCTTCAGCTCTATCGTGTGCCTGCCGCCAGTGTAAACCGGTGGTAGGATTGCACCCCTTGTCTCCAATTGTGGGATTAGCAAACAGCTAAATCACAGCTACATACTAATGAGTCCCGAGATGTTTTCCTATGGTGAATTTTACTGATATCACTTAATAGTTTAAACATTTTTCATAAGAAACTATATGATGCAATCACACAGACTCCCTGCATGCTTAGTTTTCATAAGATTCCACTTATTCAAAATGTTGTTATTCCAGTGGTGGAGAAAGGGGTAATGTCCTTTTCTCTTCTAAGCCATTTTTACAGGAGTTGGGTTGGCCACTACACCAACCTAGCACTTTTCCAGTTGTTTCTAAAGAATTTAACAAGACTTCAAATTAAAAAATTTAAGTCCTCAGCCCATATGTAGTTGAGAATAAAATCTTCCAGATGCAACCAAGTGAGAATCTGGAAAACAGATGACCTATCAACAGAGAGTTGAGTTGCCTGCACTCGGCAAAGTGTAAATTCTGATGACCTACAATGACCTATGACCCAATGACCAATAAAAGGACATCATGAACAACACATTTCTGGGCTGATCGTTTTGGCATAAAGTATCCATATACATTGGGGACTTCAAGCATGGACTGAGTTGATTACCAAAGCATATTTCATCCCCATCTACACCCTGCAATCTGATTTCAGCTCACAGTTTTATTTCAAAGATATTTAGGGAACAGCTCATTGCCAGATGGCCAAATTACTGCTGCAAGATATCTCTGCAAGATATTCTCTAGCGAGAATTTGGTACAGTGCTTACTGTAGAAGTTGTTGGCAACACATGCATCTATCTGTAAAGATTTCATTTCAAGGGCTACGGAGTCATACCCGTGAACTATCAACTCTCCTCATGGTAATTGATTCCGCTGTGAAATGTGGCTTTCCAAAGATGCAGTAGAGTTGGCTTTGGGCTGACAGATCTCTCAGTCCTCTTTAAAGCACTGGGATCTATAGATGAAAGGCAACATGGAGATGCCAACATTCCAAGGGAGAGCATGTGCACAGCAATAATTGGTTCCTGATATAAAGGGCTTCCTCAGACCACCGCTACAGGGCTTCCTCAGAAGCTCTCTCAGAAGGGGTAGAGGGTTTGGACACTCTCCATCAGGAAGCCAATTTAAAATAATTGATGGGGGACTAGATGAAAAGGTCCTTGGAGTGTTTTCAACCAACATGTGGGAGGCAGACCCCTTCACCTCGATGTATACACATCTGCACCCCACGTATGTTGGGGAGGAGGGTGGGAAGAGTTAGCATGAAACCTCCTAAGGAGAGGGGACGGGGGGAAATAGGCAGTTTTGGAAAAGGAGAAAAACAAAGTGGCAGTTTTCCCAAGCTAAATTTAGGAGAGGAGTGGAAAAGAATCAGACGTCAGTATCACATTTGCACAAGGTATCTGACTCACTCAGCAGCACATTGCAAATCTCCCTCACACGCACACACCTCGGTTTTCTTCTCCCTTTCCTCCTCCTTTTTCTGCTCCTTGCTCTTCTTTGCTTCTGTCTGAATTTCCCTCTCCCTATCTAAGCCTCATATCTGCTCCCCTTCCTCAGTCTCTCTCATCTCTGCTGCCCATCTGCCAATTAGTTCCCTCTCACCCCTTCCTCAGCATTCAAATAAAGAACAGATTTTTCCAGAAGTTAGCTTTCTTCTTGCCTCCCTCCCTGCCCTTCCCCCCTCCCCACCAACTCCCCCGACTTCCCAAGATGCCTGTTAGGATTAAAAATCAACGGTAGAGATCTTTTCCAAAGCTATTTATCAACTCTGCATTACTGTATCTCATAGGACAAATGACTACAAGCAGAATTCATTGGTCAGAATTCTTTCCATCTTGGCTATCCATCCACTCCCTCATTGGGAGGTACATTGCTGGTGCTATATAAATAGCATGTCAGAAGATGATGTCCAGGTTCTGTAGGAAGAGGATAGCTCTGTATTTAGAGAAGATAGGCATTGTAATCCACCCTCCAGATGTTGAGTTGGGTGCTCTTACACTACTTGAGTGACTGTCAGTGACACTGCCACAGTCACAGCATGGAGAAGAAACCAGGCTAGGCTGGTAAAGGACTGCAACACCTCTGCTCAAGCCAGAGGGTGGGGGTGGAAGCATGATAGCCACCCACAAGTGGGTAACTACCAGGAACACATCTTCCCTGTCCAGTTCCCCTGCGGAGTGTTCTGCCAAAGCAGGAGGAGGACATTGAACAGGCTCAGGTATGTCCATGTATTGTCATGCAGTCCAACACATGGGCATGCCATCTGCTAGGGGTCTCGAGGCCAGGGAGGAGGCTCTTCACACAGGCTGAGTGCCCAACTTGTTTCCTTCCCACCCAGGAAGGAGACAAATGGGGTGACCAATGCAAGAAACCTCCTCCCGGCCTTCGCTGACTGCTCCATATGCTGGTCGTGAGCCCTGTTCATCTCCTTCCCAGGCAGAAAGGAAACTAGTGCGGCTCACAGCCCGTGTGCATAGCCTCCTGCCTTGCCTTTAGACCCCTAGCTGATGGCATGCCCACGTATTGGCCTTCATGCCAATACGTGGAAGCAGGGCTCACAACTGGTGCGTGGAGCAGTCGGCTTGGAAGGGGACCTGAGAGGTGACCGTCACGTGAGCGGTGTCAATGGAAGCTCAAAAACAGGGCTTTCTATTGGGTGCTGTCACATGACACACACAGCTCAAAAAGGAGGCTATCATTCCATTCATTAACACCCAGAGATTAGCCCGTTAAGACTGTTCCAGGATCTATGGTTCACTACAGGATAGTGAACAAGGAGGCAGGTGTAGCAATGAGGTCCTGAATTTTAAAGTATAAGACACTGCTCTTGACATCTCCAGTCTGTAAGGATGTAATTTTTGGCACTCTGGTGGTTCGGACATCCATGCATAGTAAGACACCAATAGCACCCTGTGCAAGATTGCAAAGTCAGCTATGACAAAGATATTAATGCCAAACTCCCATCTGTAAGAATGGGATTCTTCCCCAGAATACAATCAGACCTTTAAGTCGTGTGTCATACTTTGTCTGAGAGCAGGGCAACATTCATCAGAAAATGTAGATTCCCACCTGCCCCCCAGCTCTCCCTTGGCAGTAATGACATCTTGGCAAATGTCTGGCAGAGCTATTTGCACTAGCACATACGAACTAGAGTTTGGCATTCTAATTCAGACCGCCATGGATAAAGTTTGGCCTTCAACCAGAAGATGAAGACTTCTCATACCACTCTGGTACAATAACTATCAGAAGCCTCCTTGAGAAGATCTTTCAGTCCCTTGCACCTTTACACTGGTCCCAGCCATATACTGTTTGCTGAGGTGGTTCTCAAGGAGGGAAAACTCTTTGGGGAAACAATGCCAGATTCTGGAGCCTCTTCTTTCCTTTGTTGAGCATTCCCCACCCAACTCCCTTTAGCATTATATTTGGTAGCTCCCAACATGCAGTTACTTGTTTTGGGGTTTTACACACATGCGGTTGTTGCATCGGTTTGTGCTAGCATGCCTCTTGCAACTCCTTTATCACGTAGTAGCATCTGAAAAATTTCAATTATGGGCAACAAGTAACCACTCATGCACGTAGTCACCGTTACCCATCAATAAGCACACTACTCCATTTCTGGTATGTAAATCTGCGAGCCCGTAGAAACATGATACCATCTGGGGCACAACTGGTGGGAGGGGACTCTTGGGTAGCCCATGAAACATGGAACAACATGAACATCTGTAGGAGCAGCCACAGAGTCAGGGTGATGTCAACAAATTCAACATGCAATGAATTGCTATATCTGGGAATGCCCACTAGGAAAAAACAGAGAGTAACGGGTCCCAAATTAGTCATCCTTGTTAATTCAATTTCTAGCTCATCCGCTTCTCTCAAGGTAATGAGCCACCCTTTAGGCCTCTAATAAAGAATTATTTGTGTAAGTGCAGCATAGGGCATTTTTACATGAGCCTCGTTTCTCCCAGACTCTGAAACAAACTTGCAGGGGGGGCAGGTTAGACATTCACCCCTGCTACCAGAAGTCGGCCAGGCACTACTGGAAACAGCGGGTGCTGGGGAACTCACGCATGCTTGGAGACTCAGACTTGTAAAGTCCAAGGCTTTACAAGTCTGAGTCTCTAAGCATGCGCAAATTCCCTGGCACCCACTGTTTCCAATGGCGCCTGGCTGATTTCCAGTAGCTGGGGTGAATGTCTACACGCGCACACACACACACACACACAGAGTTTGTTTTCGCCTGGACTCTGACGTCCAGGAGAAGTGAGGCTCGTGTAAAAACGTCCAGTCATGCATACAAGCATAAGAACCACCCAGTCTTTTACACCATGCTAGTTGCCAGGGGAAGCTTGATCAGTATTGATGCGGTCAATAAAAGCCGATGCTAATTTTCAGAACTGACAGCTTCCATGACATTCAGTTCATGGTCTATGCTGTGGCGGGGTAGCTTCAATCTGATATATGCAGAGGAGAGGATGTGCATACAGATCACACAGCTAAAAAGTGATTTGCATGTACACCAGCTGTGTTAATGAAATGGATCCAGGAAGTTAAAAAGATAACAGAACAGGTAGGCAAGAACTGGGGTGTCTCACTAAGTGCAAGGCCTTGAAGCTCAATGCATCAGACTACGAGCAGGAAGATTTACTGGAGAAAAATGCTAACAGGATGATGATAGCCACAGAGACAAAAAATATACTAAAGCTCTGCAGTCCACACTAAGTCCAACAAGCCACATCAGGCGGCTAAGCTCCCTGTAAGCAAGAGGCCATGTTCCCACCACCACCCAACCAGAGTGCCAGACATCACACCACCCCAAAAGGGCCATGACTGTTAGGAAAAGGGCAGCGGGGGGGGAAAGAGAATGTCTTAACGTTTTCCTGACATGCCCTCCACCGAGCATGTGACATCACAGCACTTCAGGGAGTGGTGCCACTTCCAGGTACATCCGGCCTGGAAGAGCCTGGCTGCCTTGACTTTTGAGTATGTGCAGAGCTCGAACATACATCTGCTTCAGGAGAGGCCAAATCAGATTAAGAGACAATAATTGCTAAACAAGAAGCATGGCACATCCATTATAAAAATTGCTAGGACCTTAAATTAATTGGAGATTACAGCTTGCTAAACATGAGCATTGTGTGGCCTAGGGCAGTAACAACTACAGGGGGGATTTAAGAAGCAAAAAGGCAGCTATACAACAGAGAATCTATAAAGTGGTAACAGGACACCCTTCCCCCAAGCTATCTATAGCTTCTCAGGGCACATTCACACAAATGGAACTCCCTCCAGACAGTTCACGAAGTGTCTTGGGGGGACCTCAGAATAGCCACAAAAAGAGCTCTCACAGATCTGGAGACAGCTGTACCCTATAGTTGCCCCAGGATAAGCATTTTGTCTTAACACCCTTAAGCCAGGGTAACCAACCTTATTCCCAATTCAGTCTTGGGCACTCCACTGAAAGGCACGGGGGGCTTCCAGGGAATTCCCCTGTATGTCATGTGAACATCCCAAAATAGACTTTTGGGGATTATCAGAAATAACCTCCAAGAAACCGAGGTTATTCCAGGGTAACCCCGTTATGTGAACAAGACCTAGATCTTAATTGGACCGAAGCATTTAATATCACATGCTCAGGCAGATGAGACAGATACAGCATTAGGCATCATCAAAACAACATCCTTTTTTCCCTCACTTAACCCTCCTAGCAGTCCCATATACACATTAGGCAAGATGAAACCCAAGGGCCAAAACGTAACTCCACACAACAGTGTCCTGAAAAAAAGAGAAGCATTTGCCCTAACTCTCTCTCTCTCTCTCTCTGGGAATTCTCAAACGATGAGCAGAGCCACAATAGGGTAGCAACACTCACTCTGCCACAGCCTGCAGACTGGCCACCAGAACTTCAGGATCAACAGCATCATTCATTTGCTTCCCGCCCTTGCCCGGAAGAAGAGGCACCATACCATCAAGAGCTCTTCGTTCACTGCAGACGAGGTGGGAACTCCACAGTCCCTTGCAATCAGACTAAAGGGTACAATCACAACTTCACTGCAATACATGGCAATATTGCAGTGGAACAGAGGCAAGGCAAACCACTCCAGAATCATATTTCAACCAATACACACAAAAGGACACACCCTAGTGGTAAAGGGTTTTCCCAAGACTAAAACTAGGAAATTGTCATAATTTGGGTGGGGGAGGAGTTGCAGTCCTGGTGTACCTGTTACTGGTGGAACCCCACTCTAGCAAAACCTTGTCAGACTAGTGCCCTCAATATCCTGTTAGGGTCCCTTCTAGGAAAACCTTAACAGGTCGTTGCTTTCACAGACCCTGGTGGTGGCCCGTCCAAGAGCAGGGCAAGAACCTGGACAGCTCATATACCTGGGCAGTCCACAGCGATATGGGCCAGAAATTTGGGGCCAAGCTGGGCCCAAGAGACTACATTGGGCCTGATCTGAGCCCAGGCCTAAGGCATCTGGGTGTCCCCACCTCCCACAGAGTACTGTATCATCTAGAAGGAGCAGGGGCTACCTCAGAAAAGTACAGGGCTAAGATATTCCCCCACCCCTTCCCAACATGGTGCCTGCCCTTTACATCACAGCACTTTGTAGGGACAGCAACCTCCCACATGTATCATGTCCGAGAGGTGTGGGCATACAGCCGAGGTGGGCAAATGGTGGCTCAGGAGCCACATGCAGCTCTTGGGCATCTATGCTAAGGCCCTCACCAGAAGTGGCTTCTCAGAGGCATATCCATATTGCTCCCTTAGGAGCACGAGAAGTTGAGCTGCCACTTCCACCTCCATTACAGCAGGAGCCTTCTGGGGACCCATGGGAGCAGGGACAGTGTGCACTGAGCTACTGCTGCTGCCTGAACCTGCTGGACCACCTGGCACCCAGAGCTTTAAAATGGGAGCGGGGGGAAGAGGGGAGTCAGAGAAGCCATGCTGTCCTGTCCCTGGAATTGGAGGAAGCCAATGATCAATGTAAAAAGTGTATTGTGGCTCTTAGCAATATGAAAATGTTGACATACAGCTCTTGGGAACTTTGCCCACCCCTGGCATAAAGTGTGCCTGACTCGGCCTGGATGGACTAGTTAGGTCCTTTTGGGCTCAGGTCAGGTTGCAGGTCTCTATATCATAAGATGGGGCCCTCTTGGGAAAGCAGGGGCCGTTAGTACCTTTACCTAATGGCAGACGTTACTTTTTAAATTTGCATAAAATGCTGCCTCTTCATAAGCAGTCCTAGTTACCAATTTCTCTTCTCCTCCTTTCAACCTGTCCAGTCACGATGTCTTCAGTCTTGTGTAGATGGCAAGCCTAGCAATGCCCTTAAGTGCACATTGCCTTTTGTTAAGAGCACTAGTACTTCAAAGTGCTCCTCTCAGCAGGGCTTCCAAGCTATGTGGTAGAGAAAAAGCTGACTGCACTCAGAAAGGTTAGTCCCAGGGGGAGGCTGTGCTAAACCAACATACAGGCAATGCAGAGATACAATCCTTGCAAAGTGAAATGGTTCTCTCTTCTTCTCACACTTGTCCTGCTGACAAGCAATTCACGTACCCCATTTTCTTCTCCCCATATTTTGCACAAGAAATCGAGATCGTTTCTTTTGCTTCACTCCTGAAGTGAAAGAGCCTAGCACCCTGTACCAACAGCTGCTTTAAATCTGAGTGCCTCCCCACAAGTCTAGGGGTTGCAATTCTTGCCAGTTCTCCCACCTGCTAAGCTGCTGCCTGTTCTGCTAGGACCCAATAGCACAGCCTCCAAAAAGCCAGCAGCTCTGTGGAAGCACCACGCTAAACAAAGGCAGGCAAAATCATCATCAGGCATAGAAGCAACAATGGTAAACTACACAGCACAGAGAATGATGTACAATCTGCGGGAAGGTGAACCACACTACAACTTGTGTGGCTGCATAGGACATGGAGCAATAATCAGACAGACCTAGTCACATGCATGCACGCACCTGTTCATCCCCAAGGCATAGAGGAGAGATGCTATTGACACCCTTCATGCTAACTTTGCCAAACACCTACTCCCTCACAAATTGATTTATTTCAGCGCTAGAGCAGCGGGACAATATGTGGCACAAGGAAGAGCTTACAACCAAGAGCCAAGGAGAGCAGTAGTCCAAAGACAAGAAGCTTGGTAACTAGCACGAGACGGGGAGAAATGGGGGTTTATGAAAAGGCAGCTGAGGCAGATCCTTACCAGTTCAGACAATGTTAAGGACAAAAGCCTTACCAGCTCTGTGCAAAAATGTATACATGCTCACACACTTTCTTTTTTGGGATGGTGGTTGGGAGGAGAGAGTTACAGAAATACTAAGGGACACAGACATTGCTTTCCATTCACCTGGAAATAACTTGCCTCAATATATGAATACATGGCAATGAGTTTGTTCCATAAAGCAACCCACCAGACACTGAGGTTATGTTCCTAGAACAGGCTACTCCTCCTCTAGGGTACTTACTTCAAATGATGATAATCTATTAGTGATAACAATGCTCTTTGCAAGCCTTCATCCTTTGCAGAGGGGAGGCTAACGAACAACTGTGCTAAGATTTGGGGTTAAAGCATGTTAAATGGCTTAACACCCAACACCTTCTCCTTATTCACATACCACTTATGCCTAAAGGTAACCTAGTTACTCTTTAAATCAGGAGTACATGTCCCGAGGAGGAAGCAACACCCCTTCCTTTGCTTTGACCACGGTGTCAACAAAAGCAGAGTTAGTTACCGATTTATTTTTCAATTTTATATGCCGCCTTTCCCACAACGGCTCAGGACGGCTCACAACAATAAAAAGATAATACAATAAAACACTCCCTCCCTCCTTCCCCTCAAAGTTCCCACCCTACCCAACGAGCCCTCATCCCTGCCCACCAAACGCTCTTCTAAATAAAAGTTTTACACTTGCCTCCAAAAGATGCCCCGGCTCGGGCTCAAGCAAACCTCCTGGGGAAGGGAGTTCCATAGCATCGGGGCGGCAACTGAGAACGCCCTCCTGCACACCCCCAGCCTATGGACAAGGGTCACAGATGGAACCTGTAAGAGGGCACTCCCGGCCGACCAGAGGGGCCGCAATGGAACATGGTAGGACAGGTGGGGTCTCAGATATATCGGATCCCATATATCTAAAAGATATGTATTTAACAAGTTAAAGTGAGTGAAGGGGTAATTGCTTTAGAGTATGGCTGCATTCACACAAGACTCTTCTCTAGGCTTTTCTTGTCAAGGATGCTAGTGGTATACCATTATTGGGCTGTTTTTGTTTTTCATGTCAATGCATTGTGCCAAACTGGCCAACAGTGGGTGATTCATCTCTACCCCCTCCTGTAGCAATTAAGGCTGACTGATCAGCAGATTACTCTCTTCACACATCAGGTGATTACTTTTGGGGATTACACCCAACCCTGCGATTTAACCCCTTCATAAGTTTAAAAAAATAAAAGTAAAGCAGGAGGAAAAGAGTTTTAAAAAGAAGTAAGCCAGAACCACTGAACACTGGGACTGCCTATCAAAATGCTTTGTAAGTGGTTATCTTTTTGTTTTTGTTTTTGTTGTGTTTTTTTAAATTTTCTTTTATTTTATATAATATTGTAAACAAATTCAAACATTCAACTGTGGCTATAACATTGTAAACATTAAACTGTGGTTACAAAACGTTTTTCCTTGTGACAAATTAATGAAAGAAATAATTTGGAAAGGAAATAAACCAAGGTTATCTTTTGAAAAAAGTTAGAGTTTGTTAGCGGTTATTATTATTATTATTAACAAACATTTATATAGCGCCAGCAGTGTACCTGGCACTTTACAAAGTAATAAAATAGACACGGTCCCTGCCCCTAGGGCTTACAATCTGAGAGACAGGAGCTGGGGGAGAGACTTAGGAAGGGGAACAGAGGGAGAGACAAGGGGTCTAACATTCATGAAGATGCGAGGTCTCAAGTGCACATACTTGGCTTGGTTACGATGAGAATGACAGCAGGCAGGTCCATGTTGCAAGGATAAGGGTAAACCGATCGTAGGTATAGGAATAGTGGCTCAGCAGGATAAAGAGTCAGACAGAGCAGAGCGAAAGAGGTGAGTTTTAAGGAGAGATTTGAAGGTATGAAGGGAGGGGGCAAGGCGGATGTGGACAGGGAGGGAGTTCCAGGCATGGGGGGCAGCAAGTGAGAAGGGACGAAGGCGCTTAGGGGAGCAGGGAAGGCGTGGAAGGGTGAGAGAAGGGACAGAGGAGGAGCGAAGTGCACGGGCTGGAGTATGGAGGGCGATAAGTGCAGAGAGGTAGGGGGGAGCAAGGTTGTGAAGAGCTTTATAGGTGAAGACTAGGAGCTTGTGCAGGATTCGTTCAGGAAGGGGAAGCCAGTGAAGCGAAGAGAGGAGGGGCTGCACATGGTCGAAGCGACTGGCGAGGTAGATGACCCTGGCAGCAGAGTTTTGGACAGAGATGAGGGGAGAAAGGTGAGACCGGGGAAGGCCAGTGAGAAGGAGGTTACAGTAATCGAGGCGAGAGATGACCAGAGCATGAACAAGAGTTTTGGCAGACGAGACAGAGAGAAAAGGGCGAATCTTAGCAATGTTATGGAGGGAGAAGCGACAGGATTTAGCAACAGAGTCAATGTAGGGTTTAAAAGAAAGGGCTGAGTCAAAGATGAAGCCTAGGCTACGGGCTTGGGGGACAGGCAGGATGGTGACTCCATCAATAGTTATTGACAGTGAGGAAGGAGAGGAAGGATGAGGGGGGAAGATAAGGAGTTCAGTTTTAGCCATGTTGAGTTTGAGTTGACGTTGAGACATCCAGGTAGAGATGTCAGAGAGACAGTTGATGAGACGAGCTTGAACAGAGGGAGAGAGAGAGGGAGTAGAGAGATAGAGTTGAGTGTCATCAGCATAGAGGTGGTATTGGAAGCCATGGGAGGCAATGAGTTTGCCTAAGGATGAGGTATAGATCGAGAAGAGGAGAAACCAATCCACGATGGACCTCCAATTATCTGGTAGGCAGAGTTCAGTACTTGCTGCTGTTTTAAAAATATTAGGCTGACAGAAGTCTGATGCTGAAAGACTTTTATGGGGGAAACCATGATCTAGCAATAGACAGAAAAAGAACTGTTAAGCATTAGGAGTCCTGGCTAATCAATATCTGTAGCCTGTGTTTACTAGTAACTATGGACTAGCAGAATGCATGTTGTGTTTATTTTCTTATGCTGCATTGTTTACGTGGTTAAAGTGATTAAACTTAGTTCTGTTTATAAGAGCCTTACTGCATATTTGGTGGGAATTTTCCATTCAGAGTCCTCAGATAAATATATACCCTAATTGCTATTCAAGTATAAACTGTACTGTTGACCAGTTAAGATCTGGAGAGGCAGGGGACCATCAGCATCCAGGGGACCATCAGCATCAGCATCCATAAGCAAAGAGAATTTAGGGGGTTCTGAATGGGAACTCAGGTTTGCACAAACATCTAGTGTCACGGGCTGTGTTGCCGGGGAGGTGAAATCCAGGTTCCTGGATTAAACAAATGTAGGTGGTGCCAATGAACAGGATCAGGCTGGTAAAGGTCTTAGCAGGTGTCCCAAACTGGCACCTGCTTCAGGGACCTCTCCCCTACCAGGTGTGCTCCACCTGCTCTCTAGTGCTTTGTTCCCAGCCGCATCTTTCAGGGATATAATGCATTGACCAGATTATTGGAGGGACTCGCCACACATCAAGGGTGTGCAGGGCCAGAAGAATCTAGGTGAATGGGAAGGAAATGACGTAAGAGGAGGATAAAAGCAAAACAGGGAACTAAAACTGGGGGACAAGGGAAAAAAACAGCAAAAGAGGGGGTGCTGAAAACCATATGGAAAAAAGAGTTACCAGGGTCATTAGCAGGTCTCCCACCAGGCTCTGGTTGATTTTGGAATGTGTGTTTTGTTTCCTGCAGGGCCAAGTGACCTCTCGGAGAGGGGGGAGAGGGACAGCCGAGGCATTAACTCTTCACATCTGGCTTTGTATTTTAGGTTAATACGGCTCTGCCCTTGCTGAGCAACACAGGGTGGGTTTCCTGGAAGGTTTCCCACTGCTCTGCGCAAACCTGTCAGCCAGAAGTGTTCCTCTGGCAGCAAGGTCCCAATGGAAAACATAACCCACCTCTGAACAACTGGCCTACACCCCTATTATTCCAGCAACAAGATGGCATTTCCAGGGCATTTCTTTCTTGCCGGGATTTAACACAACACAGACACATGGGGAACAGTTATACACATAAGAACATAACTGAGATGCAGCACTGGAGAGTGGAAAATGGGCATCTCATCACAGGCATCTCAAGCTATAATTTATTTCTCACTAGCAATCACTTATCCAACAGGCATGAATGAGAAGAACAAAGACGAACACAATTTAACTCTGTGCTTTCATTCCAGTAGGAACCACCCATGGAATTAGCTGAGGGAGGGAGAACTGCCTTGGAGGAAGCCCACTTCTCCCTTCCCTCCTTCCCTGTGCAGACATCACTATTTACAGAGTGAAATACATTGGCAGCCCCCTCTGAGATCCAATGACCTAGGTCTGCTCTTGATTCCACACTATGTGGAAGTCCCACTGCAGCAGAGAAACTAGAGCATCCCTTCCCCATGAATGCCTCCATGAGCATGACAGCCTCCGACACACATGCACAGTTAATGCTGCGACCACCTGCCTTGAAAGCATCAAGCAAAAAAACTATTATCTTAAGATCTATTTGCTCAGAGCCAGTGCCGGATCCAAGGAAGTTGGGGCCCTGTGTGGGATGGTGGTGTGGGTCACCTGCTAACATAGGAGTCAGAGTATGCACTGACTCACCCCTTAGAAAAAGTAAAGTGTTACTGTAATTCGGTTTTTATATTCCATTTATTTATTTCACTGCTCTTTTACCCCACCCCCTCCCGCTCACAGAGCAGCTCGGCTCCATCATGTTGTGGAATAGAACATTCCATGAAGCACATCATCTCCTTCAGGGGCTGGGGGTCCGATACGCATATTTGTTTTTTCTAGTTTGCTCACAGGCCCCATTTGTTGGGGTCTTGTTCCTAAGTCACTACAGGCCCCTCCATAGGGCCAGAGCTCTCCGTACCCATGATTTACGTCAGTGCTTCTCACGCTCAGATCATCATTTCAGATTTATTCATGGACCCCTTGTGTTGTCTCAGCGGTTCAGCATTTCATATTATATAGCTAAGGGCTCATCTTTCTGGAAGCACCATGTTTTGTCTTGTGAGTCACACAGGGAGACACACTTATGCCAATGTATAAAGCCACCACAAATATCAGAGAGAATGTGGGTTACAATTGCTGCGGTTGACAACTATAATTTTTCAAGCTATAAAGACAGCGGACAGGTACGTTCCCTCATCCTCCAGCTTTACTAGTGCCGTTCCTCATTACACTACATTTTAACCCAGTGGTTCCCAAAGGTTTTGCCCATGCAACCCCATTTTGAGACTTCATTATTCCACAATAAACAAAACCTCTGGTTTTAGAGAAAGCTTAAGGTGCTTAAAATTCAACCACTCAGTACAACACATGGAAATTGTAATTTAATGTTCATGTTTTATCTTTCGTGGCATGTAACCAATAATCCCATGGCCACAAACAGCAAAGAGTATCCAATGAACATGTGACCACATCGATGGATGGCATAACTCACTGTTTGGGAACCTGTTTTTAACCCGTTGCAAGTCACCATCATCTCCATCACTACACAATCTTCTGCAAAAGAAAAAGCTCAGCTGCCAAAATGACTGCCTTAGCTCATACTCCAAAGATGGAATTGGAATAAATATAGAAAAATGTCAACATCACTAATTGAATTTGTAACATGTTTGAGAGTACCTGGATAAGTCCTTCCACAATGCTGCCTGTAGTCTCACATTTCAGGGAAATCTCTACTCAAATGTCTCTTTATTCACGGAGTATAGTGTCCCACCACCTTATACAGTTCTCTTTCTATACCGTCTATATCTCAGAGGCCTATAACTTCTCAGCCTCAACCCTCCTCTCTGATCGGGTACGGTCCCACCTCAGGCCAGAGATTAGTCTCTCTTAGTCAATCGTGCTCACCAGCTCTGTGGGCCAGGCACAAATCCCTTCTGTAGCCTGCCAAACTCTCCAGCCTGGGCAACACCCTCCAAAGCAGGGTTTGTCTGAACTCCAGCCTCCTCAAGTGCTTGTTCTCTGGCTGCTCCTAAGCAGCTCTCTACACAGCTCCCTTTATCTGACGCAGAGCCTCTCTCCCAGCTCAGCACTGCACCTTGCTCAGGCTTTTAAGCTTTGGGCTGGCTCAGCCACACCCAAGCTCAGGTGTATCCGGTGCTGTCCTTTCTTCTTCGTTATCCTCTCATTCAAGTCCCACTAATGGTATTTAGTGCCCTCTGGCGCCCAAAGCCGGATATTACCCACTCGTGACTGCAATGTAAATGCTGGCAAAAGAAAATTCCACCCCCTCTCTAGGGGTATATATAGAGCCCCCTTTGCCAGCATTCCCTGTTCAAATTTTTTCCACGCCCAGCGCGGTAGCCGGATTGTACACCGTGAGTGCAAGAGAAAAGGATTTCTGCATCTGTGTTTGCAGTGCCGAGCTCCTATCCCGGTCACTGATCCCCACCCCAGGTGCCTGCTCTGCCTGGGGGAGGAACACAATTCTTCCATCTGCTCTATCTGTAGGGGATTCAAGCCGAAGAGCCAGCGTGCTAGAGCCCGCCGCCTAGCACAGCACCTCACTGCCAGAGCCATCTCTGTCCCCGCGGAGGGACAAGCGCTCCAGGCAGCCAGCTCCCCGCAAGGGGAGTCTGCTACACCCGCTCTGGCCTCACACACTGCAGTGAAGCGCCATCGGGACCCAGCCCAAGCCAAAAACCTCCCCGCGGTGGAAGAAATGCTTGCGGCTTGCAGCCCCCCCCAGGGGGGATCTGCTTCTCCCGCGCTGGCCAGTGCCCCTCATGGGGAGGCGCCACCAGGATCCCCGGGAACGGCCTCAGAAGCCCATGTAGGGGCAGCGAGGACCCGGCCCCGGGGCAGCTCGTCAGAGCGCTCCGGGAGCTCTCAGAGCCGGAGCCGCCCCAGGAAAAAGAAAGGCAAGAAGCAGCGAAGGGCTTCTCCGTCCCTGCCCGGCTTCCCCCGGTGGGGATCGCTTCGCTTACCCGGAAGACCAGCGCTCCAGCGATGCGGTCAGTGCAGCCGAGCTGGAACAGCTCCTCAGCCCGCTGCAGCACCTCCTGGGGCCCCTGATCCAGCGATCCGTGGCAGAGGCCATGGCC
>QEPC01013962.1:555698-583820 GCA_003113815.1 Sphenodon punctatus
GCCATGGCTACATCCATGGCAGCTCTGAGGCATGTGCCTTTTCTTGAAATTTGTAAAGCGGCAACGTGGAGCTCCACCTCCACCTTTGTTCGCCACTATGCCATTGATGTGATGGCAAGGGAAGATGTACGTTTTGGACAGTCTGTTTTGTCTGCTGTGCACTTGTAATAAAGTTCTATGGTTCAATTCTTGTCTTCCCTGCTTCCCGCCTCCTTGGTGGGGCTTGCTAATCTACCATTAGTGGAACTTGAATGAGAGGATAACG
Source organism: Sphenodon punctatus (assembly GCA_003113815.1). Lineage (NCBI taxonomy): Eukaryota > Metazoa > Chordata > Lepidosauria > Sphenodontia > Sphenodontidae > Sphenodon > Sphenodon punctatus. The sequence continues at coordinate 555,964 of QEPC01013962.1, forward strand.
AAGAAGAAGGGCAAGTTTCTTGCCTGTAACGTTTCTTCTTCTCATCAAGTCCCACTCCCTCCCTCCCTCCTCCCAGCTAGCAGGGTCTTGTTAGCAGGTGAACAAGGAATGCTGGCAAAGGGGGCTCTATATATACCCCTAGAGAGGGGGCGGAGTTTTCTTTTGCCAGCATTTACATTGCAGTCACGAGTGGGTAATATCCGGCTTTGGGCGCCAGAGGGTGCTAAATACCATTAGTGGGACTTGATGAGAGGATACAGCTCGAAGAAGAAACGTTACAGGCAAGAAACTTGCCCTTCCTTCCCATTGTACCTACACCTCAAACAGCATCTCCACCCTTGCAGGTGCTAAGTCACATAAAGGGCCAGTTTTACAATTAGGCTGCACCCTGCTACATTATTGAATAAAGGTTTCATTGGAATTCCATTTCTAGAAGGCCAGTTAAGGCTGTAACTTCAGTGGCTGAGCTGGTCTTTTTGTAGAAGAATATTTGTATGCAGTATGAAAAGAATTATATGGCTACTTTGAAGGGGTTAAAGCACACAGTGTTAGAGAAACAGGAATTTTAATGCTGCAACTTAAAACAGCACATCTTAATTGTTTATTTCCCATCCTTATATAGGTTGAAAAATTATAGTGGGATTAGCTCACATTCTGCACAGATTTTTGGTGTCATTTTCCTTGTGTTTTTGAAAACGTTTAGTAAAACACAGGGGGGTGCTCTGATCGTTTAAGAAGGTGAATAAAAAGTCACAGGCTTGCAAAGCAAGACTAACTTCCTAGGAGTAGGTTTCCTGCCTTGAAAGCTGCCGCCAGCGAATATCAGAGTAGGGATAGTGGTACTCTGCAAACTCCATTGTCATGTCTACAGCCCTGATTACCTACTAGGGCAGTTAACCTCCCATTAGAACGGTTTCTGTACTACTCACACAACATAGCATCTGATGTCAACGGACAGCAAGATTGTCCCATATTTATGACGTGTAACTCATTCTGTTGACTTCAGGCTGGGTGCACTGAAAAGCTGTTATCATAACAACAACTTTTAAATAGACCCATATTAAAATTAATGAGCCCATCTTTCCATAGGTACACATATGTTCATAACAAATAGGGTGAAGCCAAACCAAATGATTAACAGTAAAAAGGAATCGGGGGGGGGGGGGGGGGGACAGAGAGACTGGGGCTGACAAATGCTACTTTTGACCATTTATTTATGTATTTTAAACCAAGGCCTAAAAAATCTGACAGACCCCCACAGCTGACAGACCAGTGTTTATCAGCTGTGGGGGACTGGATGAGGACGAGCTGCTTGAAGTTAAATCCTGACAAGACGGAGGTGATGGTTGTGGGGAAAGCTAGGGGAGTGATGGCCATTGATGGGGTCCATCCTCCCCTGGTATCTCAGGTCCATAGTCTAGGGGTGCTCCTAGATCCACAGCTCCACCTGGATGTCCAGGTGGTGGCTATGGCGAAGGGTGCATTTTGCCAACTACATCTGGTACGTCGACTTAGGCCGTATGTCTTGGACTTGGCCATGATCATCCATGCTTTCACTACCTCAAGATTAGACTACTGTAACACGCTCTACGTGGGGCTACCCTTGGTGATGGTCCGGAGACTGCAGCTGGTACAGAATGTGGCGGCTCGTCTCCTGGAGGGGACGAACATGTTACTCCAGTGCTCCGCTCTCTGCACTGGCTGCCAATAGTCTTCTGGGCCCAATTCAAGGTGTGGGTTTTGACCTTTAAAGCGCTAAACAGCCTGGGCCCCACCTCCCTGCAGGACCGCCTCACCCTCCGGATCTTAGATCGGCCTCTGCGGTCGGCTGGGAACACCCTCCTTGGAGGTCCCCCAGGTTTCGACCATGAGGAGGGCGTTTTCGGTGGCCGCACTGAGGCTGTGGAACTCCCTCCCATTGGCCCCCATCATTGGCTCCCTTTGCCAAGGGAGATGGGATGGGTAGGCTGGGGTTTTAGCGTTGGGTTATTTTAATGTGGGGTTTAAAATGTTGAATTTAATGGATTTTATTATAGGTTTTAAAATGTTGTTAGCCACCCCGAGATGCTTGTAGCAGGAGGGGGCGGCATACAAATATATTTATAAATAAATAAAATCATGAGGAAAGGGAATAGGGAACTGTATAGCTAGTCTGATGCAGTGTGGCTGTTATAAACATTACTAAATTGTCTCCCCTCCCCAGTAGATCAATAATCAAGAAAATTCAACCGCCTCATGTAGTGTCTTTTCTTTATTTCCGTCCCTTACCCAAATATATTCACAAGTCCTAGTCCTGTCAAAACCTCTCTGCCCTTGATGCAACAGTAACTATGACCATGGTGACTGCCTCACCATTATAAATACACAGCACCTTTTGTTAACAGAGAGGACTTCTCAACCATCCTGGTTAATGCATGTGCCCTTTTTGGCAACAAGCATTACCTCAAACAAACAAACAGTGAGAGAGTCAACTCTTCCAGGAGGAGGGAAGGGAAACAGTTCTTTGTGGTTTCCACCAGGTGATGGGTGGTTTGGTTGGGGTAAGGTTTCAGTAATGGAAGCCTACACTGCATGTAAAAAGTTCCAAGGAGGTACAAGGCTTGTTTATGCAGTTCTCAGCGAGGGTGGAGGCCTGTTCAGGCAGTTGGCATCTCTAACATTTATCCCAGACTTAGTCAGGTTCCCCCCCACTTCTGAGTCTTATGCAAGCCTGGGACTTGGCTCAAACACAAGTCACATTGCTGAAGCAGGCGCACCAGTTGCTAGGAGACACAACTGGCCAAACGATGCCAAATTCTTCCCAGGTAGGAGAGAGAACAGGTCATTACCTGCAAACAAGGAGTTTAAGACATTCCTGTTGCAATTTCTTCCCCCTCCTTTCACAGGCAACTAGAGAACCTCAGGGATGGCAGATCATCGAACGGCCTACCAAGAACATGCCTCCCATTACAAAGAGACAGACTGTGCTTTGCAAAGGCCACTAGGGGAAGGATATGCACATGGGAATGCAAGAAACTAAAATATCCCAAGCCTCCCTAAACTGCTTCATTTCAGTGTTCTGGCATTTCCATCTCACTACACAGATACTCAAACACAGGAAAACAATACACTTTATTTTTATATAAAGCACCTTCTACTTAGTGCATTCACGGGCAAATCAGATCCAAGCCCCAGGAACCAAGTCTTTTGTCTTATTCACCTCAGCCTTGCCTTGACACCCCTCTTGGTCAGTATGGCTGTGCAATTATTATTATTTATATAGTGCAATCAATGTACCTGGCACTTAAAATCAACAATTATAGACACTACAGGTCCCTGCCCCAGTAGGCTTACAATCTAAGAGACAAGGGAAGGAAGACAAAGGGGAGGGGAACAGAGAGAAATACAGGTATACGTCCAAGAAGCTGCAAGTACACGTTTAGCTTAGCTACAGGGAAGAAGAACCTAAGAATCAGTCGTGTTGGTAGTGTGGCATCGCAACCTGCAGCAATCAGTGAAGAAATAGGATGGTTGGAAAACTTGCTCATCCTGCTTAGACAGAAGGGATGTCAATAGGCAAGAAAATGTCTAGGAGAAAATGGACAGGTTGGTGTTGGTATGCACCTTTTGTTATGCGTGCATGTCAAAAGCAAGCCAGCAGTGTGTGTAGCTTGAGAAAGAAGGCCACACAAACATTATTGCTAAGGGGGAACAGTGCTTTATTCTCCACCTATGTTTAGCCCGAGACTGCAACAGTTCTGCACTACACACCTCAATAGTAATCCACCCTGTTTAACCTCCAGGTCGGATTACTGCAGCACACTGTACTTGTGGTTACTCAGTGGGGAGAAAACACATTCTAGAGCTTCAGATAGCACAGAATGAAGCAGTTTGTATGCCTAGCGAGGTTCTGCAAGCCCAGAACATCAGTACTTCATGCTTCATCTTCACTAGGTTCTCATTTCTGAGTGCAATGCAAAATCCTATGAGATCCCATGCTCAGTCGTTTGCAAGACTGCCTCTCTGCCCCATTACATTGCAAGACTTACAATCCACGCTGTGGCTTCCTAGGTTAACTCCACTGTAGCAAAGCATATCCAGCAGCATTCCAGATAACAAGTTCCACAAGCTTCAGTACACAACATAAAGAACAATCCCTTTGGGTTCAATTTTTGAGTGTTTCTGTTTAATAGTAAGGTCCCAGACCCTTTTTCTTTTTGTAGTATGGCAAGGGCTTTGCTACTGGCCTATACAAGCAAAGACAATACTACTACTATGTTGAAATGTATTACTATATTTTATAAAGTTACCCAATAGTTTGACTCCAATATGGAAATTAAAAGGGAGCACTCAGAATGGAAATTGTCAGAAAAACCTAGACGCTGATCTCTCCTCTTCCACTGGTTGATGAGTTTCCCACTAATATTAACACCCTTACGCAGAGTTTTGGATCTCAGACTTGTATATACTGCAATAACTCACAAGTTAGTGGCTCTCCGGCTTGGCCCTTTTAGGACATTGTCACCCGCTCCCAGGGGCACAACATATCCAACGGACAGTCCAATACCATTAACCATTTATTTCCTATGAACAAAAAGAGGCTCTGGGGTAGGTTTGTACCCCATACAATGGACATTTCCATATTGGGTACAGGAGTATCCCAGGGAGTACTAACATCAGGATAAATGGAACCCAATCAGCTTCCATTTTATATGAGAACAGAAGCCAGGATGTGTCACAGTACACACAAAACGCCATCCCCTCTGCAGACACACACAGCCATACACTATTCTCAACCCAAATCAATGTGCATATGTTACAACAGAAGCCACACCCACAAACCCATCCCCCAGCAGACAGAGTCTTCCACATTGTCATTCCACTGGCTGTGTGCGTCTTGAGAGGTATATTTGTACTTCATATGCCCTTAGGTCATCATGACTGAGATTCCTTCCAACGGGCCAAAATGCCTTCTTTTGAAATGCAAGTGACTACATTCCTGGGGTGCATTTTTCAAAATTGCTACCAGTTTGCAAATACATTGATTTCAAAAGACATAGTTCATGTTTGAACTTTTTCATGTTACTTTTTAAAATAAAATTTCTAGTTTTAAAATAAATTGTCATCATTTACTCAATCTGCATCAGTGTCACATGTACCCCAGAAGTCTACTAATGATGCTTTTTTCACGTGAATGCACTAGGGTCAAGCCAGGTTCTCTCCCCCTCTTCTATACTCTGCACTGGAAAGGGCCATCTCACAGCACTTTTTTCCTGAGGGTCACCTTTTTTGATGCAAACTTTTAGCTTACTTTTTAAAAGCACAAACACATTTAAGATCATAAAGACAGACTTTAAAATAAAGGCTCCATGTTAACTGGGGGCACACTTCCAGCTTGTTCCCCATTCTCCTCTGCCCTGTGATTGCTGCTTCAACTTCCCCAGTCTCTTTTAATGCAGTTCACCGTCATTTGCTGTCTGGCCCACAATTCCCTTCACCCAGCCAACCCTGCTTCCGGGACGACCTAGAGGGCGGGAGCTTGTCCCACCCACCCCAATCAGAGGATGGGGACAAGCCTGGGTTGGGCTGCAGGTCCCTGGGCCGCTCTTCACAGCTGGCCCAGTGGTGCAAAACAGGATCTCACGAGGTGGAATCCTGTGGGCGCCATCTTACCATCTTGCTGGGGCACAGCCAGTTGCACTGAGGAAGCTGTGCAAAAAGGAAGCACGCACCCACCTTCCCTTGTGACACTGCAGGTACAATACTGATTGCCCGTCTAAAAGGGGCCAGGAAGGAATTTTTTCTGCCAGGCCCTAATGGACTTGTGGGCCTGACAGTTTTTTGTCTTCCCCACAGTGCGCTGTATTTAAATTGGCTGTATAGGGAACAGTTGGGAATTTTTCAGCTGTTTTTCTCTGTCACACTCTACAGAGGTCCAGGGAGTTATTTAACAAGGTTATTAGAGTTATCTGTTGTGAAGTCATCTCCTTATGAGATGGGGCCATGGGTGAAGCTAGAGCAGGGGCAGCCAACTTCCAACCCAGGCCCAGGAAGGAGAGCTGAACTCTACACCTGAGGGCATGGGCGGTCCCGTGTGGGGCCACCGCCTGCTCTCCTGCTTCGGTCACAAGAGGTTAACGCGCCTCCCCAACCAGCCAGGTGGCTGGGGTGAGAGCGGCCTAGCAGCAGTAATAAGTTTGACGGTACTGAGGGACATCAGGCCGTCAAGTTAGTTTCTTGCAGTTATAGTTAGTTATAGACTGGACCCAGGAGGTGGGATGCCCCTCCCCGACTTGAACCTTTCAGTTAATAAAGAGTGCAGCCTTCAAATCCCACAATTGTGCGCTTGTCTTCTTGCGGGGGTGCTGGGACAAAGCACATGCAGGCTCTTTTTCACAGGCAGGCCCCTGTGACTGCTTGACTCCACACCCCTATAGAGTATTCCTGGCTTCACATGGCCCTGCCACCAGAAGACAGTTCAGTGAAACATCTTCTGGGGGCAGAGGCAGGTGAAGCAGTTCAGCAGGCTTCCATTTCCCCGGGGAGGGGAGTCTGGCCACTTGGTTCCTCCTCTGAAGAGCACGGATGAAGTGATCAGATGAAGTGATCAGATGTCTCTCTTTAGGTGCGACAGTCATGCCTACAGCCACTTCATCAGACTGCCCCCTAACAGTTAAGCCGGACCATTTAAATTTATTTATTTATTTATTCATTCAATCAGTTTCTCTCCCTTTCTTCCTACGAAGGCTCAGGGCGGCTCACAAAATATAAGAACTTAAAATATACATAAGGTGACCTCCGAGGTCCCTTCCAACAATGATTCTATGATATATAACATATAAGCGCTAGGTACATCGCTGGCGCTATATAAATGCTAATAATAATAAACATTTTAAACCCCTAAACCCCAACCCTCTCCCTAACTGCCACATCCAATCCCACCCAACTCTACCCCAGCCCGCTAAGCACCTGGCCAAAAAAGTCTTGCATCTCTTCCAAAAGGCGGGCAGGCTTGGGCTTAGGTGGATCTCCAAGGGGAGAGAATTCCATCATTTTTTATGGAGCAGCCACTGAGAATACTAACTGCTCATGAGGTTCATAAAGCATGGGCATGCAGAGAGGCACTCGCAAGAGGGTACCCTCAGCCGACCTCAGAGGTTGTGACCGAACATAGGGAAAGATGCCATCTTTCAGATACTTGGGGTCCAGGCCGTTCAGGGCTTTAAAGGTCAAAAGCAGCACCCTCAATCGTGCCTGGGACGCTATTGGCAGCCAGTGCAGACTTCGGAGCACCAGTGTAATGTGCTCCCACCAACCCACCCCCGACAGATGACAGGCTGCCACGTTCTGCACAAGCTGCAGCTTCCAAACAGTCATCAAGGGCAGCTCCACATAGAGTTCACTGCAGTAGTCTAGCCAGCCTCAAGGTTACGAAGGTACGGATAGTGGTGGCCAAATCCGAATCTGACAGAAAAGGTCGCAGCCTTCTCACCAGATGAAACTGGTGAAAAGTGCTCCTCCCCACCGCCGCCACCTGACCATCCAAGCACAGCAATGGATCCAAGAGCAACCCAAGGCATCCCAGCTCCACGCAACATGAGGGGCCTGGGCAGCGCAAGAGCTGGTCTCCCCCTGCCTGCCAATTCCCCACTGGTGAGAAGATCAGTTTTGTTTGGGTTTTTGGAGTTAGGCAATTGTCTATTTTAAATGCCCACAACTTATAGAAATGTTAATATTAATCTTTACATATTTATGCAAGTCAGGGTAACGTGAGAGTAGAACATGGGTAGTACACTTTAAGGCTTTTAAAATCTGGTCACTAAGCATGGGGCACGTTCACATAGCCCATCTTTTTTCAGGTTTGGGGCATCCCGACTCAGCCTGACTGCTTGGTGTTACCCCCTTCTCCTCGGAGGCTCCGCCAGTGGTAGATCTGGGGGGAGGGAATGCATGTGGAATACGCATGTTTGCATGCCTCTCTCACCACCTGACATCAACACCCTTTTTTAGGGGTCCAGCCCACTGACCAGCTTTAAACTGTCAGTCTGGCCCCTGGATCACAATGGTTTCCCATCCCCAATGCCAAAATGCATCAAGCTGTTTACCCAAGTCTGAACAAGGCCTGACCTGAACCAATAACTCTGGGAGAAATGTGAACCTGCTTCTGTAGATTTGATTGGGTTAACCCAGCAGCCTAACCTTCATTTTGATAAAAACATGCATGAGAGGAGAGGGATGATCATGTTATTCTGAAGATTTGGTGCAAGTGGAGACACACAGAATCCCCAGCAGGTGGAGAAGGGTATGCTGACAAAGGCTGCGAGAGTACCGTTACCCAACCATGAGGCCTGGATGGTGTGGAAGAGAAATAATTTGTTATAGCTGGTTTCCTTCTCGTCCCACTAATTATACCTCCCATCCTCCACTCACTGTAATTAAAAACTACAACAGGGAGCCACCCCTCCAGCTTCATCGCTGCAGAGCTGTTGGGTTATGCAAGTGGGGCTGGGGGCGTTGGCTATTACTCCCCTTTCTGTTAGGACAAAATGAGAACACTGAAATCTTGTGCCATTTCTTGGCATAGAGTGAAAGCCAAGCACAGCTGCAGGAAAGACTACTCCGCAGGGATGAAGGGACCCTTCTTATCACACTCTGAATTCCACTTGGGATTCTCCCCAATTGGAACCAAGAAGGCCAATAAACCAAAGCAGGGAATTAATTCACAGGAGACCTGGGGCTCCCTACAGCAAGCTCTAACCTCTCCAGAGAGTCTATCCTGGCTAAAGAAAAAGGATGCAGACTGTCTCTTCCACTGGGAGGTGCAGACGTGCCCTTTAATAATTTAGACTTCTCTTCATTTTAGGATGCATTCCTACTTAGGCCACTAGCTTTTGCTTAATAAAAGAGTTTTACAAAACAGGGTTGGAATAGTCTCCCGCATTGAGGCTGCTTTCCAATGTTACATAGGAGCGGGGAGAACTTGAGTGGTCACGGGTCTGTAATTGCAGAGATTAGCACCTGTGAGAATGTATTCTGTGAGAACATTTGGGGACCCGGTAATACACAAGCGTTCTCGTGTGATAAGAGGGGATTAGTGCATTCTCGCAGGTGCCAATCCCCGCAATTACAGAGCTGCAACCGTGCAAGTTCTCCCTCCCCCCCCATGTAATGTCAGAAAGCAGCCCATGTGGGAGACACATGTATTGGTTTCCCTTCTCCTGCTAAAGGAAAATAAACTCCTGCAGGGGAAGGCGCTCTGGCTGGCAAGCAGAGTGAGCCGGCCGGCTTCAAAATCACTAGGGGAGAGGGAGCCAGTCTGGAAATTCTCCCGTTCAGGGGCAGGTTTTGGTGAGCCAGCTCAGCCCCGTCTGTACGAGGAACAGTCAAGCAAGCACCAAGCTTGGCTCCCTCACCACAGGCCTCCACTGATCCACTCTGGACTCTAACATGACCTTTGGGGTGGGGGGCTTTTGATCAGAATGAGAACAGGGCAGGCTGATTGAAGTGGCCACAGACAGATGGGCAGCAGACAAGGAAAAAACTGAAAGGAAAAAGGAAAAGGAGACAAATTTGGGGGAAGGAGAGGACCACAATCTACAGGATTTGGGGAAGGGGGGGGTCAGACAGGGACAAAGGGAACAAACCAGTCGGTATCAGCAGGCTCTGCACTCCCCCTGCAGCCCTTAGAGCAGAGAAGATAGTCAGGATCACAGAGTACAAAGTAGGGGGCATTTGAAATATTTGGAGAGGACAGGGTGTGCAGAAAGTCTCCTTTTTGGCAATTGTTCCCTGTTGTCAGCTCCGCTAGAAGTAGTTTGCCTGGAAACCTTTCTATAGGAGCAGTTCTGTAACCAGTCTCTGGCAAAAGAGGAGGCACAAAGATCCTGAATGGGACAGAGCAAGAGTGTGTGTGTGTGTGTGTGTGTGTGGGTGCGATAACTGGTATTTCACTATAAGTGCGCTTGACACATTTGAAGCTAGACAGTGTGATGCGGTGTCTCACTGCCTGCCCTACATATGCAGCTAAATTGGGATTTTAATTGCTTTATGGGCCTCGGATATAGGCAGCCCAATAAATGCACTCCATTATTACATGCTAAAGCACACCCTGTGCAGTTTATGGGTAGCCTTCCTCACAAGTCTGTAGACTCTTTGGGTCAAACCCCTTTGTTTTATGCAACTTCTGTGTTGCTTCTTCACACAGGACCGAGCGTAGGCAGACAAGTCGCCCATCCCCAGGCTTGAACGTTAGGAAGAGAGGATGCCAGCACCTGAAGAACTGCATTTGCCTGCTGACAACACAAATGTTGCACATTTGTAGTATGTGATGATTACACTTGAGACACTAGGCCTGAGCCTCCACGGTCCTCTTCTTGCATCATCAGTCACACCAGCGCGAATGAAGCAAACCCCCTGACTAGATCAAAATAGTAGCATTTCACGCCTATTTTGTACAGGCATAAAAAACAGTGAATAGTACAAGACAGCTTGGAACTGGGCTTCTTGCTTCTGCCTGTGGCTTTTTCTATTCCTGGGGTACCGAAACAGTGATCAAGCACCACTGGAGAGGAAAACACTCCTAAACAAGGTAAGAAGGCTGGTCTCCTTACAATTCAATTAGTCTGCTTCCAGTCTGCATTCTCTTCCCCTATGGAGAGCATAAGAAACTTTGGGATGGCAAACAATTACAGGTCACGAGTTCAAAATATCACCTGACCCTATTGTAGGCTGAATTTGGTGCCTCTATATAGATCTACAAAGATGCCTCACCTGCAGTCTTCACAGGCCAACTGTGGAGAGAGGCCCAGCATAGTTCAGGCACCCTTCACCAAAAGTAATGAAAGTTTTTAGTGTTCTAAACCTTTGTCCACTGGGTACAGCCTGGATTCATCAACAACTATCGAGTGGCAAGGGCTCCTATCACGACTTGTCATGGCTACATTCAAGACAGAGAATAAAAGGCTCCTTAGCCAAATTACAGTCCTTGTCAGAACGTTCTATAGCTACTTCATCCTTTCTTCCCCTCCCCTCCCCTAAAAATGCCACAGGGTCCTCACTAGGCATTTCAGGGTTATGAAATGGTTATCTTTGATCTGTGAAAGCTGCTGAAAGTGCTGGGTTTGTTACACACGACTTTGATTGAAAGGTTGATTTTCTATCTGGCTGAGCCTTAACTGCAGGTTGCAATTACCTACATACAAGGAAAGCTATTGTTCAACTATTTCAGGAGACTCTGAACTAGGAACACCAAGGCTCCCACAGGCTTATGTATATGCAGCTAGGAAACAGAAATCGGGGACAAATCAGTTGCTAGCAATGGAAAAAGAAATCCTTCATCCTTCCAGCAGGATTTACCACTGGGTCATTTGAGACAACTCCACACGTGCTAAGCAGATTTCTGGTTGGAGAAACGCTGACTCTGGCCGATTCACCCCCAGCTCCACCACTCTGCGGAGACACGGACTGCTGTCATTTTCCTGTTGGCTTAGAACCCATCAGTCACCTCCCCGGCTTAGTGGAAAGCAGATTCTTTATGGCCATGACTCAGGAGCACTGTCTTAGTTCAAGAGGTTCGCAATGAGTAATGCAAAGCAAACCAGAGGACAAGAGATTGATCCCAACTCCCTCTTTCCGCAGCCCAGACTGCTATTAAAGCTTATCCTGAAAGACAATCCTGCATCACCAGAGGGCTGTGTACAACAGCAAAGACAAAATGAAATTTGCCCCAGGAGGGCACGTGGCATAATGTTGCCAAAAATGGGATGTGTCCTGCAATGACCCATCTCCCAGGGGTAATCAATCATCCTCCTGCAGTTTAATCTAAGATACTAAAACGGACGCTAAAGCTTTGCTCCTCTCCTGCAGCTTTTGGCAAGCAGCAGTGGGAGAGGCATCTTAATATTTGCCTCTTATCTTCAATCCTGAATCACATGATCCCCTCATTCATCTCCAACCATCTGTGAAAGTGGGTAATTCCGTATCTCCACAGCTTCACAAAGCTATTTCCAGATCATTGATTTTGTGACTCCAGTACTTGCCTAGCTATGCAACCCAAGGACTCTTTACATGATATTAGGGTGAGAGGACAGCAGCTCGTTCACCGCACCGCGATGGTGAATCGCTATCATAGTCCCTGCTGGTCTCTTCCTGAGCATAAGCCGACAAGCATGTCAAATTGCATGCCTTGGGGTGAAGAGTGGCAATGTGGAAAAATACCCAGGTTGAAACCAGCTAACTTGCAATCCGATACAGATCTGAACGCTATTGCACAGAGGGAGGGAAACTAATGACTTAGCCCTTGAACCTTGTCAGAACAGCAGCCAAATCGGTAAGAGGAGCTAACGGGGAAGCATAAGCTGATTAGGTCATAGCAGTATCCTCTACTTACTGGGGAGACAGTAGTATTTAAAAGCCACTTCAATTTGAACTGCATGGGACAAAGCGTTATTATCCCCTGGCCCAGAGTAGAGCACAAGCCTACCAGAGTGCCATGCATGTTCAGAGAAGTTTGGCTGCTAGCTCTGGAGAAGGTAAAAATGTGCTCTGTGAATGAAGCAGAGATTCATGCTTGACTGAAATCATGGAAAGGGAGGGGTCCGCAGGGGATTATTAAAGAAAGAGAATAAATCAGAAGAGTCACTCAGTCTCGCAGCCCTGCAAAGCTTTTCCAAACAAACAAAACGAGCTGACTCAAGCCCTAAGAGCATCTGGCCCTGTCTCTTATACACATCTAGATGTGTATAAGAGACAGCTAGCAGACGGATATATTTCCCTCCCCTTTCAAAACATTATAAAAAAATAAAAAAAAAAAACACTAGCCACCAGTATTCCCAGAGGATTTTCTTAGCTTTGTTTCTCTCCTTGTTTCTAGGATACAGAACCTCAGCAAGCTACTGCAAGAAAAGTCAAGAAGAAAGAGGAGTAGAGAACACGGCATGGAAACAGACTAAAAAAGGGAGGGTCAAAAGAGAACCCTTGTTTGTCGTGGTTCCAGGAAGGTTTGCCTTTAAAAACTGACAGAGCCCCCTCACAGCATAACTGTCAACCAAGGCAGTGTACAAGTTAAGCTACTCAGGCCTTACTCTGCCAGATCCAGGGATAGTGAGGCTCTGTGTGACGCAGTAGTGTGGGCACCTTCCAAAAACAGGAATGGTTGATGGACACACCCATTAGATAAAGGAAAACGTTACCATAACTAGCGGCCGATGTTCCGTTAAGCACACCACCACCTCCCTGCATGCTTATGTGTTACACGTAGGCTATTTCTCATTACTCAGGGCCCCCCATGTGTTGGGGTGCCCTCCTGAATAGCTGCGAGGCCTCTGTGGGTCAAAGCTCCCCATATTTGAGGTTCTGTGGGCCCATATTTTATGCCAATACTTCTCACACGTAGGTTCGCATTTCAGGTTTATTCATAGACACATACCCCACCACCCCCATCCCTTGCATGTGTGGTGTGGGCTGGAACCAGGCCCAACCCCTGCCAGGGGTGGGCACATGCCTGTGTGAGGGAAAGTACATGTGGGCAAGTGCGCAAGTCAGTAAGAGTTGTGCAAGCATGCGCATTTGAGTGTTTGAGGGGGACCAGACTTATTGGGTAAGGAGGCAGGGCTTATGTCCCTCTTTGGCTGCTCAAAATGTTTGGAGGTATGCATTTCTGCCATATTGCAACATTGGATGCTTTTGAGACCCCTAGTTCCCCTGAGTGAGGTAGGTTTGTTAGGAGCTCAGCTTTGACCCTTAGCTTTCATGGTTCCAGGGAAAGGCTTGGAAATGTGACCCAAGGTTAACCTGTAAGCTGAAAAACCAAGAAGCAAATAAGAAGTAATCAAATTTATTTTGGAGGGAAAAAGTCTCATGCCAAGCCCAGTCCATGATTTTGGGGCTGTGTTGGTCTCATGAGTTTTGATGCTACAGGTTGGAAATACTGTACAATGAGCCTGCTTGGGGAGATTTGGGGGGGGGGGGTGCATTAAGCCCAGAAATTCAACCAATATGGTGCTTCCAACTTATTTCCATACTGAAAATACACAGCTCTCACAGAATTTGCTTGTTGGGAGTGGCAAAGGGTTAGAGTTGCCATGTGTTCGGTTTTGAGCCATAAAGTCCAGGAATTAGGATTCCATCCAGTGTCCTGGTTGGGATGTTAAATGTCTAGAAACGGAAATCCTGAACTGGAATCACCTTCTACTGTCTTGGCAGCCCTCCGTTTCTACTGCCATTCCCTGCCACATCTCCCTTACACCGCAACCCAACCTACATCCTCATGCCTACATATGTAACTTCTGTCTATCCCACACCCTCATGCCTCTACACCCACCTTTTTAAAAAAATCAGCACAGTCTCAATGTTAGGCAATGGGTTGCTTAAATTTGCATAAATGTATATGAACTAACCCATGCAAATTTATTCAAATTAGCATTACCTGGTTTTCTTCCTTGGAATAGGTGGCAACACTATCCAGATGGGAACAGCAAGGACTGTTATGCATTGGCAGCTTTAAACAATGTTGAGCAAACACATGAAATACCTGCAGAGCAGCTGACCAGGGTTGAGGTACAGGACAAATCAGCATGGAGGAGGCCTATGCGGTGCCAGCTGCACTATGCATGACTCGAGCCAGAAAAACGGTGTCAGTTTGAGAAGCACTAACCACCGAATAACCTGAACACAAACGTGCTCAAGCAAGCGAGTTAGCAATGCCAGGCTCTCTGCAAGCTACCCTGGAGGGATATGGTCATTGGAAACAAGACCAGAGGGAGACAAGGGGAGAATAAAAACAAACTGAACTTGCAGCCCAATTAGGTTCACAAAGTGTTTCACTTGTGTGTCTTGGGCCTACAACAAATGCTAGGGTAAACCAAACACAAAAGATTGCCTTGACAGTGGCAAATCGCATCAGCATCACAAAACAACTGAACGTAGCATGCAAACAGAGTCAAACAAGCCATTCACGTTGCTGAACACAGTTGGAAGCATCCATAGGTTTCCTGCTCAGTCCCTATACCACTACCAGCAAGAACCAACAGGGATGCTATGCAAAGGCCTAAGGAACTACATAACCTTTTAATTACCCAGAAGAATCCACTTGTGTCCAGACATGTTCGACAGCACTGATTAGGTGGATATTTGGCAGACATGGTCTTATCGTGGGAAGCTCATTATTAAAATGAATTTCTTTGGCTCTACTAAGACAGTAGACTAGCTTGCACTCTCATGAACTGCCCCTCCTCAATTGCTAGTGTACTCAGCGTTAGGAAAGATTCAGATGAGGAACTATATATTGGATATTTCAGCTTCCCCTGCTTGAGGAAGGCCATATAAATGTGCCAGGAGTTTACAGTCTTTTGCAAGAAGTGGCAAACTCTTGCAAGGGACTAGCTGTTTAGAAGGGCAAAGGAATACTGAATAAGGGGATATCTTGCCGACTTTGTCTGCAGTGGCTAGAGATAAGAGACTACAACACAGTAGTTAGGAAGTTTGTTACCACGTGTTAGAAATCAGAATGTTACAGAGACTTAAGAATTGGAATGGTAACAATAACCATATTCGGCCTTAGGTTTGAACCCTCTTGTCAGTTCAAGAAGAGAAAAGCTGCTTCAGCTGGAAGCCTTTTGTAAACAAGGAAACCAGGCCTGTACTTTTGTGGCAGGCTGCTACTTTGTTATGCAGAGACTCTGCTTTCAATCCCCCAAAACAGCGTGCATAGTCCTTGGGTGCAGAGTAAGAAAGTGTCCTTGGACAGCCTGCTGTGGCCAATATCAGCAGCTCTAAGGAGCTCATCTAGGTAACTGTCTTCTCCCCAGGGAACAGTAGTGGGGGGGGGGGGGTAATTCCAGAGGGTCCCCATGCACAAACTGTAAATGTAGCAAGACTTAACTCTCTCCCCAGGCTCATGTGAAGAGTACACTTACCTATGGATCACAGAATACATGTCAGAGTGTCACTCAAGGCTACAGTTGCTATTTCCTAGAGAGTATCTCCTGCTCCACTACAAACATCTCATTGAGTTACGTGTGAAAATCTAAATTCCAAACCCAGTGCATTTAACATTTAGCTGAGAGCAAGAGGAGGGACGGCCGAAAAGTTTCTCGTTAAGCAGGACAGGTAAAAAGCAGTCCCTCTGCCAATTTATAATACTAACATTACTGGGAGTTGTCATCGTCAATTGCTATGAGGCATCTTAGTGCAAATTAACAGCCTGCTCGCCACAGAGAAGGTTCGATACATACTGTACCTTACTGCCAATAAATATGTCAGGGTTAAAGCTCAGGCCTTGTTTAAGAACATGCTCAAGGACTCACTCACCCGGCTGGATATGCAACAAGGCCAGTCCTGGGGTCACAAGCTAATCCTCTGCCTCCTGACACAGTGATTCCCAACACTTTCTCCAAGGTCACCTAGAGCAAAAGGGAAAGAAAAAGACATGAGCTCAACTCTCAAATGGGCCCATAAATGAGTACCAATGAATTTATTTCATCCCAGCATCAAAAATGCATGCTACACAAACATCAAAGATACCATCTAGTAACTTAGGAGCTGCTGTTTTCTACTATTCTAGAGGAGACCTTCAGCCAGTGTCACTGGAAACAGAACCAAAAACATAAATCCCACCTGAATTTGTAGATTTAAAAGTGCCTTTCCCCACCGCCCCCCAAAGAAGAGAATGGGGTGGGTTTTTTTAAAAGGAAAAAGTAAGTAATAGAACTGCTCCTCCAGTTCACTTGCCTTCATACGTCCATGACCTTGGTGTTACTGGAATAGGAAGGGTCAAAGTGTCACCTGAAGGAACGTTCTTGTGGTGTTCCTCGCCCGTCTGATGGAAAAGGATGGGGGAATTGGTGAGGAGGGGGATCTCCCTCCCTGTGCGGGCGGAGCAGCTGGGGGGGTGGGGGAGAAGAGTCTGGCCGGGGAAGGGAAACCATTATGGTCATGATGGGGGAAGATATGATCCCTCTGGAAGGGATGTGAGATCTGTGAGATGGGTCAAGTGTTTGTTACCTGTCCCTCTCACTTCCCCCCCAAGCAGGTGACGAAGCGGGTCATGATCAGAGAACCCCTGGCCCGAGTCGGATGCTGCTGAATGCGACGTATAGGGTTCATGAATCCACTACAGTCCAGGAGTTAATCCTGGGCCATGACACGGACCTTCTGTGCATTATGGAGACCTGGCTGGACGATGAGTCGGGGCCTATTTGGGCGGACCTCGTGCCAGCCAGGTACTCCGTGCAGCATCAGTCTCGGTTGGAGGGATTGGATGGGGGAGGGAGGGAAATGGTGTAGCAATTATTTTTAAGGATTCGTGGTCTGTCAGGAGGTATTCGGTACAGGTCATATCGGGGGTAGAGGGCCTCCATCTTGTGTTTGATTTGGCAGGGGACAGATTGGGGGTGCTGCTAGTATACCATGCACCTAGCTCTACGGCAGCATCCCTATTCATTTTGACAGAGCTGGTGCTGGATACGGTGTTGCGCTTCCCAAAGACATTAGTCTTGTGGGACTTCAACATACATGCCAACACCAGTCTTGGTGGTGCAGAGTGAGAGTTCATGGCCTCCATGGGCCTGTCCCAAATTGTCAGAGGCCCAACATATGCTGGCAGGGGTGATCAATGCCTCTCTTTGGGAGGGAAGGTTATTTAGAGGGTTGTGGCCCAGTAGCTGCAGGAGCACCTAGACCACACTGGTATCTGGATCCCTCTCAGTCTGATTTGCATCTGGGCTAGGGCATGGAGACTGCACTTGTGGCCTTGGTCGACGACCTTCACTGTGATTTAGATCAGGGTCAATTGACCCTGCTAATTTTGTTAGATCTGTCGGCTGCTTTTATTTTATTTATTTATTTATAAAAAAGACTTAATACCCCATCCCTCCTGACACAGCAGCTCGGGGCCGCTTACAACAATAATAATGTCAAAACAGATAAAACAACTCGTAGCAGGAGGATTAAGATCCCTCCCCCCCCCAACCCACTACCCCTACCCTCACCCCGCCAAACACCTGGTGGAACAGCCAGGTTTTGCAGCTTCATCAAAAAGAGGGAAGGTCCGGGGCCAATCAGGCCTCCACTAGGAGGGAGTTCTACAGCCTCGGTGAGGCCACCGAGAATGCCCTCTGCATTGTGGTCCCCCAGAAGACTTGGGGGACCTCAAGGAGGGTACCCCCAGACAACCAGTGGGGCCAAACCATAACCCAGGGCGTGAGACGATCCCGCAGATAGGTAGGGCCTAGGCCGTTTAGGGCTTTATAGGCAACCAGCAACACCTTAAATCGGGTCTGGAGAGACTATAGGCAGTCAGTGCAGAGATCAGAGAACTGGTATAATATGCTCCTGGTGGGCCAGTTCCACCAAGAGATGGGCTGCCGCATTCTGTGCCAGCTACAGCCTCCAGACCATCACCATGGGTAGCCCCACGTCGAGTGCGTTACAATAGTCCAATCTAGAGGTGATGAGAGCATGGACGACAGTGGCCAGGTCAGAGTCCAAGAAATACAGCTGAAGTGTCGTACCGGATGCAATTGGCAAAAGGCACTCCTCGCCACAGCCTCCACCTGAACATCCAGTCGGAGCTGCAAATTGAGGAGCACCTCCAGACTCCGCACCCGCGAGACCAGCGGAGGGCAAACCCATCAGTGATGGGGGATGCCACCTCCACCACCTTACCCACCAGCATCACCTCCATCTTGTCAGGATTCAACCTCAGTCAGTTAGCCGTCATCCAGTCCCCCTCCCCAGTCGCCAAACACAGAGTAAGCACAGAGACTGCCAGGCCTGAGTCAGATGAAGAAGAGAGGTAAAGCTGGGTGTCATTAGCATATTGTTGACACCGCACGCCAAATCCCCTGACTAGATCACCAACCGGCTGCGTATACACATTGAATAGGAGAGGGGACAAAACAGAACCCTGCTGGACTCCACACGAGAGGTCTCTGTATGATGAAAAATAATTCCACTTGTTGAATTCTTTTGAGTTCGGTATCTTTTGATACCGTTGACCATGAGAAGTTGGTGACTCGCTTGCAGGATCGAGCTGGAGTGGGCGGGATCGTCCTTGATTCTTTCCACTCTTTCCTAGCCGGGAGGACTCAGCGTGTGGTGCTTGGGGATCATTCTTCATCTCCATGGGACCTCACGTGTGATGTCCCGTAAGGTTCTATTCTGTCCCCGCTCTTGTTCAACATGTATATGTAGCCACTCAATGAGGTCGTGAGACAGTATGGGGTGTGGTGTCATCAATATGCTGATGACACCCAACTCCACCTCTCATTTTCATTTGACCCAGACCCGGCAGTCTTGGTGCTTACTCGATGTCTGGCGGCTGTTGGGGATTGGATGAGGGCGAGCCGACTGACGCTGTATCCCAACAAGATGGAGGTGATGGTGTGGGGCGGGCAGTGGATGTGGCGGCTCCCATCATTGATGGGATCCGCCCTCCGCTGGTATCCCAGGTCCATAGTCTGGGTGTGCTCCTCGATCCACAGCTCTGCCTGGATTCCCAGGTGGGGGTTGTGGCGAGGAATGCGTTTTGCCAATTACATCAGGTGTGACGGTTTCGGACGTATGTTTCCGATAGTGACCTGGCCACCATCATCCATGCTTTTATTACCTCAAGATTGGACTATTGCAACACACACTACGTGGGGCTACCTATGGTGATGATCCAGAGAATGCAGCTAGTGCAGAATGCAGTGGCCCGTCTCCTTACAGGGGCAGGTCGCCATGAGCACATTACACCGGTGCTTCAGGCTCTGCACTGGCTGCCTATAGTCTTCCAGGTCCGATTCAAGGTATTGGTTTTGACCTGTAAAGCCCTCCACGGCCTTGGCCCGACTGGTGGGGAGGGTTTGTTGTTCAGTGTCTTTCTTTTTAATGTGTTTTAATTGTGTTACTTTTAGCTTTTCAAGAGAATCTCCAGCAAGCATCTGATGGATCCAAGCAGAACCCCTACCCATAACTAGAATAACTGACTAAATAAAACTTCAACCACAACTTCACTCGAGAATGAATAGCCGACATCTTTTCTGGGATTCTCCTTACAGTTGTTCTGCTCTTGGCAGAGGCACATTATAATTCATCCAAAATGATAATGGACTAATGATGAAGACAGTCAAAGAGCCACCCAGCTTCTCACCTTGTGTCCTCACCATTAAGCCCTTTCCCCTTTAAAAGAAAAAAAACTTTCAAATGTGCATATATTGCATACAAGAGCTACCAAACTGAAACCAGATTGAAACGGAGGTCTCCATAGTCAAGGGTACAGAGGCAACACAGGAATGCCATGCTTCTTCATTTATACCCCCTCTCAACCCTAGTGTCTCACTGATTTTAGAGTGCTTTCTCTCTTTCCTTTTTAGTTCATGGAGCATGGTTTTATTTACTGTATGTATGCATGTGTTCCTCCCCTCCCCCACTCCCACACTGCTGCCAATTCATGATTTTTATTGAGTTGTGTTGTCTGTTTTTAACTACAACAGTCTGAGCTGTACTTTGTTAAGTATTCAGAAGCCTGTAGGCCTGGGTGCCATACGTATGAAAAGTTTATTATCCTTCATTATTGCCATTATCATCATTAACAGCTGCCCTGGAGACTGCAGTCTTCCAAGGCAGCACAAGCTTCCTTACACTGCCGTTCCAACAAGCCTCAGTAAATATACCTACAGTCCACAGGGGTGCCAGAAACTTGGCTTCTTTATCGCTGGGATCTCTGTCAAGATTGCACATAAAAGGGTGCCAGTCAAAATGAAGTTTTGTGGGAGATGGCTACCTAGTCCATTAGGAACTGGACTGAGTTCCCCCAACTCACTGCAGTGACATAGCCCATCATCAGATCTCAATAATTCAGCCACTCCCAACTTGCACAGGACTGGTGACCTAGAAAAGAAAGGAATTCCTATCCCATTGCCAATCTCCCTATTCATCCCATCTCCATTCTTTTTTTTTTACTCAGAATGGATGCCAGATGTCTTGAGTCAGTCTGATAGAACACAAAATTGTCCATTTCCCCTCGCAAAATGAGCATCTCTTTGGAATTGTGGCTTTTAGAAAACTGAAATTTCACATTTTCCCCTCCCTGTAAGTGCATACTATTAAAAACACATCTATTAAACCCACAGGCAAAACAGAGAAATAGTTCTGCTCAGATTCAATCCTTCATCATAGAAAGCGTTTATGTTCAGTCCAGGTTTGTCACGATAGCAGATTAATGTCTGTACGTCCCAAAAGAGACACAGACTTCTGTGCAAAAAGTCCAGCACTTGTGCATGCAGGTTTGGAGTTCAGACCCCCAAACATGACTAGTGCAGAGAGCACTAAAAAGACAGCTAATCCCAGAGAAGGTGAGTGGAATGCAATTGGTGTCACTCTCAAAGTCATCATGTCTCACTGACACCAGACCAGAGCCTTGTCTACATGATGAAAATTATTCACTGGTGACAATGGGTGCTGCCAAACTTGCCCTGAATATTGTTTCAATCCAATGTCAAGCAGCCCTTAACTGTTATTTCTGAAATCATGACAGATACAACTAGGTTTTAGCCACACCACGTTCAAGGGCAGGATAGCCATGTTTGTTTCAGGCACTCATAGTTGTTTTCCCATTGTGGTCTATGTTTCGGAGGGTTAAGTCGACAGCCTCAGCAAGGAGTTATAAACTTCCTCAGCCTGGCAAGTGAGAAATTGTACAACTCCTTTTCATACCATCGACAGGGGGGAAAACAAATAGCTAGAAGAGAGTAGTTAACTACAGGGATCAGTTCACTCAATCTTCACCAACCCTCTTCTAACCATTCCAAAGTTGCCAAGGTCCCCAGCTGCAAGAGCGGTGTACCTAAATCTTCAGACTGCTGAGAGCCACAATACAGGCACTCGCATGAACCTCTTCCGCTTCATGATTACCTGGCAGGACCAGTGCTCTGCAGTACTGGCTGCTGAGATTCTGAGGAGCAACTGCAATTCAGCTGCTGAGAGTCAGGTGCAATGAAGTAAGACACAGGATCAATTAAGGCAGTGGCTGACAGCTGCACTTGAATTGCTCAAGAGACTCCCATGTGGTTCCCAAGCCACAGTTTGGCCACCTTTGGTCTATAGCCTCACACCATGCTTTGACACTTGGAATGCTGCGGCAACCCCAAGACACCTGGGTAACATATGGCAGTGTGTGCCGTCTGCAAGAAATTTTGTGCATAGACCGGCACCCTCTCTTCTGGATCCTAAAGTCACCAATAGGATTTGGGGGACAACAGTCTTGCTGAACTGTGTCCAGGATATTATTTTCTGGCTATCAAGCACCACTCCCAGCTTGGTTCTTTCCTATAATACATCAGGGTGAGCAAGCATTTTTAGCCTTTATGTTTAGATCAAACCCTAGAGAGAAGTGACCAACAGAAGCAAGATCCCAGATTTCAAAACTTCATAACTAACCCTGGTTTTGAACAAATATGGCTTCTCTTGCCTTATCCTTGTCCTCCTGCTACATCCCACTTTTCAGACCATGAGGGTTAGTATGAACGTGATGCTTCCTAGTTTTCCTGAGAAACACAACCCAAATACAGACACCCAGCATACGGCACTTGAATTGGAAAAGGTTTGCTTAATGGCTTGTCCATGGTTAGGTGTGTCATTTTTCGCCATAAACATTGGCTTATTTTACAACACATCATGGCCTAAAAATAGATAGATATTTCAGTTACCGCAATGGGCTGTGAAATAAGCCAATTTTTATGGTTATTGGATAAGAACAGACTGCAGCTGCGAACAGCTGTTCAGCTGTCATATGAACTTTAGCGCTAGTCTGTCTGTGGCCAAGGTTGGACTGCTACAGGTGGCCCAAAAGGGTGCCTGACAGCTTGCTCACAGCTTTCCAGGCCCAGCTGTGGAGAGACACCTATGTATTCCACAGCATCAGATAAATTTAGTTGAAATTGTGGGATTTACCAGCACGGCAAAATAAAGATATGGGGAGCCCAGACTATTTAGGGGTTTAAAGGCCAACACCATCACCTTGAATTGTGCTCAGAAGACTATAAATAGCCAGTGCAGACTTCAGAGCACAGGTGTAGTGTGTTCCCTATGACTCATCCCTGAAAGGAGCCAAGCTGCCATGTTCTCCACCAGCTGCAGTTTCCAACAGTCATCAAGGGCATCCCCACGTAGAGCACACTGCAATAATCTAGTCTCAAGGTGATGAAAGCATGGATGACAGTGGACAGGTCTAACTCAGAAAGAAGAGGCATCAACAAAGGGGTCTTATCGTCAACAAAAGATGCATGTTCTGAGGGTCAACTACCAAACTCGTGTATGGAAAGACACGCATCTTGCATATCTGGTCATCTCAACCCCAGCTGGACATGGGTGGAAGATCAACAAGAATGGAGCTCTTGAGTACAACTGGACTGATGGTGACATTCTGCCACAAGTTGGTAGACATCGTGTCTGAGACTGCCCTTGACACCGACGACGATGAGAAAAAATGTACAAGTGGCTAGTTTCACAGATCATCTACAATGAGAACGATGCTGCTGACAATTGAACTATATTAGCCTACTGACTGGTGAACATTCCCTAAGGGGCCTAGGGTTATACCTTGCCTTTGATCTGTGAACAAATGTCAAATCTATGAACTGCTGTCAATTATTTGTGGCTGTTTTTTAATTGAGACATGCAAAATTATATTCATATGGTTTGGGATGTTTGTAAAGGCATTATTGGGAAATATCTATCCCTTCCCCCATGTTCCATTTTCAGCTCATTGGACATATGGTCTTATTTCCAGACATTCCCTGTAGAACAGGCAGCAATTGACAAATAGCAACCAAATGGATTTCAAATTGCTAGGACATTCAAAAAGTCTTAAAAATTCCCGGTTGGGGGGGTGCCAAGTTACACTTGGCCATCAGTCTATTTAGGCCATACGCCATACTCCATCTCTACATATGGACACATCGGGGTCTATGGCATTGGATCCCATGGCCTCAGACTGCAACAAAAACCATGCAAAGTCTATCAATGGGGGGTGGGGAAGGCTCATGACTGCAACTGCAGATTGTGTGAGCCCACTAAAGGTCACGACCCACTGTTTGGAAACTATCTGGGCAATGCTAGAACAATTAGCTTGGGGGAATAAAGAGGGTGGCAAAGTCCATTATTAGGGGAGACAAGATTTTGTTATGCATTCTTTTTTGCAGAGGTGGAGAGCCTCAGGCCTGTGGGGCCAATATGGCCTATGGACTTTTATTATACAGTCCTTTCCAGTTCATAAATCTGACCCACAGATCCATTCCCTCAGCTTTCTCCTCCCCTAAGCTTGTGTGTCTTACCCACTTTCCCTCTGAGCACACGCCCTTTGTCTGCTTTTTTTTTCCCTGAGCAAACTCCTTCAACTCCTGCCCTCCCAAGTGAGCCCCAGTTCAGCCTACTGGTATTTCCAAGTTTCAGAAGTGGCCCACAGAGAGACAATAGTATAGCAAGGCTGTGGTGAGTCTGTCCCAATTATGGGCCCCTCTATGGGCAAGAGGGCAGGGTCTGCAGCATGGGGGACAGGGCTTAGCTTGGTTGGGTGAGAGCCCCCCCCTTCACACTACCACTACTTTAGAGCTATATATATAGGCCAAGTAAAGCATGGGTAACTGGGAGCCTCACTGAAAGCTGCCATGCCTGTAGGGCAGCTACTAGCTACGTCTTTGCAGAGGGATAAAGGTTCCTCATCCCTGTTTATATAGAATGCCTTTTACAAAACATGAACAACATACAAACTCACACCAATACAAAAACAGAGTAGGCTAAATTTTAATTCATGATATGACCCCACTCTACTGCAAATTGTTTGACCGTTCGTGGAGAAGCTATTCTACTGCTCTGGCAGGTGAGGTAGCAGAAGACACTGTGGAAAGGGGCTTGCTGCCTCTTGGTGCCAACCCTGGGAACAATGTCCAATAGTTTGTTAGCGGAGGCTGCTACTCTAGCTGGCATGGTCATGCTGTAAAGAGGCCAGCCTCGCTTTCCTCTCACTGCTGGCAGAGAGAGCACTGCTGCAAGGAAGCTCACACTGCAGGAATCCCACTCAAGCCTGACAGAATATCACAGAAAGGAAGCTCTCCCTGCTGTGCTGTCAGAGTTGGCTTTTGCTGGGCACTCCTGTGAACAGCCATAAGTTGTACCTAAGGGACAGTGTCACAACCTGGGCGAGTGACAAAGCAAAGTCATATATGCTCTTCAGGCATGTCTCCTGCCCAGCCGCCTCACTGCTGAATTACAGATAATCCTTTCAGAGAGACTGGCTTAGCATGTCCTCCAAATAAGAAGGGCAAATCAGAAACAAGAAATGTGACCAGCTGCTCTTCAGAAAAGGCATTTTACCACAGGCTCAGGCTCTCCCTGCTAGTGAGGTGGTGTTGAAGCACTGGAGACTGTGAATAGGGCACATCATGAAGAAAGCAGCATGTGCATGAATGGGTGGGGAGAACATTTTAAAACATAAGGATCTCTACACGACCAAATACACTTTCCCTGTATCACGTCAGCTTGAAAAAGCTTGCTATGCTTTCTCTTTGGCACTTCAAAGGCGGCACACATCTTAGCCGCCACTACACACTACCACCACCTGCATCCCACCGGCTCTTCTCCCTCGGCAACGCTTTACCAGCTTTTACCAGCGCTGGTGCTTATAGGTGGCTGGGAGGCGGACAGGACTGGACTGGTCTAGGACTTACCAGGTATGCGTGGAGGAAGGGATTTCCCTGAACCTCAGCTGAAACTAACATCGCCCCCTACCTGTGGTAGAGTGAAAAGGGGCAGGGCCAGGGATTTCCTCCCTGTGCTTCCGGACCAGGGGGGAAGCTTCAAAAAGGTGCAGGCATGCGCTGCAGGCCACGCACCAGAGGGCCATTGCAAAAGGGCCCTCTGGTGGGGACTGGGTGGCTGGGGGGTTGAAATGATATAGGGGTGGGGTTTTATGTAGATGTGAGGTTGTGGGGATTTTATGGTGGTGTTTTAAGTTAAGCTGTGCTTATTGTTTTTAGGTGGGTAGCAGGGGTTTTATTATGTTTGGAGAATTTTGTCTCCCCCCTCCCACAGTAGAGTGGGGGTGGAAGGGACTGGTTTTGGGGGAGGGGGGCTTTCTCCTCAGTGAAAGGGGGAGGTCGGGCGCTATGGGGGGAGGGTTGGTTCACGAGGGTTCAGTGGGACAGGGGGGGGGGGGGAAGACAGGTGGGGCCTGCAGCCATTGGGGTCATGCTGGGCTGGGGAAATTATGGTCCCTCTGGGATGCTGGTTAGAGCTGTGAAACAGGACAGGTATTTGGTGCCTGTCCCTCTCACTGGCAGGGGGGGGGGAAGACAGGTGGGGCCTGCAGCCATTGGGGTCATGCTGGGCTGGGGAAATTATGGTCCCTCTGGGATACTGGTTAGAGCTGTGAAACAGGACAGGTATTTGGTGCCTGTCCCTCTCACTGGCACCGAGGCAGGTAGTGAGGTGGTTGTTGACTGGAGGGTCCCTGGTCTAGGTCTGATGCGGTTTAACATGAGGTTGGTTGGCCGACCAGGCAGCCAACTTCATGTGCATCACAGAGACCTGACTGGACACTGAGTCGAGGCCTATTTTGGCTGACCTTGTTCCAGCTGGGTATTCCATGCAGCATCAGCTACGGCCGGAGGGGCAGGGTGGCAGTGTAGCCATTATTTTTCCAGACACATGAACAGTGAGGAGGTATCCAGTGCAAACTATTTCAGGCATAGAAGGCCTCCATCGGGTGGTTGATTTGGCCAGAGAAAAATTGTGTTTGCTGCTTGTATACCACGGGTCAACCTGTACAGCAGCTTCCCTACACAATCTAGCGGAGCTGGTGTCGGAGGTGGTCTTGTGGTCCCCAAAGACAGTTGTCTTGGGGGACTTCAACATTCATATTGACACCAACCTTAGGGGGAGCGGAGCTTGAGTTCATGTCTGCCATGGCAACCATGGAACTGTCTCGGTTGTTGGCCCGACCCATGATGGAGGGCATACCTTGGACCTGATATTTTGCACTGGCCTTGAGGTAGGGGATCCGTTGGTGGGGGAGGTGTCAGCGGTGCCGTTGTCACAGATGGATCATTACCTCCTTCAGGCGTATCTCCTGGCACATGTGTCCCCAGAAAGGTGTGGGATCAGTTTGATTGGTCTGCTCGGAGACTTATGGAACCAGAGAGGTTCCGGAATGCTCTTGGGGAGTTACCCTCCATTCTCTACGACCGCTCACTCGATGACCTCATGTCTCTTTGGAATACTCTGCTTACCAAGGCCATCATCAACAGAACAGCTCCTAGGCATCTGCTCCCTGACCATCAGTCTGGGGGTGCTCTTGGACTCACGGCTCCGCCTGGATGCCCAGGTGGCAGCCGTAGCGAAGGAAGCTTTCCACCAATTAAATCTGGTGCGTCGGCTTCGGTCATATGTCTCAGACACGGATCTGACCACCATCATCCATGCTTTCATCACCTCAAGACTGGACTATTGCAATGCGCTCTACGTGGGGCTACTTTTGGTGATGGTCCGGAGATTGCAGTTGGTACAAAATGCAGCAGCCATGTCTCCTTAAGGGGACAGGTCGCCGTGAGCACATTACACTAGTGCTCCGCTCTCTGCACTGGCTGCCTATAGTCTTCCGGGCTCGGCTCAGGGTGTTGTTATTGACCTATAAAGCCCTAAATGGCCTGGGTCCTGCTTATCTGCAGGATCACCCACTCCCCAGGCTCTGGACAGACCCCCTGTGGTCGGCTGGGAACACCTCACTCAGAGTTCCCCAGGTATCCCAGGTGGTGACAATGAGGTGGGCATTCTCGGTCACCGCACCACTGCTGTGGAACTCCCTCCCAACGGAGGTCCACCTAGTAAAACCTGGCTGTTCC
>QEPC01013962.1:585867-599022 GCA_003113815.1 Sphenodon punctatus
CGGGTGGTTGATTTGGCCAGAGAAAAATTGTGTTTGCTGCTTGTATACCACGGGTCAACCTGTACAGCAGCTTCCCTACACAATCTAGCGGAGCTGGTGTCGGAGGTGGTCTTGTGGTCCCCAAAGACAGTTGTCTTGGGGGACTTCAACATCCATATTGACACCAACCTTAGGGGGAGCGGAGCATGAGTTCATGTCTGCCATGGCAACCATGGAACTGTCTCGGTTGTTGGCCCGACCCATGATGGAGGGCATACCTTGGACCTGATATTTTGCACTGGCCTTGAGGTAGGGGATCCGTTGGTGGGGGAGGTGTCAGCGGTGCCGTTGTCACAGATGGATCATTACCTCCTTCAGGCGTATCTCCTGGCACATGTGTCCCCAGAAAGGTGTGGGATCAGTTTGATTGGTCTGCTCGGAGACTTATGGAACCAGAGAGGTTCCGGAATGCTCTTGGGGAGTTACCCTCCATTCTCGACGACCGCTCACTCGATGACCTCATGTCTCTTTGGAATACTCTGCTTACCAAGGCCATCATCAACAGAACAGCTCCTAGGCATCTGCTCCCTGACCATCAGTCTGGGGGTGCTCTTGGACTCACGGCTCCGCCTGGATGCCCAGGTGGCAGCCGTAGCGAAGGAAGCTTTCCACCAATTAAATCTGGTGCGTCGGCTTCGGTCATATGTCTCAGACACGGATCTGACCACCATCATCCATGCTTTCATCACCTCAAGACTGGACTATTGCAATGCGCTCTACGTGGGGCTACTTTTGGTGATGGTCCGGAGATTGCAGTTGGTACAAAATGCAGCAGCCATGTCTCCTTAAGGGGACAGGTCGCCGTGAGCACATTACACTAGTGCTCCGCTCTCTGCACTGGCTGCCTATAGTCTTCCGGGCTCGGCTCAGGGTGTTGATATTGACCTATAAAGCCCTAAATGGCCTGGGTCCTGCTTATCTGCAGGATCACCCACTCCCCAGGCTCTGGACAGACCCCCTGTGGTCGGCTGGGAACACCTCACTCAGAGTTCCCCAGGTATCCCAGGTGGTGACAATGAGGTGGGCATTCTCGGTCACCGCACCACTGCTGTGGAACTCCCTCCCAACGGAGGTCCACCTAGTAAAACCTGGCTGTTCCGCCAGGCTTTTGTCAAGGGAGATGAGTGAAGGTCAGGGGTTGGTAGGGGGGAGGGTTGTTGTGGCGCCGCCCGAGTCTATTTTACAAATTTTATATTTTAATTGTTTATATTTTGGTTATGTTTTGTTGTATTTATGTGTTTGAGATTTGTTGTAAACTGCCCCGAGCTACTGTGATAGGAGAGGACAGCTAAGAAATCCACTAAAATATAAATTAAATTAAATAAATAATTAAATAAATAATCTAGATATAGCCCATATACAGCATGGGGAGAAAGACAGTTTTATCTTACTTGTACAGACAGCAGCAACCCAAGCCACAATCCTATGAGACGCTGCCATGTTATAACAACATACACTCAGTGGGGTAATTAGTGTCCCAGCACTTGAAACTGGTTTGTTTCATTGAAACACCCTTAAGTGGGCACAGTGACCAACAGAACTATTGCCTTCACTCATACTCTGCTCAGTGACCGATTGCACACAGGCCCAAAGGCCACTGCTTGAAGAAGACTGCAGCTGTGGTTTAGCCACACAACAGCAGCCAGAAGACTCTTCAATAATTCCTAGAGAGCAGCCCAGAAAAATCCCAGCTGCACAAGAGTATGGGTAAGAATAATTGCTCTAAGGTAAAAACATCGTCCCCTGTTTCAAAGCACATAATGCAGTTAACATTTAATCTATTTCCTTAATGAATAAAAACAGTGCAATGAAAAAGGTAACATCCTTCACGGTCAATAAATCAGCCAGTCACATAATAAACTGCCTCCCCTACACACATCCTCCAAGCATGGTAAAATAAATAATCTATAGGTAAAGCCACATAGTCCTGTGACAGCAGCAGCCATAAAGGGGCTCAGTGCTACACCAACGAGGAAACCTGGTTACTGTGAGAATAGGGAGCAGCTAAGATACAGGGTGCTCACCCCATAGCAAGTAGAGGGACGTGTATTTGTCAAATAAAAACATAAGTGCCAAACTGGGTCAGACCAATGGTCCATTTAGCCCAGTGGTTAAATGCATGGCAGGCTGCTCCACTTTCAGACTGGAACTTACTACATTCCCCAGCTGTAAGAAATCTGTCAACATGGCTGTGGTACAGAAAGGAGCAAATAGTTAACACATGGACATGGAGTGGTACTACTCACCATCCACATAAGAGGCTGTATGGGCAAGGCCTGGATCCTTTTCACTAGCAGTGCAGCAATTACCAGTGACATACTATAAATATGATTTTTTTTTTCTTTCTTTCTTTACAAAACAGCTTTAGGGCTGGATTACAAGCACCTACTGTACCCTGGCCTTGGGGAGGTCCCAGTACACTAAGGCTAAATTTCATGACACACCCAACTGTCATGGTTGGACCCTGTATTCAGCCAGATAGCTTTCAAGGCTGTAGAAAAGTCCCAAGTTTATTTCAGGTGTTGTAATGTCCTTCTGTGCTTACACAACCCAGTGTTTCCATACACGGATGTCAACATGTGAAGGAGGATCTTGCTCACACATTAGCACAGCATTGGCATGGAAGGTACAACCCATATCAGACCAAAATAGTGAAGTATTTCCTAACTCCACAAAGAAGCATTCATCACCCTGAAGGAGTTTCAACTTTTGGGGGGAGGGTGTGCTATACATTTCTTTTTTAAAGCCACACACACAAAACATAAAACCAACTAACCCAAGAATTTGTGAATCCAATCCATGTTCCTCCTGGCTAGCAAAAAGGTAATGGGCAACTGGTTCAACTTATGACTGAAATAGTCAAAGCTTGACCTCAGGGAAGGAATCTTCCCTTCCTACATCAAACATGCAATAGTTAAGCGAACAGTGAAGAACCTCTCCCCAGGCACATCAGATACTTGTATGAGCACAGCCCCCAGGAACCACACAAGACACTTAGATGGGTTAATGGCATTGGCTACAACTTTACTGAATACACACGATTGGGTAGCCAATCGCTGGGCTTACCCTGTGTTCTCCAACAGCTGGGGAGAAATGCACAGTACACAGGAAAGGGGCCCGAGTGGCCCTGTTGTAGGCCTTTCTAAGATGGTGCTGGCAGTGTCAGCACACTGCGGGCACCATCTTGGATGTGGCCAGCTGGTTCCGGGCATGCTCAGAAGTTCTGGGCATGCTCAGAAGAACCGTGAACCCCGACTGCACATTGCTGCCAAGTACACCACCACACTAATTTCTGCAACAGCTGCAGCGGCAGGTATAGTACATGCGCAGAGCAGGCCATGGGGCCAATCAGGTGGTGCGGTGAAGGTGCAAAATTTTCCACACGTCCCCACCCCCAGGGAGAGGCACCCTAGTCCTGGGACTAGGGAGCCTCTCTCTAAATCCAGTCCTGGACACCAAGTGTCTCTCCTAATAGTCCCAGCAAACCATACCCCCCTCCCCATGCCAAACATAACCCGAGTCAGGCCCTTCTGAGCATGCTCGGTATTTTTTTCTTTTAACTTACTAGCCCAGGAAGAGGCCACACATTGCAGGACCCCCTCCAGAGGGCATGTACGCTACCCCAATCCCCTGCTAAGCCCCCAACCCCCTTAAGTACCCTACCCCTGAGCCCTCACTAGGCTCCTGCTAGGTCCCTCAACCCCTTTCTTCTCAGACCCATGCTGGCCTACTCCATCCCCCGGTTCCCTATACACTATTCCCTTCACACTCCCCCCACCCCCACCCCGCACTTGGCCGAAGTTTGGTCAAGTATCAAATTTTGGGGGCAACTTCTCAGAAATTCAATACTTGGCAGACCAAGGCTGAATAGGTCCTCAATAAATTCAGAGGAAAACAGAGGACCTAGTTGCAGCGCTAATCTATCCTTACCTTCACAAAAGACTACGGTCTACTAACACTACTACTGTATCTAAGGCAGCCTAGAGCTTTGACAGCAGTTCATGGAAGAAGAACACATGGCCAACGTTGAACCCAAGCAAGATAGAAGTTATGCTGGTGGGGAAAGGAAAGCACTTGAGGAATTTTCAGTTACCTTGCAGTCTCCTCCAGCCGAAAGCACACAACAACAGTTTGTTTATCCCACCGTTCAGGAGCACTTCCGAACTCCTCAGCGTCACTAAACTATCACCTCAGACATCCCTACCAAAAGTGCACCCCCACACCTGCATCGAATGTTTGGGTCTGGAGCATGCAGCACAGGCTGTGATCTGCTGTCTGAACACGCAGTCATTCCTGCCGCAGAACAACAAAGGCTTGAGGTATTACATTTAGCTCTGCTGTGCTCCGTTTGGCACATTAAACATAGAACACTAATTACAGTGCACTGTTCGACTCAAGGGGCTGTCAGCATTCCATTGTAAAGTCTTCATTTCAGAATTTTATAACCCTGCTGTAAAATATTCACTGTGGAGCAAAGCTTGCTATGCAAGGGTTTGGCCCCCAACCAAATCTTCCAGTTTGTCTGAGACAGGAGGGGTGTTTGAGAGCTTGTGGTTTTTACTTTTGATCAGAAGAGGTTTTGGGGGTAGGGCAAGATTAAATTGGGGAGCGCGCTGAATTATCAGAGTACAGGGGGAAAAATAAACCAGGCAGTTTCCACTGATTCCCCCCCACCCTTCCTTTTGGGTATTTCCTAACGCAAAACAGCTTCATTTGTAGACACTTAAATCTCTACGCTTAGAGGATCTTTCTTCCTTGCATACAATTTCGCTTCTCATGATCAAGTGTCATTCCGACACATTGGACTGACAGCCCTCAAGATCAAACTAGTCTACCCACGGAACCCGATGCAGTGTGGCCCAGTAGAAAGCGTTGAATTTAAAAATCCTGGCCCAATTGGGTGACTATAATAGATACTCTGGCACCAAGAGCATGGAGTAGCTCAATGGGTGGTGAACCTCAGGCCTTGGGGCCAAAGGCAGCCTGAAGCTAGTGCTTTATTTGGCCCTTTTTCAGTTCCTATCCCCAAGCACTGAAAGAGTGAACTCAGAGGAAGGGTATGGAGTTGAGGGCATGCCTTCAAGGACAGGTAATGGATCCATAACAGAGAACCATAACATGGACCCTCTTCTCTTCCTCCACCCTGAGCACAGCCCATAAGCACCCTGCCCCAAACGTCCATGTGGCCCTTGTGGAGCTTGTACTAATTTTCAAGTGGCCCCAGAAGGGAAAAAAACAGCATGNAGAAAATAAAATATTGCTCCGTTCCAAGGTGGCTGGAGAGGGGAAGAAGGAGTTATGCAAAGTGAAATCCCAGTAAAAAAAACACAAATAAGTCCCCAAACCCCCTATGACTATACACATCTAGATGTGTATAAGAGACAGGAATATACCCCACATCAGTTGGATATGGCATTCTTATTCACGTTCAGCCCCAAAGTGCTGTGCAGCATCCCAATGCACTGCTCTAGCTTTCTCGGTTCTATTCCAGCTGTCAAAAGCACATTCCTGACCTACCAGCCCCAGCTGTCTGTAGCTATGCTGCTGAATCTGTGCTCTTTCTTTCTGCAAAGATACCCCCGAGTAAAACAATCCCAGAAAGGACAGAGTTTCACAGCCATTGGGGATTCACACATCAAAGCACCTCTCTATGAGGAACCAGATAGGACTTCCTGCGTAGGTACTAGCCAGCAGCTCAGGGGCTCCATGAAACAGAACACCAGGAGCATTAACCCCCACTGTGTTCTACAGCATAGACAAATCATTAAACTGCCGTCTACAATTCCTGGTTTCTCCATTTAACAGAACACTGAAATCTGCTCCCTGCCAACCTTCTTAATAAGACTCATTTCCCTGTAAATATTATCAGTGTGCTTCTCCATTTCAGCCTTTGTGGTCCAGAAAAGATATGGCAAGCTCCAGGCTGTCCGTTTCTCTTTCTCCCACACAATAGTAGATAAGAGTCTATACCTGACTGACATTGGGTCCAAGTCTCAGACTCTTGTAGGATATCAAGATGGTCTCCCCAAAATGTCTCTGGGTTTTATGGGGCACAACTAGAAAAGCAAGACTGAAGGGAGTAGGAGGAAGGCTTGAGAAAGAGAATTTCCCTGTTTGGGCAAATTGATCTTTTCTTCTTGGGACCCAGTACTGTCCCAAGCTTTTGGATTTTTTTTGTTTTAGATAATTTTAAAAGTGTTTTTTTTTTATGTTAATGGTTTATGTTGTGTGCCGCCCCTGTCTCTTATACACATCTAGATGTGTATAAGAGACAGGTGCGTGGGTGGAAGTCAGCGTATGCTGGTGTGCACTCGTCTAAAAACTTTCCGCCCACCCACCACACATGGACTGCGGCTCACACCGACACACACACTCCGTGCCACAGTCCGTATGAAGAGGGCCATAGAAAGCACCCCATGCTCCCAGGAGCTGAATGCAGAGCCCTCTTTTGTTCCCCCAAGATATACCCAAAATCTCTGTCTTCCTAGATGCGTAGGGCTGGCCTCTGCCACCACACTGACCCAAACCTGATTTTTTATTCTATAAAACATTTCAGGGGTCAGCCCTGCTGGGACCAGTCCTGTTCAATATTTTTATTAGTAGCTTGGACAAAGGAGCGGACAGTATACTTATCAAATTTGCCAATACAAAACTAGGAGATAGCCAGCTAGGCAGCAGCACTGCCAAGAAGAATGGAGGTGGATCACAAACTGAACATGAGTCAGTGCAACGATATTTTTAAAAAGGCCATTTTGGGTTATATTAACAGAAGCATTGGATCCCAAACTTCGGAAGTCATGGTACCCCTGTACCATGGCACGTATCAGACGTCTCTCTGTAGCGTAGATGTGGCTTGCCTGTTTAGGACATCTGGATCCTCTTTTTCTAAAAATGCCCCTGTCTCTTATACACATCTAGATGTGTATAAGAGACAGGTATAGAGTATCCTGCCTCAAGGCAGAAGGTTGGAATAGATGGCCCAGCCCGTGACATTTCTTCCAGGATACTACAGACTCAGGAACAGCACAGGCAGCACCAGAACATGTTCTCCAATGCTCTCTGACCAACATGCTTCACACAAGTTGGATTGGAAGAGTCTCCAGTTCCCATTTAAACTGTGGTCCCTCCATCATCACTGTCAATTGTCCTGCTCTGCCACGCTCACTTTGCAACTACCGGTCAACAGACTCTTGTGACTTTTGGGTCACTTCCAATCTGCACTCTTCTAAATTATATTGTTTTTAATCAGAAAGTACCTAACAGTGGTACGAAAAGCCCCATATTTCATCCTACAGAGACAATCTCCAACTTCTGCTTCTTTNAAAAAAAGGAAGAGCCATCCTGAGGGCAAGTACGTGGGGAGATCAAGATTTCCAGTTTCCTACTGTAGGTAGGCACAATGGGTTCTCATCCAGCTAGCCTTCCTCAGCATGAAAGCACGTCTGCACTAACACCTAGCCTTTCCTAGCAACAGGCTATGAGGGATGACCCATCTTTCCAGGGGTGTAGTTAGATGGAATGGGGCCTGGTACAAAAAAATCAAACACCTGAATGACCCCTCCCTGCTCCCATCTCTCAGCAACAGGGGACGCAGCTCTACCAAGGAGTGTGGGCCCCGGTGCAATTGTCCCCATTAGCCGCCCTAAGCCTTAGGGAAAGGGCAGGATATAAATGTAAATAAATAATATAAATTAGAGCTATGTCCTTGCATCCTTACACCAATATGAACTTCGCAGAACTATTATTGAGAAAGATTATGTATATTGTAAAACTGGAGGAATAATACATTCTTTTGCGTGGAGGGGAGGGAAGACTTTGGACAGGACCGAGTCCCAGAAGGAAAGCACATGCAACAGAGCCGCTGTTGTGCCGCCTAACCATTCCTAGTCTCATCCCCCACATATATATCCCCAGGCTCTTGCCCCAAATTTCTACATGCTGGCAAATGAGATCGCTGTGACTGCTGCCACCTGAAGGTAGGAGGTACAGGTGCTCCTAAAATACCATTCTGCTGCATATCAAGGCAGCAGGGTCAAAGGAAGTATTTAAGGAGCAAGACTGAAATGTAAATCAACACGATTCTGCTGAGCAACAATTCAGTTCCTTGCAAGATAATTTGGAATGGTTGGTGATAAAGTTTCTGTACATGCAAGGGGTTAGGCACTTATTAGTCACCACTTTACTGGAAGGAGTTTTCCATATTTTTGTTTTGCAGGAAGCTTAGTGCTCACAGCAAGTGGATATAGCCAGGCGGAGTTCTGGAAAAGGCTGTACAACATTCTCACATTTCACCTTTCCTCTGGCAGTCCTGGTCTCTTCCTAAATAAAGAGAGATCGTCACATTGGTGATTTTGCTGCACCGATGCCCATTTGTCACTGGCCCATGTCGAGGACAAATTCACATTCATTTGTGACCCAAGCAGTGCCATCAAGTCATCAGGACACCAAGGTAAACCATGATTAATAGTCAAATGTTAGCCCACACTGGACTACCTCCATAAACAACACAGTCTCCTAATTAATTGGAAGGACTACAAGGACACATGAGGGAGTGCTTCGAAAATCTTTTCCCTGTATATAGTCTAAATTTATGAATTTACCCAGCATATTGCCCAAACACATACCATCCATACAAGCAAGAAAATAAAATATTGCTCCGTTCCAAGGTGGCTGGAGAGGGGAAGAAGGAGTTATGCAAAGTGAAATCCCAGTAAAAAAATCACAAATAAGTCCCCAAACCCCCTATGACTTTCCCTTCCTCCCACCTTATACTACAGACCACCTACCCAAAACCTGCCCACCCTAACAGAAAGTAACTAATCCCGTCATCCCCTGTCTCAAACATAAGCAAGTGCAATTCTCCAGGCCCTTGCAAATTGAACAATGAAGGGGAGGCTGGTTGCTTATGGTGGTGGAGAGACTTTGTAGAAGATGCTGCTGAAAGGGTAGCATTCTTGCTGCACCTGTGTTAAAGCTATCTAGCTTGTATGGTGGATGATCTTGTGGCTAAGTGAACATTTCTTTGGATGAAAGACTAAGACCACTTTCACACGTTACCTGGGAGGGATGGAAATGTCCAGAGCAACTGTGACTCTCTTAAGACGGTAATTAGCACACGCGAGAATGCACTATTCCACTTTTATGTCATGAGAACACTCATGCATGACAAGGTCCCCATATGGTACTTTTACAGTGACAGTGTTCACGGCATAAAAGTAGAATAGTGCATTCTCATGTGTGCTAAATACCGTTGTAAGAGAACTGCAATTGTTCTGACGGACATTTCCCCCTCCCATGTAACCTTTGAAAGTGGCCTAAAGTGTCAGATTCCTGAATTTTTAATTTCCCTGATTTTGTTATTAAGCACGTTATTGAGAACACTACACCTCAATGTAATATTATAGAGCAGCAGAAACTGTTCTATAGTTAAGACATAATCACAAACATTCCATGGCTTATAAAATCAGAACCAGGCAAACTAACCATGTAAATTTTGGTAGGAGTGACCTATGTGGGACATGTGCAATATGTCCAATTTTAGTGAAAATTGGTTAAAAGATGACAGAGTTACAGCAGATTGGAATTCCTGGCCAGAGTGCAAAGACGTGCATTTTGTGACTTTTTTGCCATAGGATATCTATTGCATGGAAAAAAATTTAACAAATTGCGGGTGTCTTGGAAACTATAATGGGACTGTACTTTAGACCTGCATGTAATTTTCTGAACGATAACCTATGAACCAGAAGTTGTGAGCTCAATGAGATTTCCCCATAGAGGAGTTCCATGCATTGTTCATTCACTGTAGCTGGTCGGTTTCAAGTGCGCACTATAGCTGCTCAGAGGAGATCCAATGACAGACATAGTCACTCCTAAAGTAATCATATAAAATAATCAAGCAGCATATTCCAAAGCTGACTGCAGCATGTGAACGCTCAGCTTTCAGGGCCGTAGTTTCATGCAAGGGCTCATGGTGGGTTTATTGCATTACAAAGAAAACTTATCTATACAAGAAATCGCACCTTTACATGAACAATGCTGCCAAGGTATTCTCTATGACTGAATTAAAGGGGGGGGGGGGGGGGGACAGCTAGCAGTTGCTTAGGTAGCTCCAGTGGAAGAGCTTGGAAAAGAATATTAGAAGGTAAAGGAATACATGCCCTATGCGGTTAGTGTTTTGCAAACAATACTTACATAGGCAACAAATCAAATCTGCAACCTACCAAAGCTCCAGATTTAAACCCCTCACCTAGCAATTATTCTTGTTCAGTTCTACCACCAGAGCAACAGGCGGAAAGGCGGTCTTTTGTGCTTAATTCAATCAGCAGGGAAAGGACTCTGCAGATTCTGCACAGAGCCCAAGATAGCCATTTGT
Source organism: Sphenodon punctatus (assembly GCA_003113815.1). Taxonomy (NCBI): domain Eukaryota; kingdom Metazoa; phylum Chordata; class Lepidosauria; order Sphenodontia; family Sphenodontidae; genus Sphenodon; species Sphenodon punctatus. The sequence continues at coordinate 596,279 of QEPC01013962.1, forward strand.
AAGGCTGTCCTACCAGCAGTAGCAGTGTGCCTGGGTAGCTATGCTTTTTAGCTGTTATGTCAGGGATTCTTTGTGCCCTAGGCAGCAGAGAGAACAGGTGCAAAAGGAACAGAGGTCACTGAGCAGCACTGACAACAGTGCCCTGCCCCCACCCCAGCGTTGCCATGTGGGGACAGCAAATGGCAGCAGGCTCCCCATCCCCTCAATGGCTCGGATATAAGACAAGACAGCTTTCTCTACATAAAATGTCAATCTAAAAGTCTAGTATGACAAGCAAGTTGCAACTCTCCCCTTGGAAAGGGCCCTACCAGCAGTCCTGTCCTATCAGCAGTAGCAGCGTGCCTGAGAAGCTATGTTTTTTAGCTGTTATGTCAGGAGGTCTTTGTGCCCTAGGCAGCAGAGAGAACAGGTGCAAAAGGAACAGAGCTTCTTCCACCGATATAAAGTTCCTGCCTCTAACCTGTATTGTTCAATTACTGAATATTACCTCAGACATCCAAACAGTACAGTGGAATTTGTAGAAGAAAATCCTATTTTTGGAGGTAGGGGAAGATTAAATAAAGCACATTGTAAATACTGGGCTGATTGAATAAATACTGGGCTGATTGAAAAACAAGTGGCAGCGGTTTAAAGCTTCCCAAGGGTTTGAGATGCTGGAATAAAAGCCAGAGGAAGATGAATTAATGGGCAGGTTGCAAAACAAGGCACTCAGAGGTGCTGTTTTTATCACATATCACTCTGTGAATGTCTCTACATACTGTTTGCAGTCGGCAGTGAACCAGCTCGAACTCCCTTTGGCACAGCTATTGTTAGTATTTCATAAGCATCTAGAGACTGGGGGCCCATTGTGTTTGGCACTGCATAGTCACCACCGCAAAAAGTTTAACGCTCGAGACAGAGAAGACAAAAGGGTGGGAGAAGAACAGAGGTCAGAGGGGAAGTGGACTTGCCTGGAGTCACTGAGCAGGTGAGTGGTAGAATTTGAATGGAACTTAGGGCGTACAGCTTTTCTGGATAACAAGCCAGCTCTACCATTAAGGCAGGGTAGGCAGGTGCATAGTGTGGCGAATGTCGAGAGGAAGGAGAGGTCAGGGGGCAGGACACATCAGAAAGTAAAGGGGAGAGAGACCCAACAGGACCTATTCACCCACAAAGCTCTTGGGTGGGCCTGTTGTTCCCACCACCACCCTGTCCAGCTAGGTTCGGCCTCTCTCCCCTTCAGTGACTCCCCCAATCTTTCACCTTCTCCGTTGCCCCAGCAGCGGTGACCTTCCCAGCCTAGCATCTCCCATAACCCACCCATGCCTCATCTGGCCCCCAGACCAGGAGGTCTCCATTCTGCCACCTAGAGCAGCAACACACATATGGCCAGCCCTGCCTACCAACACTTCCTCCAGACTTCTCCAAAAAAAGAAGTGGCTTCCAAACAAAGTCACATGAAAATCAATTGGTTTTGTATCACTGCAGCAGATATTAAAAGGGGGAAGCACAATCTCAGTTTCAAGAGCTTCCTCCTCAGTCATCCCCACCAGCCCTGCCTCAGGTCTGTGCCACCCTTCCTGAAATCCCTGCCCTTTACCCTGTTGAATAAGCACCTTACAGAAGAGACTTTATTGCCAAGTGCCCTCAGTGTGTGTCCATGAATTCAAGAGTTCTTCACATCTGTTGATCAGCGCAAACAGCGAGCGCCAGAGGATCTCGGTTCTTGTTAGCTGGGAAAGAGATGCAATGCAAGCTGAACCAAAATCATGAAATTGCCTCAAGATACTGGAAAGGTTTCCAAAAGTAGTAGCAGGGACTGGCTTCCAGCCCAACAGTATCTTCCTTTACCCCACCCCTTTGCTTGGAAAGTAACAGACTTTGGATTTTAACACTAGCTAATAGCAGAAAATTCCACCAAAAGCCTTTACATGCCCAGCCAGGAACATGGAATAAGCTTTCATCATCCTAACCCACAACTGCACATGTCAAATGGGTCCCATCCAAAGTCCACTGAATTAAATGGGAATCTCTTGGCTAAGCACGAAAGAGGGATCGGAAATGTAATACCAAGACCTGGATATGGATTTATGTATAGAAACTCTGATTATCATGCCTACTAAAAGACTGTGCATCCATTCCTTACACATCACTGTAGCTATTTAACGGATTCATGCAGGAAAAAAATTATAATGGACAGATTATCCAATACACAACTTCCTTTCCTGGTCAACTAAATCAGTGCTATGCAGCACACAAACTGCAGCTGAAGTTTGTACGTTAAGCAGTCAGGATTCTCTCAAAACACACAGATTCCTTCTAACCCAGAAGCAACAAATAACCTTTTCAGACACCCACAAAGAGAGACAAGCAAACATTAATGGAGAATACAAAACGGAGGAAGAGGAAGACAGGCAGTTATTGTCAGGAGTTAGAGACAGAGAAAGCCACAAGCCAATCCTGACCGATCTGTCCCAGCTCGTTCAATTATTTGTTTTTTCTTGCCTGGCCTTCCCCACATGCTTTGCATTTAGATTGCATGCAGTCAAAAGTCATAGGAGGAATTTGTTTTCATTCTCAAATCAAAAACAAACAAGCTAGGAATGAGGCATAAAAAGTAGTGGAGTTAGGTTTGGTTCAAAATATATATAAGGGGTGACAGTCCAAACCCCACCACCCAACTAATGTTCCCCGGGTGGCTAGGGATTAGGCACCATTCGGGGCAGAGACTCCAGATGTGGGTGGATTGGGAGTGGGGGGGGGGG